>JASPKZ010000004.1:4907500-5035000 GCA_030220185.1 Diploptera punctata
TTGTTAGAAGAGTATTACTTTTAGCTCATACTACAATAGTATCGAATTTAAAAATATTTACATTTTTATCTTATTCTGTAAAATATTAAAACTAAAATAAATAAATAAATAAATAATAGTTTTAAAATACTAAACCAACACGCTTTATTAAAAAACCGAACTAAAAAATGGAAAATAATTTTAATTTCCAACACGCTTGGAATAAAATTTAAGTGGTCAACAAAAAAATTATCTCCAACACATACTACAATAGTATCGAATTTAAAAAATATTTACATGTTTATCTTATTCTGTAAAACATTAAAACTAAAATAAATAAATAAATAAATAATATTTGAAGAGAAAAATTATACGCTCAGACCGGGACTTGAACAAGTGCTCTACCAACTGAGCTACCTGAGCAAGTACCGATCTAAACGCAAATCTTTCTCTATATACATTGTAATAATAATAAAATAAATAATAGTTTTAAAATACTAAAACAACACGCTTTATTAAAAAACCGAACTAAAAAATGGAAAATAATTTTAATTTCCAACACGCTTGGAATCAAATTTAAGTGGTCAACAAAAAAATTATCTCCAACACATATAGAATAAAACTAGAGTTATCAACAAAAATAAAATAATGTTACCATCAAAAGCGTGGAGTGCTTTTTATGATTTTTATATTTTCTTCTTAGAGACTTTACTTTTACCAATATCTGTTTATTATCAAATATATTAATTGATATAGAGCACCCCACGCTTTTGATGGTAAAATTATTTTATTTTTGTTGAAAACTCTAGTTGTATTCCATATGTGTTGGAGATAATTCTTTTGTTGACCACTTTAATTTTATCCCAAGCGTGTTGGAAATTAAAATTATTTTTCATTTTTTATTTCGGTTATCTAATGAAGCGTGCTGTTTTAGTTTTTTAAAACTATTATTTATTTTTTATTCAAGGTGCGCTGAATACAGCAACACTACTTACAACACAATTACTTTGTAAGTACACCTGCTGTATACAATTGTACAAGTTATCTTTGAACTTGGGTAGTAGATGGAAAATAAATTCTAAAGGCCTTAGCAAAATAAAATATTATTTTATTATTATTATTATTATTATTATTATTATTATTATTATTATTATTATTATTATTATTATATTGCATCGCTATGACCTGGAGGTAATACCGTCGCCTCAGACGCAACAGACCCGTCTTCGATTCCCAGTCAGAGAATCTAGTTACTTGGGTGAAGCTTTTTTGGGGGTTTTTCGTTACATGTAATACAAATGTCAGGAAACATTATGATACACATAGTCCCTGCACCCTATCTCGTCATCATAATCATCCTTATCATATTCGCTTTTTTTGTTATGAATATATGAGTAAATTGTGAGTAAATGTTCGTATTGATTATTTGGTGGGCCTAGCATTATTCTGATCACACATCCGGGTTGACAAAAAAGTATGAATAATATATGTGATCCAGATTTTAAAATCCTCTTCCGATGGGTCACGTCCCTGTAAAGTCCGTGTAGCGTGGGTAGACCTAAGTACCAACAAAGGAAGCGGTTAAACTAAGGAATAGAAAAAATAGTGTTATTATTATTTTCCTCCCCTTTACCTTGTCGTGGTGGAGTGGCTTGCATGCTTAAATGATCCCGAGAGCTATGACGGCAGAAGCATTACTGCTGATAGGGTTACCCATGCCGGACTGGTTGAAGGTGATGAGCCAGACGAAAAAAAGTACCTTGGTCGAAAGAGTGATGATGTTTCGCCATAAAAATATAACCGTCAAGAAATGCAGACATGGGTTCAACTGGGATAAAATTTTCCGGAGATCAAATAGTCCCCCATTTGGTTCTCTGGGCGGGGACTACTTCAGGGAACCCATGCCAAAGATTGGAAAACATTGGCTCAGGATAGGGATGTATGGAGAGCTTATGTCTGCATGGCCATGAACCTACGGGTTCGATAGTGCCAGTGAGTTAGTTATTATTATTATTATTATTATTATTATTATTATTATTTTTATTTTTATTAGTATTATTATTATTATTATTATTATTTTTTTTTTATTAGTATTATTATTATTATTATTTGAAATAATTAATATAGAAAAGGATATTGTACAAGAGATTGAAGAAATCCAACTAAGATGGTATGTACATATAATGAGAAGAAGAAACACACAAACAAACAAGGAAGTATTGAAATGGATGCTCCTGGAAAAGGGAAACGTGGAAGACCAAAGCCAACGTGGGTAAAGGGATTTCAAAACAACATGAAGAAGAGAAATATGACAGAAGCAGACACGCAAGACCGAGAAGTGTGGAAGAAAAAAAAATTGTATATTTTTGTTGAGGATACCTGTTTAAATGACAGAAACAATTCTGAAATAAATTATTATTATCATTATTATTATTATTATTATTATTAATATTATTATTATTAAATATATAAACTATTATTCTATCAGTTATATTACATGGAAGCGAAAACATGGAGTCTTACTTTAAGAGAGGAAAGGAGATTACGAGTATTTGAGAATAGAGTTTTTAGGAACGTTTTTGGACCAAAGAGAGATGAACACACAGGTGAATGGAGAATACATACAGTGAACTACATGGTTTTTATAGGAAGCCAGATATAATAAGAACATTTAAGTCTCGTAGACTGCGATGGGCAGGACATGTGGCATGGATGGGGAATGAAAGAGGTGCATGGAAGCTTTTTGTAGGAAAATCAGAGGGAAAACGCCCAGTTGGTAGACCTAGAATGAGGTGGGAAAATAAAATTAACTATGATTTGAGGGGAGTAAATTATACAGGGAATGATTGGAAAATATTAGCTCTGGATAGATATGTATGGAGAGCTTATGTCCATGCGGCCATAAACCTACGGGTTCGATAGTGCCAGTGAGTTAGTTAGTTTAGTGGCAGTAGTAGTATTATAAGAAGGTAGGTAGACAACAAAATGTATCAACATCCTGTATTAGTGAAGTTGACTGGAGTGATTCTTGGTTATCAAAGGATAAAGACAAGTTGTGAAAGGGCAGTCAGTCGACCAACTCGCTTGAATCTGAAAACGGAAGGTGGGATAAAGGAGATTTGGTAATAAGTGACTGGTAAAGTGGAGTGAGAGGGAATAGGAGGGAGAGAAAACTTAAGGTCCTGACAGACTTTGACAGACGTAGAGACAGAAACTTCATTGGCCGTAGTTTGGTGTGGTTGGAAGTAAGGGGGCTTTCAAGAAAGTCAGTCAGCCAAGCAGGCCACCTGCCAGGGTACTATAATATGCGGTATTATTCATACGAGAAAAATATTCTAGATGACCGATTGCACCAACTCCCTTCAGATTATTAACTTAAATCTATAACAGTGATTATGTGATTTTAAAATAACTGTTAATAGCAACATGTAAATAAATAACTTTAAAATTATGTTTAACACATTATTATAACACAACCAACTCTATGACTTATGGAACATAAAGATTTAATACCGCATTCCTTGAATTTATTTTCACCCAAACGAATTCTGTTCGTATCACCGAAAACAAGATCCGTCCGAATATTATTCCCCTGCCTAAGTCTAGGCTTGCCTTGAGATTTTTACGTGCGCTATTCGGTTTTCTAGACTAGACAAAAAGAAGAACACCGATATAAGGCCAACATTAAGAGTCAGAAACATTGTAGTAGAACACATAATCAGACTTATTGTCACACAATAATTGGCAGGTGAAGGATGATGATGATGATAATGATAAGGATGATGATGATGATAATGATAAGGATGATGATGATGATGGCCAAATGATTTCGGGGACCGTTTGGGCCTTAAAGTTTTCCTGGCACTTTGTCTTGCAGGTGAGGAAAAACCCCGATGAAAACCTCACCCAGTAAAACTGCCCCGACCGGAGATCAAACCCGGGCCCGCTGCGTGAAAAGGCAGCACGCTACCTCGAGACTACAGCGGTGGATATATATATACCCTTATTGTTCCAACGTAAAAAAATCAGAAACTGAGGAAAATCGAAACGTTCATCTAAAGATTTAGAAAAATAACCTCAACGAAATATACTCATGATGATAACAATATTAAGAGCAATAAGTAATAGTGACAATAAATAAAATGCTTAGGAATATTTTTGATTAAATAGAGGCACAAACAAGTAGATTAATTATTTAACCTATTTAATGGGAAATCGGATATAATAAAAACATATCAGAGTCGTAAGCTATCAGCAGGACATGTTGGAGAAAATTATTATTATTAACATTATAAAATCATTATTATTATTATTATTATTATTATTATTATTATTATGACCAGCCTCATGGACTAGTGGTCAGGTTTCTTACTACTGTTCATGGGGTCTCGGGTTCGATTCCCGGTCAAACCATAAGAATTTTTCCTTAAAGGAAATCATTCCTGTGGTTGCCCATGACCTGGAATTTAGGTTAAGTTTAGATTAAGAACTTTCCTGGCGCTTCATTATCATTTATCACCCATCATATCAACGGGGTTACGTAACTCCGCATTCTAGACGCCCCAACTTCAGAAGTGGGTTACAATTAAACCAATGCCAGGAGAGAACATCAGAATTGTCGAAATGACAACCTGGGACATTGAATAAAAATATTATTAATACTATTATTATTATTATTATTAGTAGTAGTAGTAGTAGTAGTAGTAGTAGTAGTAGTAGTAGTAGTAGTAGTAGTAGTAGTAATTTACGGTCTCTTGTGTATTAATATAGGCCTATGGAATACATTAGTCTACCTGTCGAAATTATGAGCTGGATCAAAGGTCTCTTTAAAGTAAAATTAAACTGTAGTTTCAAAAACTTTAAATTAGTAATTGTTTATTGTTCAATAAAGTTTAAATATATAGGTATAACAATATTACTTTATTAACATTGCTAACAACGGGGAATGATGACGCGTTTACGTGACTTTGTCTAATTGGAAGTAACCAGCTACAATTTTCTTTTCTTCCTAAATCTATTTTCATTCCAGGAATTTAAAGCGTGATTATGGTTCGCACAACTTTGAGATGATCAAGACATAAAAAAAAGCAAAAGGAGAAGAAGAAGAAGAAGAAGATGATAATAATAATAATAATAATAATACGCTAATAATATTGTAATAAATTTAAATTGGTAGGCCTATGTCTACTGTTTTATACACTGATTTTGTACTCAGCTAGTAGACCTACAAACGAAATGCAGTAATTGTTGTATCACTTTTGTACTTCACCAATTAATAACCTACTGAATTCTATATGTGCATGTTATGGCAGGCAAAATATATGTTTCTGATGTACGACGAGATTATCTGCATTGATGTTTTGTTGGTTCACTATCCTTTAATACGTACTGTAGGTCTATATTTAATATAATGATTATTATACCTATTATTATCTATTGTTATTATTACGCTATAGCTAGTCGGTAATTCTGTTTCAAGCCATAAGATCGCGCGTTCGGTTCCCGTAAAGTCACGATTTTTAAACCGGTTTAAACTTTTGGTGGCACCATAGCACTGGGGTCGACACAGCCTCTAACGAAAATAACTACTGGACGTTTATCTGTGTATAACGGAGGCCGTGACGCAGGGCTAATAACCCGGTTTACACTTGTGCGGATTGTATATAAAATGGGAGTTTTAATCCCCTACTACCCAAGGACCTCATAATACCTGCGGTGGTATTATTTGACCAATTTTACTACATTATTACGTACGAGTCTAATGAATTTTCTATTAACTGACACTGTATACCGACTAACATCTGCTCTACAGTAGGCCTATATTTATCCGATGTCTATAAAAGTTACAGAATAAAATTGAATTTCAGAAGGAATTTATATTCTTATATAAGGTACCTACTTCTTTAAAAATTGTGACGTTTTGTTAATCGGTTTACCTACTTTTGTTACAAATGTAAGTAATTAATTAGCACTTTTGTTCGGCAAGAGTGCGAAAACCACATCCTTATCGCTATATAAAGTGAAAACATGTTCCCATTTAATTTTACTTTGCAACACGATACGAAGTTGTTTTACTGTATATTTTCTTCTTCTCCACCGTAGTTCAATCATTCACCTTATATGTGCATTTATATGCCCCACATCACTCGGGCCTAACAGTGGCAAGAGCTGTCTGGAGAGGGATTTTTAAACTTTGGACCACACACACATATTTTTTGAACATATATGAAGAGCCTCCTCGAATGTGTGGTAGCTTAATCCAGGTCTTATTTCGAGACAACACTAACATTTAAGACGAAACTTGCCATTCACCTACATTAATATTAAACATGGCGAATATGATAATGAAGATTATGATGGCCAGATGATGTTCGGGGATCATTTGGACCTTAAAGTTTTCAAGAAACAGTTGATGAAAACTCCAAAAAATGACCCAGGAAGTCTATCTAGACGGGCGATCGAACTCGGACCCGCTGCAAGCAAGGCAGCGAAGTTACCCGGAGACTACAGAGGTGGACAACATAATCTGGCGAAGTAAATCTTCTACCCGTGAAAGACGTAATGCGAAGTCAAAGGGATGAGTTAAACGAAGCTGCTATTTATTGTAGATCTATGATATGCGGGACACATCGTAACGTAGATGGTTAAAGCAGTACGCAACAAACCGGAAGGTCGAGGGTTCGAGTCCCGGAGGGGTCAGGATTTTTAAACTCACTCAAACCTTCTGGCGGCAGCATGGCCCAGGTTAACTTAGCCCCTAACGGAAATTAATACAAGACGTTTGTTTTGGGGGGTAAAGGCGTCGTCGCGCAGGGCTGACAACCCGGCTGACATCAAATGCCGATTGTTTAGAAAAAGTGGGAGCCTTAACTTCCTACTGCCCCATAGTGGGATCACTTTACTTTACCTGTGATATGCACAGATGGCGGTTGACAGGAGAAAACGCACTATCATAGGGACAGAAGAAACGAAGTTATGACATGAGTATAGAGAAGTAATGAACGAAGTTTTTGTCAGAGGAAAACGGGAGGAACCAATTTCCAAAGGTCTGAATCGTTCTACTCGATCTCCATGTAGAATAAAGGAGACGCGAACTCGGATTCAGAAGTGAAAGTCGAGTGATTAACTTCTTGCACCATGGAGCCGCTCACAATTTTTGTATTGCGAAAAATAGGCTATAGTAAGTGAGATTCCAGAACGGACGCTTAGTTCTTACTATATCGATAGTTACCAATACTTACCGCATAACATTTGTGCTGACGACATTGTTGACAATATGAATAACAACTTTTCCGCTATAGCTAAATGAAAACACCTTTATTCAGATTAGGTTAGATAGCACAGCTTACCGGAAAAAATATATGAATGGAATCCGACGGGAATAAAGTAGAGGGAAGACCAGAACTAACATGGGCATTAGGGGTAGTCAGAACAATGGAAGAAAGAAACTTCATAGTATAGGCATGCAAAAATAGAGAGGAATAGAGATTGGCTATCGAATCTTAAAATGGGTAAATGAATGAAAGTGTACGGATCCCCAATATATTTTATAAACTTACACATTATGCCAGAGGAATATTTACCGAAAGGCGAGCAGATCTTTTAGGATCAAATCCGCATTCAAAGGGGATGACTTTTCTCGACCTTCAATTATTTTTTTTGGAGAGAATTGAGGTTAGATTAAGTAGGTTATGTTAGATTAAATAACCTAGGTTATATTATATTTGATTGGTTAAATGAAATAGGTTATATATTATACTTGAATGGTTAGATAATATTAGGTCGGTTGTCGGCGATCTTCGTTTTTAACTAAGTGTGTTTTTCGTTAAGCTGGTCTCTGTATTAGCAACGACTATTTAACTCATGCCCAAAATAGGAATCAATGACCAATAACCTTTCAATGAATTTTGATTTACAACAAATCACAGTCGTTTTTCACCTCGATTTCTTTCAGTTTAATTTTATCACTTTAAAATCAAGCTCCTCTTTTTTAACATTCTGAATAGACCAGAGCATTATTTTGCAGTGACTGATTCTCCAAGAAATACGGCTACCAGATTGTATATACAGTGCACGAATGTAAACAGATACTGCTTACGGTGATATAATAGAAACACATTCGTAGTGATTGATTATAGCACAATAAAAAGAAAGCACTGTTTGCACTTTCTTAAACGTATTATTTCCCAAGAATTTACGTTCCAGAAAAATATAATTTACATCATAGGACATCAGAAATTAATCAATACGTTTGTTATAAACAGTATGATGTGTTTCATTTTTTCTCCACTAGAGTGCATTCTTAAAACATTGCGATCCTTTGGCAGTAAATAATATGATCTGGTTGCATTGATGAACAAATGAAGCATAACAAACGTTTCTCATTTGTTTTCAAACGTCACTGTTTACATTAAATATATAAATATTTTAAAATAATTACATTTAAATAATGCTGTGAGTAAACAGCTTAATTTTATTCGTCAAATAGTCCTAACAAATACCACTCTTGATTTCCAAATTCTCTAGAAAAATTCACACCTCACTTCGTGAGTCGTGAATTTATCGATAATTTGGAAATCACTCATGGCATTACTTATGATAATAAACATATTCTAAAATTAACACGATTTTTTATGTAAATGTATCGTACAATTTTCAGGTACTTTCTGAATTGTGAAAAAAAAAACACAAACTTACATACATTGCTGAGGTAATTATTTGTATAGATCTAGACTTATTTATAACGTAATATCAGAGTTTAGCGATTTCCGAAGGAATGAAGGTATTAAGGATGCTCTCATGAAAGGATTTTTAACTTTTTTACAGATCTTCACCGATCCTTTTATACGTGTGTGTATATATATAATGAAAATGCTATGATTGCAGTGAAAGACCTGCCCTCGGGCAGAATTACTATGGATGGATGGATATATATATATATATATATATATATAATCTTAATGCTCTAGCGGGGGTAATTTTTGTTTTATCGAAACCAAACTTGGTATATATCAATCAATTAAGAAAGTAAGGCGATTTCGTTGACCAATAAAATCCTACCATTAGCCTGAAAGACAAATATAAAAATAGCTCCAGCGGTTGCAATTTTCAATGCTTCGCAACAAAACTCAGTATCTGCTTTTAAAATATAACGAGGAAGATATTCCTCAAATATCAGCGAAATATGTTCATTAAATGTGGGGTTTATTTAAAACCCAAAATTAGAAAATCGCATTGGCAGCCTCCATATTTGCTTTGTCCCAATAAATATATCCATCCATAGTAATTCTGCCCGAGGACAGGTCTTTCACTGCAATCATACCATTTTCGTGCTATGCTTTGCAACTTTACTAGATATTTATATGTGAGGTAGCTTCCCGTAGTTTTCTACAGTATATAATATGTATATATATATATATATATATATATACTTTATAATTTTATTAAACATTAGTTTAATGTATTTAATATTTTTAATATTATAATGGAAAAAGGAATTAAGAAATAATTAAATTTATGTCAAATTATACAAGAACATGCAATATGTAATAACTTACAGTTATGCTTGAATTGTTTCACTGCAGTCAAGACACTTTTAAATATGTCGGCAACAGAAATCGACTTAATTTAACAAAAGAAATATATAAAACCTAGCCTATTCCGTAAACCAACAAAATCGGACCATAAATTCAACTGACTGAGGAATTCGCTTATTTTAGGCAGCTTCTGCGTGACGAGATATTTTGGTTTTTTATTTGAATTTATGTCGACTGGTATCTCGCATATCCATCCATCCATAGTAATTCTGTCCGAGGGTTGGTCTTTCACTGCAGTCATAGTATTTTCATGCTATGCTTTGCAGCTTTACTAGGGAATTATAGGTGTGGTAGTTTCCCGTTGCTTTCCACACCGGTGAAGGATGATGATGATGATGATGATAATGATAAGGAAGATGATGATGGCCGGATGATTTTCGAGGACCGTTGGGCCTTAAGCTTCTCGACATTTGTCTTATAGGTGAGGAAAAACCGCGAACAAACCTCGCCTAGGAAGCCTGTCCCGACCGGTAATCGAATCCGGGCCCGCTGCGTGACAAGGCCTCGAGACCACAGCGACGGACATATCGCATACAATCCCTGGAAATAAGCCCCTACATATATTAAAAATGAATTTTTAATATTTAAACTTCTTCGATAACTAATTTTCTAATCGTACACAAACGATTTAGAGAATTCATTGCAAGGGAGGTAAATTATACAGTTATTGGATAACAATAGTTCAGGATAGGATTCAGTAGTGCTGATAGTTACATAGAATATTATTGTGAATGCATTGTCGTCCCAAGCATAAAATCAAGGAATTAGGAGCGTATACCAATGATGAATATAAACATGTAGAATTAGATGGAGTATAATCCTACGTGCAGCATTATTAAAACATCGTTACGTTGTTGCCATCGCGATTTCTCGCTCCAGTCAGGTCGTAGCAAGATTTGGGGGTCAAAAGAGGGGACTCATTATTGGTTCATGTGGGACGAAACAGAAATTCACTTGGAGAGCACACGTTCCTTAGTGCTGCCACCTGCAACCACACGTTTTGTATTTATTCATTATGTGGACCAACTTCACAATTTGTTACACCGACAAAGGAGAAAATATTCTTTGAATGGCAGCTTTATTTTATGAGACTGTCTTTCCGTCAGTATCCATGTAAATTAGTTACAATGCCTAGTCAAATTCTGATGTATTTACAACCAAAAAATAAAGCAAAATTTAATTATATTTCGTTTAATAATGTAATTCAATTTTATTTCAATGTTCTTAAATTTTTAATATCGAATTTAGAATCTTTGAGTATACACTAGTTGGCTCTATGAGGTTAGAGATTTGTTTCTTAGTGACAGAGATATAAAACTAAATTCAAATTATAATTTTTTTCTCGTTTATTGTTTATTTTATTCAAGAAGAAGGAATAGCCTACTTTATCGGTACACTAAACACGAGCTCATAGAACCTTTAGTAAGTTATGTCCTTAGGAATATTTTAACATGAGATAATCTACAACTCACCAAAACTTTACCCCGTATCCATTATTTTATGTATTCAAATATCTTGTGTAATAATAATCTTCTTGTATCTTGTAAGCCTATGTTTCCCTTAACAGAGGTTTAGGCGCTCTCCCCCTAGAGGGGAGAATTTGAATCATACTAATTTAGTTACACTTGTTTTCGTACAGATGTCATTTGAGTAGTCCGTGGTCAGCGTTCCGCCTCATACTGACATCTAGGAAACCAAGGTAGTACTAAGACGGGAAAATTTGGTAAATTTTGCTTAGAGGCCTTTTCATTCAGGCTTAAGGATCTTTTACCAGCCTGAAAATCTTCAGACTCGGGACCCACGGCTTGAAGTCCCTCCCGGAGGACTCGCTCCTTGGATTTTTCCATCCTAAAAAATCCATCGACCCCGGCCGAGTTTGAACCCGCGACCCTCGGGTCGCACGACAATTACGAAAAGTCAATCCGATTCAAGTGGTTGCTGTTATTTGCTACAGGAGAGAGTACAGCGAGTTGCTTGGTTAGCGGAACATAGACTCTCATGCTTATTTCATTTTTATGAACCGGATTTCGCTACTTTCTTTTCATAAAGTAGCTACTCACAGTTATCGTCATGAAGATAAGTGGACTCTTCAAGGCCTACAGATCCATATAAATACAAAAAAATCTCTAATGTAGCCGAAAATTGAACTTCTCTGGAATGTTAGTTTACATATGCTTCAAATGGAATTTGTATCAATTTCAATTAAATTTGAAATTAATGACATATGCTGAAGTGTATCGAAATATTGAAATTCCCCGGGACCTCCCGAATTCGAATCTCAATCGATACCACTAGAACCAAATCGTTCAGTGTAAGTTAAAATAGTATTGCCAAGTTATATTAACTTTTTCTTATTTCTAATAATAATTCATTAAGTACATTAGCCTATTAATGTTATCATTTAATTTAATTTAATTTAACTTAATTAAATTTAATTATTTTTCTTGGTGGTCTAAGGGTTGAGTCTGTTGATTATGGTCCTGAATTTTGTAGGATCAAACCTGGACAGGGGGCAGTGGACATTTTAGGAATTAGCCTAATGTAATGGATAAGTCATTCGGGAGGGACTTTAAGGCGTGGGTAACGAGTAGCCTATAGAAAATTTCGAGCTCATAAAATAACCTCATACTTGAATTACTGTACAGCCTCTGAGCAAAATTTAATCTATCGTTCCCATTCAAGTAATGCCTTAAGTAAAGTAAAGTGATCCCACGACAGGCCTCAGGAGACCCTTGGGGTAGTAGGAGGTTAAGGCTCCCACTTTTTTCTAGACAATCGGCACTTGATGTCAGCCGGGTAGTCAGCCCTGCGTGACGGCCGCCTTTACCCCCAGAACAAGCGTCTGGTACTCATTTCCGTTAGAGGCTGAGTCGACCCCAGGGCCATAGTGCCGCCAGAAAGTTTGGGTCAGTTTAAAAATCCTGACCCCCACAGGGACTTGAACCCGCGACCTTCTGGCTTGTAGCGCAGTACCTTAACCACTACGCTACGGCGTGCCCCTTCAAGTAATGCCTTAGTTTTCTTAATTGTCTCTGAGGAGATTGTCACTCGCCCGCAAATAAATGTAACAAAATCAACTTGGTTAAGTAACGGCCGCAAGGGAGCATCCTTGTCCCATGTAGGGGATATAGGTGTATAAACAGACTTTATTAGCATTTTATATTTTCTGGATTTTCTGAATATCTCCTGGCGCACCATTATCATCATCATCATCACCCATCATATCATCGGGGCAACGTAACCCCGCCTTCCAGGCACCCCAACCTGAGAAGTGTGTTACAAGTACGCCATGCCAGGAGAGAAACCAGGAATATCGAAAGACAAACCTGGGGCATTTGAAAAAAAAATCTGAATATAATATTAGCCTTAGAAAATGGAAGAGAAAGCCTAATGCCCTTAACTCGGCAGGCAAATAAATTGTAATCAATAACGTTATTAAAAATAATCTGCTTTCTGAGTTCAATAATTTGTGGATCATACTTGGTATTTTACTGTTAAAACACTCTGTGAGAAGCGATGATTGATTTTTGTACAGGATTATTCAAAACATTTATGCAAAAACATGGTATGAAATTTAATCTCATCAACCAAGTAAATGACCAGGTGTCAAACTGTTCGATATCTTGACCGCTATCATGTTTCACTTGTTTACCCGAACTTTGATCATAGCTCATGTAAGCTATTAGGGATGTCAAAATTTTTACACCATGAATAACTAACTAACTAACTCACTGACACTATCGAACCCGTAGGTTCATGGCCGCGCGGACTTAAACTCTCCGTGCATCCCTATCCCCGAGATAACGCCTTCAAATTATTCCCTGTATAATCTACTTCTCTCAAATCACAGTTAATGCTATTCTCCCACCTCATTTTTGATCTACCAATTGGGCGTTTTCCCTCAGGTTTTCCTACAAGAAGCTTCCATGCACATCTTTCATTGCTCATTCGTGCCACAAGGTGTGCCCATCGCAGTATAAGAGACTTAACTGTTCTTGTTATATCTGGCTTCCTATAAAGACCATGTAGCTCACTGTAAAGTAGTCTTCTCCATTCACCTGTATGTTCATCTCTCTTTAGTCCAAACATTTTCCTAAGAACTTTTTTCTCAAATAATAGAACACCATGATTTTTTTACAAATTAACTTTTTAGTTGTCAATTATTTAATCAGATTTAATTTGATTCAGTAATGATAAGATTTACTTAATAAGTGAATATGTAAATCTAAGTTAATACATTTGAATAACAAAGAAATTGAATATACCTCAGTCTTATTGTCTAATGCGCTGGACACTTAGGCCTACTAAGATCTTGTGAAGGGCAGCTGTGAAAACAGTATACAGGCTTACAAATATTGTATATAGCCTATTGTTTTCAGGACTGTCCTTCACACATTCTTTGAAAGTGTCCAACGAAATGGACAACATTAACTTTCTCGTTAAATGAACTTTCGTTATGGCCCTTGCAGTTGAGAGGTCATTAAAAAATTGAAGGAAAAAAAAAACTATTTAAAACAAGTATATGTACACGGCTGCATATTTGAGTTCGATCCCCGGTCAAGATAGATTTCTCAGATAAATTTCAGGAAACTATAAGTGCGAAGATCCCCTTACACCCTATGACCACTATAATTACCTAAAATAGTCGCCTTGCCGAGTTTAAAGTATACCGTCAATGAGATGATCATTATCCGAGAAGACCTTCCATGGCTTTGTGTGGTCAAAACGGTTTGTATATGATCAGAATTATCTTCGAATAGGTGATTACTTATTTTTTTTTATTTAACGTCGCTCTTTGACAACTAAATTTATTAGCGTCCCAATTCAAATACGGGAGTAAAATGACCGAGACATTTTGTTTAAAAGCTGTTTTTTTTTCAGGTTAGACAAAATATTCACGACTTTAGTACCCTTCCGAAGGAACCAATACTGAATACTTTTATCGCCCTTAAAAATTAATATACCCCTACCTGTTCTGAACGCGCGAAAAAATTGATGAATATGTTAACCACTATTCTATTGGAATCGACTGAGTAGAAATGTCCTTTTAAGTCTCAGAAAGGATGGGGAATGTGATTATGCTCTATGTACAAATGTACAGTTTAAAATATAGCGAACAGAGAAATAAAAAAAGACATTTTACATTTGATACTTAAATCATAGTAATATTAGTCGGTCCTGATAGATTAGTGATTACTACGCTCGCCTCTGGTTTCAAGATTCACGGGTTCAAAATCGTCTGGGGAAAATTTATTTTGTGATGAAAGAGCCTTCTGGACATAATTTGTCGGACCTTTAACGCCCAGATTTGAATTGCGAACCGAATAACCTAGGCTCTTATAGAGGACCGTCAAATAAAATAACGTAATATAACATTAATATCATCAATGAAAAAGAAAGTTGTTATTCGTAATCTTCATATTTTATAGCGGTCAAAATGTATCATTGGGAGTCACAGTACGATCAAACATATTTTTAAAGTTAATAGTGATAAACTAAATAAAAAGAACATTATACGAAGAAACAAAGTTATAAGGACATAAATGCTTTCAAATGTCACATAATGAATTAACAATAGAGCCAACAAGCTTCATTAATCACATCGAAGTCTGCCCCAGAAGAGTAAAATCAATAAGTTGTAAGAAACGTTTTATGCACATTTGTGCGCTTTTCAGATAGTATTAATATTAAATATACAAAAGTTGAACATTTAGAAGTTTGAATGTAAATCACGCTTTAAGGGATGAAAAGATTTGGATGAAACTTGGCGGATAAAAAATTGTCTTAGTCCTGCACTGTCACATAGTTTGTTTCACATATAGAATTTTGTATAGGTTCAATATTACAACTGTGGAAAGCTTGGACCAATATCAAGCAACCATGGTACAAATATGACCAATCAGGAAAATATAATGGACCCTTATTCTCCTGAGAAGTGAGGGGGAGTTAAAATTGTTATTTAATTTGATGAATTGTTTTAAGGAATTAGGCAAAAGTTTATTAGCCTGACATGTAAAAATAATCGAACACAAGCAATATTAAAGTTGAATTCATTATTTTCGGGATCGCTGCGCTGATTGGTGGCAACAAGATTCGTATAAATAAATACCCGGGCAACACTGGATAATCAGCTAGACGTCATCATCATCATCATCATCCTATCAAGTAGTAGACCTGATGGCCTGACAATCTCCAACTATCTCTTGTGAGATCTTCCCCTGGAGTACGTAGTGAAGCATCTGTCGCAGCATTCTGGTACATTCCATTCTTTTCACATGCTGAAGCCAGTCTTACTTGTAATGTTTTATGTAATGAACAATGGGTGTTACTTTTAATTAATTTACAATGTCAGCATCAATCATACGATCTACAACACTATGACCAGATTTTTTTCTCGTAAAAATCTCATTTCTGCAGTTGTCAACCGTCATTCGCCTTGGAGTCTAATGGTCCACGTTTCGCCTCCACAACTAAGAATTGAACGGTCAAAATTTTACATAATTTAAGTCTTGTATATTTATGGACTTTTGTAACTAGAACGATTTGGTTAACGATTCTTAATTATCTACTGAAAGTTTGGATTTTAATTGGAAATATCGTATTCTTGAAGTTATGTTAGTATGTAACATAAATATTTGAACTAATTGATCTGTTCCAGTTTGCAATTGTCGATGCAAATAATATTTCTCACTGGTTCTCTTCCCTTAAAAGTCATTTTTTTTCCTTGTGAATATTTCCAAATTATATATATATCGCAGGGAAAACGGCAATCGGGCAGAATTTTTAGGGTCAAATCCACATTCAAATGGAGAGGATTTTATATATATAGTAACTATTGTCCACCGCTGTGGTCTCGAGGTAGCATGCTGCCTTGTCACGCAGCTGGCCCGGGTTCGATCCTCGGTCGGGACAGTTTTTCTGGGTGAGGTTTTTATCGGGGTTTTTCCTCACCTGTAAGACAAATTTCAGGAAAATGTTAATGCCCAAACGGTCCCCGAAATCATATGGCCATCATCATCATCATCGTCATTCTTATCATTATCATCATCGTCATCCTTATCATTATCATCATCATCCTTCACCGGTGTGGAAAGCAACGGGAAGCTACCACACCTACAATTCTCTAGTAAAGCTGCAAAGCATAGCATGAAAATGCAATGATTGCAGTGAAAGACCTGCCCTCGGGCAGAATTACTATGAATGGATGTAGTAATTATTAATCAGATAGTATGAGAATCAATTCAATAACTAAATTCTATTCTATAGTAATTCTGCCCGAAGGCAGGTCTTCCATTGCAATCATAGCATTTTCATGCTATGCTTTGCAGCTTAGTTGTGGTAGCTTCCCGATGCTTTCCACACCGGTTAAGGATGATAGTGATGATGATGATGATGATGATGATGATGGCCGGATGATTTTCGGGAACCGCTGGGCCCTCAGCTTCCTGATATTTGTCTTACAGGCAGGGAAAAACTCCGAAAAACCTCACCCAAGAGCCTGTTCCGACCGGGAATAGAACCGGGGCCCACTGCGTAATAATAATAAGATAATAATATGATCATTTTATATTTCAATAAATCATTATAATAATTAAGGACAACTGTTACCTGTGTTACTAATTAATCAAATTCTTGAAATACTAATTGATAACAGGCCTGTTTCATCGGAAATTAAGATACTTTATTTTTTTGCAATGCATTTTACCATATCCGATGTAATAAATGCCTACTTGAATCCCTGTTCATAAACAATACCTGAAGTCACTGGAATAAACCCTAACTAACCCACTGGCACTATGGAATAAGATAAAAATATTTTATGAATATTTTGACGTGGGATTTTAATGAAATATATATGGTCTTTTTGACTGGAACGAAATATGTCCTATAAATAAATGTGACAACTAAGTGCTTACAGAAACAGAATTTTCGATTGACTGAATCTTTATGCTCGTTCTCTGAAAAGAGAAAAATAATTAATTAAGATTCAAATTACATATACCATAATTGCAATAAAGTATGGCATAATTAATTAGATGTTGACAGTCAACTGTCTCGCCTCAGTGTATTCATTAAAGCTTTTTTTTTTCGAAAGAAAATTCTAGGAATAATTTAACTGAAAAGATATTTAAAAAGTTGGACATATAGAAATTATTAAAGAAAGATATTTGGAAGTGGAAAGGAATGAAATTATATTTTAGTAGCTGGCGCCAGCAAATCAACCTACCGTAATAAAAGAAAGATTTCGATAAGCTATATTCAGGATAAAAACACATTAGAAGGGAGACGCTTGTTTTCCTGTCTGTTCTCTTATATTCCAATGTAATTAACAAGCAATCTAACTTTTTTTTACTGTGTTCCTATTAAAACAAAAGTGGAATTAGTACTTCAAAAATAAATTTATTCACCTCATGATCCAATATGTTAGAAAAAATGAAATATTAAAACATCAACCTTCAAAATTCAATCAATTCCGCCGATGTTTCAATTGCAATGTCATTTGGAGTCTCTTCGACAGCTTATTGCATTTAGAAATGTTATGCGTAAAAATAAAACAATACATTTTTATATTAATTTGTCTGTTTCTTTCATACCATGAAATTCAATAATTTTAATTAAATATTAATTGAATTATATAAAAATATACTAATTCAGGGATTGACAATAGAAGGGAAAGTAAGACACAAATAATTGAGAACTTGGCTCCAAAAAAAAAAATTAAATTCATGAAAGATTTAAGCAACGAAGGTATATATATATATATATATATATATTATATATATATATATATATATATATATACATAGAGCAATAATGGGTAAGAGTATTATAAAATAGTGAATGAGTCCTACTGTCTCTTAGCATAACAAGCTAATAATAATAATAATAATAATAATAATAATAATAATAATAATAATAATAATAATAATAATAATAATAATTATTATTATTATTATTATTATTATTATTATTATTATTATCATTATTAAAGTTTTATTTTAAACTACCAGGATTAAGGTTATATGACGTTAATATCCACTTAACCAGAAAAAAATATGATATACAAAAAATAATTTTGATACTGTAATTCAATCTTAAACAAATATTAAATAAGCTACGACTAACATAAAAACGCTTCTTCTTCTCTATCGCAGTTTAGCCTCTCATCTTACAGGCACCTTCACGTGCTCACACCTAACGGGTCTTACAGTGTGTTTTGGATTAAACACCTACTTTTTTATCACTTAAGGACGTGGATGGCCTCCCCAAATTACTGATCGGCTTAATACAGGGCCTTCTCCGAACAACGCGAAGTTTTAAGTCGAAACATATATTTCACACACATACATACACACACACACGCACACATTCACATTCATACTAAACATGGTGAACATGATGATGATTATAATAGTCAGATGATGTTCGGGGAACATTTGGGCCTTAAAGATTCCTGACATTTCTCTTACAGGTGCGTAAGAAACTCCGAAAAAAAAACATGATCCTGGATATTTATCCCGACCGGGATGGAACTCGGGCTCGCTTTGTAAGAGGCTGAGACTATAATATTTGATGAATAATATATGGTTCATACTAAAAAAAATAGTTTTCAAGTGCAATCAATACATTTAAAGGCAAATTTATTCTATTATTTTCTAAAATTATATAAATAACATCTCTATCTATCTTCGGGTTTCTACAGCTACTGGCGTCTTCCCTGGCCAAACCTCCAAAGCCTACGGTCTTGGGCATCTTCGATGCTTAGCCCTCTAGCTTGCATTACTGTCTTCATGTTTTCCTTCCATGTTAACTTTGGTCTCCCTCTTTTCTTCTTTCTGTTCGGATGCCATTCATATAGTTGCTTCGGCCATGGATCATCTTCCATTCTTAAAACACTTTAATTCCTTCTCCTCAATTCTTTCAATTATGCTTTCTTCTCCTTCCATTATGTTTCTAATTTCCTTATTTGTGACTTGTTCTAATTTAGACTTTCTGGCACTTCTGCGTAAATAATCCATTTCTACAGCTATTAGTCTATTCTTGTAGTACTTATTGATTGTCCATACATTGCAACAGATTCCACCAATGTTTTACCAATATATTTTTTTGTGTCTTTCCAAATATGCTTATCCCACCATATGGAATTTAACGATGATATTATTTTGCTACTCAATTCAATTCTATGTTTTATGTTCTCTTTGCCTATATCTTCAATGTTATCCATAATTATTCCCAAATATTTAGTTTGTTTCACTTGCTTTATTTGGATTCCTTCTTCATATTAAATTTTCTCTTTCATTGCTATTTATTGCCAGATATTCTGTCTTTTGTAAATTTACTGTGATACCCCATGATTCATATGTGTTTGTCAACCTTTTTATCATGAATTACATATCAAATTTGTCTTGCGCTAAAACCAGTTGATCATCGGCAAATTGTAATGTCGGCTGCTAATAATAATAATAATAATAATAATAATATTAATAATAATAATAATAATAATAATAATAATAATAATATAATAATAATAATAAATTTACATGGACTATGACATAATTGTCCATCGCTGTGGTCTCAAGATAGCGTGCTGCCTTGTCACGCAGCGGGTCAGGAGATTCGATTCCCGGTCGGGACAGGCTCCTGGGTGACGTTTTTCGGGGTTTTTCCTCACCTGTAAGACAAATGTCAGGAAGCTTAGGGCCCAACAGTCCCCGAAAATCATCCGGCCATCATCATCATCATCCTTATCATTATCATCATCCATCACCGGTATGGAAAGCAACGGGATGCTACCACACCTATAATTCCCTAGTATAGCTGCAAAGCATAGCGTGAAAATGCTATGATTGCTGTGAAAGACCGGCCCTCGGGCAGAATTACTATGGATGGATGACATAATTATAACTTCATTTAGCCTCTTTTATTAATTTTATTTAGTGTATTTATTCATAAAATGCAGAAAGCACATTTTATAGGGCCACAATTAATAGAGCTGTATGTTGTGAAAATAAACAAAAACACGAATGAGCTACAGAAAGAATTTAAACGTAGGCTCAACTCTGGAAACTATTATGCTTTACAACGATTCTTCAAAAATAGTTAAACTAAAAATACATAAATCAGTTATCCTTCCAGTTATATGAATGTAAAACATTGTCCCTTACTTTAAAGGAAGAGAAAAGATTACGAGTATTTGGAAATGAAGTTCTTAGAATATATTTTGGACCAAAACACACATGTAAATGGCGAAGACTACATGACAGTGAGTTACATAATATTTATGGGAAACCAGTTGTAACATGAAGAGTTAAGTCTCGTAGATTGTGGTGGACAGGACATTTGGTACAAATGGGGAAAGAGGGGTGTGGAAAATTCTTATAGGATAATACCATCACGCAGGATGCGCGTAAACATAACGAATTTATCAGAAAATCGAAATTATGGCCCATTTTGCTGGTTACGGAATTTGGCCAGAAATGTCTATAATTGTAACCTGGGACATTGAATAAAAATATTTATTTTGTTAAATTGGAGAAACTCAAATTCTTATGTCAGCTAATTTAATGGTGTAAAACTGCAGTGAAAACAAATCATCCATAACTATAAGTTAATAGCTATTTGGATATAGTTGTAAAAATGCAACCAATTTAAATACATGTATCGATTCATTTTTTCATTGTTATATTCCATTCCGTTAAATCAGTTTAACCTCTCACCTTATAAGTACAATTTACATGCCACACACCCCCAGGGATTTTCACTGACATGATCTGTAAGGAGAAGGATTTTAAAATATGGATCACAGACATATATTTTTGACCACACAAGAATATGGAGGACCTTCCTGAATGAGTGAACAGCTCAATTCCAGTACCGCCTCCGTGTCAACACATCATAAGACGAACCATTACTTTATTAACAGTATTAAATGAATTAAACTAATGTATCTTGTATGATATATTACAAATTTGAGTGTTAATTAAATTGAATGGTATACATTGCGACGAACCAAAGATGGCGGTTGCTATACTCAATTTTTAATTTTGATTTTCTAGTAAACCTCCATTTCGAATATTCGAATTTCGCTGAATTTTGGAGAATACCTTCCTCAGTTTCTTTAATACTATAGCCATATATTGAGTTTCATTAAGCAACACAGAAAATTACGACCGCTAGAGCGATTTTATTATTTTTTTCTTTCAGATAAACTCCATCACCTAACGGAGAATGAAAAATTTTACTTTATTTCATTTGATTAATTGCTATATCCCAGTTTGGTGAAAGAAAAATTCGGCCTCTAGACCACTAACGGACACACAAAACACATACACGCATATGTGTACATACACACACACACACACACACACATACACACATATATATGGTTGTCAGCCCTACGTGACGGCCGCCTTTACCACAAAACAAGAGTCTGGTACTCATTGCAGTTAGAGGATGAATCGGCCCCAAGGCCATATTGTCACCAGAAGGTTTTGGTCAGTTTTAAAAATCCTGACCTCACCTGGACTCCAACCTCGACTTTCCGGCTTGTAGCATATTGTCTTAACCACTATACTATGGCGTGTCCCATTTATTTAAAAAAATATTTTCGAAATTAGCTAAAAGCAGAAGAAAAGTGCTCAGTAGACCAAACATGAGATGGAAAAATTTTAACTAAAAATGATTTGAGAGAGGTGAATAATAATAATAATAATAATAATAATAATAATAATAATAATAATAATAATAATAATAATAATAATCATAATAATGTTTTATTTATTCTGGCAGAGTTAAGACCGTAATCAATACTAGTAAAATTCATATCAAATTCCGTTGAGGTGAAGTCATATGATGAAAGTTAAAAAAATAAATTGTACCTGTTGGTAGGTGCCGTCGTCCTCAACGTTGTTAAAATATTGTATATAATTAACTGGAGCGCTTTCGGAAGTTATCTTCCATCTTCTGCAGGTTGATAACTTCCGAAGGCGCTCCAGTTAATTATATACAATAGTTTAACAAAGTTGAGGACGGCGGCACCTACCAACAGGTACAATTTAATTTTTTAACTTTGATTAAGACTGTAAGGCCTTCTCTTCCACTCAACCAGCACAAATACAAATAAATACTTGCCAATACACGTTAGTAATTATAGAGATAAAAATATATTAAATGTTGCAATGTAAATTTCACATGTAAACATTTTATACGAGAATAACAATAATAATACTTACTATAATAATAATAATAATAATAATAATAATAATAATAACAATATAATAATAACAATAATAATAATAATGATTGTAATATTAATAGTATGTACATGATAAATTATACGAGAAATACCAATGTACCTTGCACTGGGTAATGATGAAGTCGAGGTTAGTGCAAATATAAATTTATAGGGTATGATTAGAAAATATTAGCTGAGGATAGGGATATATAGAGAATCTATGCCCGTGCCCGTGCAATAGTGCCAGTTAGTTAGATATATGTTGTGAATATCAATCTGCTATCGGTAAAAATGACAATATGATAAAGTGGCTGGTGTTCACTTGCTAATCCTCTACGTTTATATTATGGAGCTTAGTGTTTTAGAGTTTTTATTACAATATTTATTTAAAGTCAAAGAGTGAAGGAAAAAACGTTAAATCCTATTTTTTTGAATAAGTTATTAAAGATACTCTTGCACACAGATGGGCGAACATAAACCTAAAGAACATTCTGCACTCCCTTCTCTCCCCCTTACATCATCACAACCTCTTTCTCTGTACAATTTTCAATTCCAATCTAGTCTATATTATCATTTTCCTCAGGAGTGAAAAACATCTCCAGTAATTTTGGTCACTTATTTTCCCATTAGATGAAGAAATGCGATCGTTAAATTTCTCATCACAAAATATAGCCTATGGATATAAAACAAAATGGATGCTTTTTTTCCCCTTCCCCGTCGACTTGATAATATAAGATTTTTGTTGCTATATTCAAATGCTGATCAAACACAAATGAGTCATTAAAATCCAATAAGCGATAGACTTTGCGTTGATAGAGAAAAGTTTCTCAGATCTGTAAATGCTAAAAAAAATGTATATTATAATTCAGGGGTGAGTAAAATAAGCATTATCTAGAATCGAAACTATAATTATCATTTATTTAGTATTTAATATAACTACAAAGAAAAAATTCCGTCTGGCCCAGAATTTGAACACAAATCTGCAGCTTTCGCGCGGTTATTCGGTTCAAATCTCAGTTCAGACATAATGATCCCTCTTTAGTTGTATAACCAGCATGCGAACAGCTTACCTGAATAAACTAATTTCAATATAGCATTCGTATTTTTATTTACTTGATGTTGTTAGAATCCACACAAAGAAAGAAACCAATTCTCATATTTCTGTAACGTTCTTTTTTAAGTCTTCTTCACCACCCGTTGGCTTGGGTCAGCCAATAAGAATTTCCCCTGTCTCCGCCGAGCAAGTTGACACATTCTTGAAAGAGACTACAAATCTTCGGCCTACCTGATATATTGACTAGTGGGCGATATTAAAGATTAGGGAATTGTCGTTAAGTTGTGCTCTAGTATTCTAGTTTTATCGCACTCCATTCGAAAAATCAGAAGTTGTTTCTTCAATTGAATAACCGGCCATGGAAAGGCTGTAACTCTCATATTCTTCCAGAGTTCATTTTTAGATGGAAATCGATCTTACGTACCATTTATTTATTTTTTCATTTAAAACTCAACTTGAAAGAAGAAAAAAGGGTTACAACCTTGTTCTTGGCGTTATTCAATTGTTTCATTCATAAATTCAATATCCAAATTGCATAATATATAGTTATAAAATTGATTCGTATAGTTACGTAAAATGTCTGAATAGTTAAATTTGATATAGATCTAGGCCTACATAGTAACCACCGATCATGCATCCATCTCTTTATTTTTGCTTTCCTTTTTTTATCTTGTTTTCTATTTCCCTAAAATTTTAGTAGTATCATTATATACAATGAAATACAATCACATAAGCATGTGCAAAGCAAACATCGAACCATGGTCTGATTGATCTTTAACCAGAAACACTGGCCATAAGTCTATGAATCATAAATTTTGGGTATCGCGAGATCTTGAAAATTTAACATTAAGTTTGAAGATTGGGCTTCACATTTCGTTACAAATACTGCATGTCGCAAAGGTTCAACAGATATATATATATATATATATATATTTATACATATATATATATTTGATTTATGATATTCCTACATAATTTGGACTTGTTGTTAGTGTGTCTTCTTGTTGCCCTAGTAAGCACTGTCGGTAGATGTGGTCGACATTATGTCTTGCCTCATACCTGGTTCAGGTCCCAGTGAACAAAAAAAAAAATCATGAAATTTCGATCTGTTTAAGGGACCAGTTTACCTAGCATCCCGGTAAATTTGACTACTAATATATATCCGTCATGAAGGATCTGAGTAAACTAAGCGAATTTCTTACCAAATCGTATATATTGTCAGATTTTGCTGGTTTATGAAATATATCTTTCTTTTTTAAATAAATCGTATATATCCGGTTTACTTGCGAGACAAAAATAAATAAACAAATAAAAATTTAGTGTCACTCGCTAGATCAATTTTAAAATTTCGGTTTTCAGGTATACCTCCACTCCTAATAGTGAGATATCACTGTTTTGTTTTTTTGATAATACTTTTCTCTTTTTATTTCACTGGCAAGTAGAGTGTTTCGTTACAAAAAAAACGAACACTGTTGCATCAAGAGCGATGTTTCAATTTTCGCTTCTAGTTAATCCCCATATATATATATATATATATATATATATATATATATAGGCCTATATACATTTTTGTCATTTTCGGTGTTTAGTAAATAATATCATATTCAAAATGGAGAGTTATCTGTTTCAATTTACAGTAAAGTAAGATACTTTATTCGTCTAGATATTCTCTGAGGGCATAAGATGTAACACGCCTACTGCAATAGCCTGTTTTAATAAAACTAAGTTAGGCCTATATATTTTCAACTCTAGCACTGAATAAGATAGGACTTTCTCTGTTATGAATGAAGAGTACCTCTTTCTTATAACATATCATTGACAGTCAATATGGCCGGGTGCAAGGACATTGTTATTTTAGGCTAGGTCTCAACTAGTCTAGGTCGAGGGGCGGACATACCATGTTATTGGCAAGTGATTCTACAAGTCCCGCCTTATCGGCCATAAAATAATGCACTCACTTTAGAGATAGTAAGGAATTTGGCTACTTGGTAAAACATCTAGGACTTTGATTATGAAATGTAATATCGAAAGTTCTTTAGCATTTTAAAAGAAAATTGTACTGCTAGAAAAATATGTATTTTCATTTTAATATTTTCAAATCAACGATCATAAAAGTGTTTCTTAAATAAAAAACTGAATACGTTATATGCCTGCCTTTCATTTTTTTCTTTCTTTTCTGCTTCAGTTAAAAGTCAATGTGTCCGCCTCCGCTTCTAAAAATAAGCTCTTCCACTTCTTTCTTGCCCTCCCCTCCTTATATGGGCCACAGTATGCACAGTGGATTACTTTGATTTATGGATGGAATTGCTTCTGTATGAAAAAGATCTCCATTCGTTTGAGGATTTAGGTTAAAAAAATCCTAAAGAAGAGTTCTGAGGATTTGGGGAGGAGATATAGAATTAGAGGAAGGACGGTATATATGGTTTGAATGCCAGGTAGGGGGTGGATGTTGAATGACAAAAAAAAATGTTATAAAGGGTTTGAAGTGTGAAAGGAAGATATTGATACTTGAAGGAGGACAAATATAAAAAAACCAGTCACCACCTGCTCTGCGTTACTCCACATTCTCAAAGTGTCATTTTCAACGCGAACGTTCGTTTCAACCATTTTTTATTTGTACTATTACTTCTTTAAAAAATCAATTCACAAGGTTTCTATTGAATTCTTGTCGAGAACGAAATTCGATATATCTTGAAAGAAACACCAAATCACATGAAAAGAGACTTTAATATGTTTCAAGATGTTCCAAGTATCTATTTTTTTATATAATACACGGAGAGTGATTTATGTCGTATTAGAGGATATCTATTTAGTGACAAAATAGCACTCTCAATTCTTTAGATTTCACATTTCCTGTCCCACATCGATAAAATCTTTTTCTACTCAATGTAGGATAAATCATACCTGATATTTTACCCACGATTTCTTTACATCCTCTCTGATGTTCAATTATTTTGTTGGTATATTTCTAGAGGAAGAGTAACGCTAGGAAAATCATTAAAGATAAAGGATTAGCCTAAAATGGATTTTATTTCTTTCTCTTTTTCTTTAGGCACTACAAATTCATCCCAAATTTTGCCTCCTCAATAATTTATTTTCATTTGCTCCGATCCTTCGGTACATTTTTTTTCAATTACCAATTACCGACTCCTTGATGTCTTTCATTAGGACGTATATCCATCTATTTTTAAATCTACCAAATATGGTTTCATACATGTCCACTTTACTAATGGATATCAATTTTATTTGATAAAATAAATTTCTATTCAATTATCTTTATGCATGTCCTTGTCGATGACCTCAGGCAAAATTTTTGTTGTGTACAGACATTAAAGAAATAAAAGCGAGCTTCTGTTAATATAATTTAGATATAGCAGCTAAGGGAGAAGTCCTGACACAACACTAGGCCTCCTAAACTAACGGGAATTGGGCTGTAGGCTGACAACCTTACAACGTAAAAACTGAAAACGCTAAAAATCTCAACAAAAGCAGGCTTTATCAAAGGATTTGAACTAATATAACTACTACAAGATGTTGATGATTAAATACTTGTTTTAAAAGTATTTTTTATATCCTGTGGCTACTATAGTCCAAAACGTGCCCTGGCCTTTTTTTGGAGTTTCTTGATCAATAAGATTTAGTTACGGTTATTTCCCTACAGATGTAGTGAGTGACATGTGGTCAACATACCCACCTCAAGGGACATGTAAAAGGAAACTAAGGCATTACTTGGATGGAGGAGATGCGGTAAAATTTTGCTCAGCAGTCTATTTTCAGGCTTGAGGTTCTTATATCAGCATGAAAATATTCAGACTGGGGATCTACGACTTAAAGTTCCTCCCAGAGAACTTGTCCCTTGGATCTTTCTATCCTGAACTATCCATCGACCACGCTGGGTTTGAACTCGTGACTCTCGGGAATAGAGGCAAGGAACATAACCACTAAACCAGCGAGGCCGACATTAGGTTATATAAATTTGCTCCAATCCACTCGGGGTAACATCGTTACCTGACATACAACAGCCTGCATCTGGCCATCACTAATCATCTATATCATATCCATCTATTCATCTTGTTTGCTACGAATATATGAATGAATGGTTTACTATATATTATGTTAATGTTCATGTTGTCTCGGAGGTGGCCCCGTCATTGAGTGATCCCTCATCCCGGAAGTCTCTCCATGTCCTTGTACGGTGAAATAATATGTATGTGATCCAGAGTTTAAAATTCTCTTCCGACAATCGTAACTCTGAAATGCCCGGCTGATGTGGGGCATGCAAAAGTATCTACAAATCTAGGGGAGTAAAGAAAAGAAACAAAGAAAAAATAGCTTCTATTATGGGCCTAATGTAGTCAGATATTCTTTCATCAAAGGAAAAATGTTCCCTAAATGAGATATGTGGAGGACTGCTGGTATTCATCATCAGCTTATGTGAATTTTTGGCATTTTTGAGCTGAAGCATATGTAGGAGGCGTGACTGTGAGGAGAATTTAGTATCGCCCGGAGGGACGCAGAACAAACACTTGCCTATGAGTAACAAATCTATGCTTGATGTGACACATGTAAACAATTCCAGGTGACTGAGATTGTGAACATGAAGCACATATCGGGGTAAGGTTACCTCATAAATCTACCACCCCCAGGTGTGAGGTTTATCCCCCATGTATCATATGAGCACTGGGTCACACAAACCCATCCCTACAATGATAATATTAAGATGGGGTCATGTGGCCAACTATACCTCATATCTCTCTCTCTCTCTCTCTCTCTCTCTCTCTCTCTCTCTCTCTCTCTCTCTCTCTCTCTCTCTCTCTCAAAATCCACAAATTATTAATATCTGGGACAAATATTCTATACTTTTTATCTCGACACATTACCGTTCACTTCATAAATTGGGTTTTTATACTTCCTATACATTTTAAGATACCTTCTGGTAGTTAGAATATAAAAAAACATCTCATCTACTCGTATGTCTTTCTTTAAAACTTCAAAACGAAACGAACTCATAGAAGAACGTATCAAAAATAAAGAGCGCGTGGCCAACTCGAATAAAAAATCCATGGATCCTCTTCAAAGAAGAGAGAGCAAAATAATAAGTATAAAATATAGAAATATTGGTTAAAACTTCAAAAATTGCTCTCCATATATATATAAATGACAAACAAGTTTCAACAGCGTGAATCCAGAAATGTTACGTTTATGCACGTTAGATTCTTTCAATACAATACTGAAAATTGATAATGTTCCTGTAGTCTTTTTTTATCTCTCTCTATTTTTAGGATGGAAAAATCCAAGGAACAGGTTCTCCGGGATGGACTTCAAGCCGTAGGTCCCGTGTCTGAAGATTTTCAGGCTCGTAAAAGAACCGCAAGCCTGAACAAAAAAAAAGCCTCTGTGCAAAATTTAACCGACCTTCATCCATCCAAGTAATCCCCTTAGTTACCTACTAGATGTATCATTGAGGCGATGTGCTAACCACATGTCACTCGATGACCCTCTGTAGGTAAATAAGCGTAACTAAATTAGCTTGTTAAGAAACTCCCTCTAGAGAGAACCAATGTCTCCACGTGGGACGTATGGGGTACACACACACACACACACACACATCTCTCCTCTCTCTCTCTCTCTCTCTCTCTCTCTCTCTCACACACACACACACACACACACATACACACGCTCTCTCTCTATCTCTCTCTCTCTCTCTCTCTCTCTCTCTCTCTCTCTCTCTATCTATCTATCTATGCTATCATGGAAGTGTTTCTCCATTAAGTAGCTAACAAGGGGGAAAAATGCAATTAAAACTAGTGGCATTTAATTGCACTGAACTTCTGGAGAATACGCCTAATGTAACTAAACAAAGGATTTTCAAACCCGTGTTGAAATAATTCTATCCGTACATTTTAAGGCAAAACAATGGATAGGTTCTTGAAGCGAGATATTGCTCAAGTAAGTCAAATCTTTCTTCATGCATTTATGTTAGGTATAAAATATTGTTGTATCATCCTGCACAGATATCAACAGGAAGTATCAAGCTTTTAGTGTGGATGCAGCTATAATACTATCGCTCTCCAAAGGCTGCCAAACGACACTTAGGCTCTGGACCATTCCTTTTTTTATGGTTTATGGTATTTTTGCACAATACTTATTTATATCTTACAAAAAACATGTACATATCGATTTCCCAAAACTTGATTGATACATAGGTGAGGTTTTGTCGTACAGTGATAAATGATTGTTTATTTAATTACGTATGCCACATTTCTATTTCAGGTCATTTCTATTAATATCTAGAAACATTTTATTATAGGATCATTGTTGGAGAAGAAACCCATTTGACATTGATAGATTTAGAGAAAGCTTATGACTCAATTCCGAGGAACAAATTATGGGAAGTATTGGAGAAATACAATATTGACAGAAACCTAATAGAAATTATTAAACAAACCTATAAAGATAACTCCGCTTATGTTAAAATGGGAAATATAATGTCTAATCCTATAAACACCTCAAAGGGATTGAAACAAGGGTGCAGTCTATCACCAATCTTATTTAATATTTATGTAGAATTTATATTAACGAAATGGAAACAAAGCTGTAAAGGTATGGGGATCCCAATAGGCAATATATTTTTTGCTGACATTACAATTTGCCGATGATCAACTGGTTTTAGCGCAAGACAATTTTGATATGGAATTCATGATAAAAAGGTTTGAAAAGCACATATGGATCATGGGGTCTCACAGTAAATTTACAAAAATCAGAATATCTGGCAATAAATAGCAATGAAAGAGAAAACTTAGTATTGGAAGATGGAATCCAAATAAAGCAAGTGAAACAAACTAAATATTTGGGAATGATTATGGATAACATCGAAGGTATAGGCAAAGAGAACATAAAACATAGAATTGAATGAGTAGCAAAATAATATCATCATTAAATTCAATATGGTGGGAAGATAAGCATATTTGGAAAGACACAAAAAAATATATTGGTAAAACATTGGTGGAATCTGTTGCAATGTATGGAAGTGAGGTATGGACAATCAATAAGTACTACAAGAATAGACTAATAGCTCTAGAAATGGATTATTTACGAAGGAAGTGCCAGAAAGTCTAAATTAGAACGTGTCACAAATAAGGAAATTAGAAACAAAAATGGAAGCAGAAGAAAGCATAATTGAAAGAATTGAGGAAAAGGAATTAAAGTGGTTAGGACATGTTTTAAGAATGGAAGATGAGCGATGGCCGAAGCAACTATATGAATGGCATCCTAACAGAAAGAAGAAAAGAGGAAGACCAAGGTTAACATGGAAGGAAAACATGAAGACAGTAATGCAAGCTAGAGGGCTAAGCATCGAAGATGCCCAAGACCGTAGGCTTTGGAGGTTTGGCACAGGAAGACGGCAGCAGCTGTAAAAACCTGAAGATAGATAGATTGTCTTTCCAGAAAAGTCTAGCCTAAAATGCCTTTTCTTCTGTTCTGTGTTATTCAAATGTTAATATTTAAATATTATGTTACTATATTATCTGTTATTATATTTAAACATTATGTTAATACACCAGGAATTTTTAATTTGAGGAAGAAGTTTTAGTAAAGTTATGGATGGGAGATCAGAAATATGTGCGAATATGTTATGTACTGAAAGATCAATTGACATTTAGCAAAAAGTATACTGAGATATTACAAACATGTGTAAAATAAACATAAATAATATTTAATCCATTAGAATAGAATGTATGCATTTTAAAACGTAGAAAAATGTATTAAATAAATGAAAAGGAAATAATGAAATGCATAGGGCAAAGGCGTAAAGTTCTGAAAATTAAAGACCACAAAATGGGTATAATAAATGAACGAACCAGTAAAACGTATAGAGAATTTTTATCTTTAATCCCGGTATTGAATCAGGTAAAAATATACTGAGGAAAATAAATATTTATTAAAATAACATATTATTGAATGTAAATTAAAACTTCCAGGAATCGAATGGTTAAATATGAATAACAGGCGTGTCAAGTTAAAACTTTCCAATAAGAACTGAAGCATTTTAGAGATTCCTCATGTCACTGTCCTTCAAGCATTGTGTTTTAATTACATGCACTGAAACCTGTAACCGTGTTTAATGCTAACCGTTGTGTAAATCAAATTTTGTGACACAAACCTGGTAATAAAGAGAGGAATGCTTGGACTGTCACGTGTGTGTTAGACAATGTGAATTTGCGACAATAGAAGTCTTCAAAGAAAAGGAATAATAATACTCCACAATGCAATAATAATAATAATAATAATAATAATAATAATAATATTAATATTTATTAATATTTTTTATCTATATCATGGTCAAATACGTAGTCTATGGCCATTCTCCTTCTAATATGTCAATGTAAATGCCCTACAGTATTGGAATTGTCCTTGGCTATTGCATTGCGAGGCACGCCGTAGCATTGTGGTCTGCTACAAGCCGGAAGGTCGAGGGTTCGAGTCCCGGTGGGTTCAGGATTTTTAAACTGACCCAAACCTACTGGCGGTACTATTGCCCTGGAGTCGACTCAACGTCTAACGGAAATGAGTACCAGACTCTTGTTGTGGGGGTAAAGACGGCCGTCACGCAGGGTTGACACTAAGTGCCGATTCTCTAGAAAAGTGGGAGTCTTAACCTCCTATTACCCCAAGGGCCTCCTAAGGTCTGTAGTGGGATCACTTTACTTTTACTATGACACTAAATCGTAGAATATGTCCCTGTTCATCATTGATGCTTCTATGCAGCACGACACATTCGTTGGAGATATCAGGATGGGTAAAGAAATGGTTAGATGAGCTGCCAAACAGTCGTGACCGGTAGACACTCTACTGATTCTTTTCTTGAAAATGAATTATTGTTATTATTATTTTTTTGTCTATTTATATCTATAAATTGATAAAGTTTAAAACATATGAAGATACGGATTTAAGGTATGTCAAAATTAATTTTGCTCAAAGTTTTCTCAATGGTTAATGGCACTAGCTTCTATGTTCATAAGGGTTAGAAAAGTACATATGGTATATAAATAAATGACTAAATAAATAAATATATATATATATTTATTTATTTATTTATTTATAATAACAATTCAGAAATTGTACAGCTTATGTGTTGTGTTCTTTAATCAGTGCAAGATGTATATTACTATTGTATATACACATATAGCAATATAATAATAATAATAATAATAATAATAATAATAATAATAATAATAAACATAAATGCGTATCGATAGTAGAAGTATACAACTAGAAGTATAGTTGAGAACATACTATGTATGCTTTACTGTTTATTATTACTGTTATAATTATGATTATTATTACTATTATTATTATTATTATTATTATTATTATTATTATTATTATTATTATTATTATTATTATTATTATTATTAAAGTATATACTTATCCAACTCCTATGAACTTATGTGAAGTTTAAACTAATGCCAATAGTGATGGAGAAAACCTTGAGAAAAATTAATTATGACTTTATTTTTCGACCCATGCATTTATATTAGTCCACCGCTGTGGTCTCGAGGTAGCGTGCTGCCTTGTCACGCAGCGGGCCGGTTCGATCCCCGGTCGGGGCAGTTTTTCTGGGTGAGGTTTTTATCGGGATTTTTCCTCACCTGTAAGACAAATGTCAGGAAAACTTTAAGGCCCAAACGGTCCCCGAAATCATATGGCCACCATCCTTATCATTATCATCCTTACCATTATCATTATCATCCTTACCATTATCATTATCATCATCATCATCCTTCACCGGTGTGGAAAGCAACGGGAAGCTACCACACCTATACAATTCCCTAGTAAAGCTGCAAGCATAGCATGAAAATGCTATGATTGCAGTGAAGGACCTGCCTTCGGGCAGAATTACTATTAAAAATGTATGTTATGTAAAACTGAAACTTTTGTAAATATTAATTTTGTAAATCAAAATAAAATATATAGGCATTTCCAAAGATATACCTCCTTATTCTTCCTACGAAAATAAAAACGCAGTAGCGAATACTTGACTACCATATGATTCCTATTTACTAGATAAATATTTGATGAGACAGTAAATATTATGAACGGAGGAGATAAGCTTGAAAGTAGAATGAAATCACCCTTCATCTTTTCATCCTTTTAATATATGAAATTGAAACCCTTGTAGAGAGGGTGTAATGATACAATTTGTACGCCTAGGCCAAGCTTAAGAAAATATGCGTCCTACCACCTGGCCAATTGTACAATTCCCATTGCAAAATGATAGATACTGAAAGTTATTGTTCATTAAGGGCTTCAAGAGTATCAGTTCTATCTTTCTTCACAATCGCTTTTGCTCTGTCGCATTGAATGAAAGATATTCAGGTGATTGTATCTTCTTATTTAATCTCTGCAAATCTTGTCAGAGCCATTTTAAGAGTCATAGTTCTGTTTACTAAACCTATATCAAGAAACCTATAAAAAATAAAGGCTAAGTTAGGGGTGAGCGACCCCCACGCGTATTCGTTCTATATTTTGGCCAAAAGTTGCGTCTGATGGGTTTACAAACTCATACCAAATGTTAACCCTATAGCTGCAAGGAACAAAGATAAAAATACTAGTATTTTGGGAGAAGATTTCTTTTTTTCAGGATCTACTAGACAGATTTTTATGAAAAAATACATGTTGTAAATATATTCAAGGCTATTCACAGCAAAAATCGAGAACTCAATCCCACGAACGTAACTATCTGAAAACAATTATTTAATTTTCGTGATTTTCTTTCGGTCACTCGCTCACGAGATACAATTACGAGTTTTTTTCTATTAGACAATCGGACCTCTTTCTACAACATATATTTTTCGATCGAAGAGGTGGAACATAGTAAAAAAAATTAAAATACAATTTTTTGCATATTTTATCTAAATTTTATTAAGATTTCTTACAATATAATTATACTTTGGATCAATTTTTGGTGTTGTGTCATTTACGTTACTGGCCGATGAAGATTTTCACTGCCTCCATTCATCATTGTCACTATCATCATTGATGATGGCACTTGTATTCTTCTTTGCGAACAATTTACTCAGAATCGCAGCTGGTCGTAAAATCTTGGACAAACATCTTCCATGTGCCAGGTAATATATGATTGCAGCTACATGAGAACAGCAACCGACAGTCCTCCTCCCATTGGCGCATTCACAATAATGTTGCTACATATCTGTTCATGGCATAATCAAACAGAGATATCAACTCCCTGATAAAAAAAATAGATAATAATAGTGGGTAGTTATTTTAGAATCGCACCATTTCTGCATAATAAGTTTTGAAAGCGTTTCATATTCGATGCAGAATGTGCAGATGAAGTCTTAGAGAGAATGAAAATTCAGAACAGTGTCGAAAATACGTTAGCGATTTGAGGTCGAAGAGAAAGAATGGCTTCATAAGAAAATATCTTTTCAAAGTATTTCATCGGAGGATCTACTAGATTTTCCGAAAATGACTGTGAGAGAGCTAAAATTCTGTTCACCGGGTCATACCAGTTTTCACAAGCCATATCATATCTTGCAAAAATGATTGACGAAGTTGGGAACGTAAATATACAATTCGTCAAAGATAAATCACTCGTTTTGAAGCTTCAAGTTCAGTCTCGCCACATATCCAGGAAGGTTCTTCGCTGCTTCGTTGAATATACCCCTCACATTATTGGCACAAAACGAATCACAAGACATTATTGTGAATGCGCCAATGGGAGGAGGACTGTCGGTTGCTGTTCTCATGTAGCTACAATCTTATATTACCTGGCACATGGAATATATTTGTCCAAGATTTTACGATCAGTTGCGATTCTGTGTAAATTGTTCGCAAAGAAGAATACAACTGCGATCATCAATGATGATAGCGACGATGATTAATGAAGACAGTGAAAATCTTCATCGGCCAGTAACGTAAATGACACAAAACCAAAAATTGATCCAAAGTATAATTATATTGTAAGACATCTTAATAAAATTTAGATAAAATATGCAAAAAATTGTATTTTAATTTTTTTAACTATGCTCCACCTCTTCGATCGAAAAATTATATGTTGTAGAAAGAGGTAATAAAATAAGACACATAATTGTATCTCGTGAGCGAGTGACCGAAAAAAAAATCACGAAAACTAAAATATTTTTTTCAGATAGTTACGTTCGTGGGATTGAGTTCCCGATTTTTGCTGTGAATCGTCTTGAATATATTTACAACATATATTTTTTCATAAAAATCGGCCTAGTAGATCCTGAGAAAAAAATCTTCACCAAAAATACTAGTTGTACTTTTATCTTTGTTCCTAGTGCAGCTACAGGGTTGAAATTTGGTGTGACGCAACTTTTGGCCAAAATTTGGAACGAATACGCGTAGGAGGCGCTCACATCTAACTTAGCCGGCTATGGCCTTTGTGTTCATGTAAGGATGTATAATCTGGCTAATGAAAAGTAGACCTGGTACATTGTGGTGGATAATGGAACAATTGTTAAGATGACTGAGTTGAAAATCTAAGTATAGTATTGTTTTAGCGACATTTTTATTAAAATATAAAATTATGGAATATTCACCTGAAAGGTCCGTCTCCTCAACTTAATTAATTATTAACTGTAGCGCTACAGTTAAATAATTAATTAAGTTGAGGAGACGGACCTTTGAGGTGAGTATTCCATAATTTGATATTTTAATTTTGAATAATACCTCAACGGAACACTTCATGAATCTTATAAAAGACATTTTTATATTCCAGTGGTACCGTGTAAAGTCAAGATATGCCCAAATAATCCATATGTCTAGCCCAAGCATGAATACTCATATTTAATATGATAATTTTGTCTAGCAGCGATTTTGCTATCATCAGTGAGAAATGACGTTTATCAACATGGTACTCCATTTACTCAATCACAATCACAACCATACCACAGGTGCCTCAGGATACCGGTGATTTCCACCTTTATCTCATCTCCTGAACGTGGTAGTAGTTAGCATTTAACAAAAACGTCTGAAGTTTCAGCCTAGGAGCATATAACTCCTATTGCTTCAAATAGTGCTTGGGTAACTTATATTTAGTTGGCAATCTTTCGTCATATGCTCCCAGGCTACTTATAATTTTATTTTCACTTTTATGTGTTCTGCCATACATACTTTTTGCTTGCTTGACCATCACGTCCAGGAGACGGTCAATGCCCAGATCCGTATAGATGAAATCCACCCTAGTCAATAATGGGTAACGACCCGCGAATCTTAGGCATTTGTTCTGAAGCATCTGTAGTTGATTTATTCTGCTCTTAGCTAAGGTTAACCACGCCGGACAGGCATAGGTAATCAAGGATCTTAGACATGCCCTGTACAGCAGAGTCCTAGTTTTAATAGGCAGAGAGGGAGATCTCAACATGGGCTTAATCTGCATAAAAGTTTATAAAATTTACTCTTTATCTTATCAACATGTGAAGCCCATGTTAACCTCCTATCAAATGTCACCCCAAGATGCCGAACAGTGGGCTGGTATCGAAGGGGCGAGTCATCAAAGTAAAGCAATTCAATGTTATCAACACTATTACGGATACTAAAGACAATTGCTTGTGTCTTTTCATATCCGATTTTAATACGCCACCAGTCCACCCACTCCTCAATATCCCGGAGTGCTCTCTGCACTTTCCTCACTGTCATTTTAAGCGATCTACCTTTACTCCATTTACTCTCAGAGATCACCAAATAAATATGCCTATACCATTTTTTTTAACTTTCTCCCGTCCAATAGTTCTGCCAGCCTATAGGTACACGATCCGCTTGGCCAGAATATATCAAATTTTCCCAGAAACAAATCTATCACTGATGATAAAAATGCCAACATTTCTCCCTCTCGATGGATAGAATTGCTAAAGTATAGAGCCTTATGCTTGACATGGTTCTTTTTGTATACGTTTTTATTCGTTGTAATTCAGGAAATGTCCTTTTTACGGATTTACTTCTGATGGGACAGATCATCATCAACAAGGATTAAGCTCAATGGCCTGTTCCGATCTCATTATAGGTCGAATTGGTCCTTCCATCTCTTCAATGGTCTTCCCAACAAAAGGGACAGATCATTATAATATTTAATACTTGGAGTAGGTCCTGGAAAGCTAAACCCATGTTCAAATTTTTGGGTGGGCCTGGGCTCATCTGGTTCATTGGTTGGCTACGCTACTGCCTAGATTCATCTGCAAAATATGTAATCTATCATAGGCTACATGTATTACATAATAATAGCAATATAAATACACATAACAATATTCATGATGATAATAATTACATTATTTGTTATAAATATATTTAATTTTGTGCTTGTATAAAATAGTATTAATACATTAATATACATATAGAACTACATTATATAATGGAAATGGACAGTTAATGACAAATGAGGGAAATTTTGAAAAAAAGTGGCTGAATTCAAATACTTAGAAACAATAATTACAAATGGGAATATGATGTACAAAGAAATTAAACACAGGCTTAATTATGGATATTCATGCCATTAAGCATTACAGAGACTCTTGTCGACCCAACGTCTCTAAAAAACGTTAAATTAAAAATAATTAAAACTGTTATTCTCCCAGTTATATTATATAGATATATAGTAATATGGATGTGAAACATGGACTTTTACTTTAAACGAGGAGAAAATATTACCAGTACTTGGGAATAAAGTTCTTAGGAAAATTTTTGTACCAAAAATAGATGAACAGACAGGCGAATGGAGAAGACTACACAACAGTGAGCTACATTATCTATAGAGGAAGCCAGATATAATACTCGTAAGAACAGTTAATTCTCGTAGACTGCGATTAGCAAGACATGTGGCACGAATGGAGAATGGAAGAAGGGAATGGAAACTTCTTGTTGGAAAACCGGAGGGATAACAAATCAAGAAAAGTGGGAGAATTACATTAATCATGATTTGAGGGAGGTAGTTTATACAGAAAATGATTGGAAAACATTAGCTCAGGATAGAGATGAATGGAGAGGTTATGTTCGCGCGGCCATGAACCTACGGATTCGATAGTGCCAGTGAGTTAGTTAATAAGTATATGCAGATAGAGATCTATTTAAAAATTCATTGAAATTACATAACTTAGGTTAAAGGGCTTTCTAAAGCCACAAGTATTAAAATGACTTAAATCCGTTTAGGCTGAAGGAATGAGCCTCAACAGATCCCTTACATTCCCAGATGGGGCTCCTTAGCCGGAGTTATTTAACAAAACTGATTTACTTACGCTTATTTCTTTACATATGTCAAAAAGTACAAGTGGTTACTCCATCGCCTTAAAGATACACCAAGTAGGCAACAGATATTACTTAAATGAGAAATGCCGATTAAATTTTGCATTGATGTTCCAATTTAGGCTTGAGGTTCTTTTACGATTCCGAAAATCTTCAGACTTGGGAACCACGGTTTACAGTCCTTCCAGGAAGACTTTTTCTTTGGATTTTTCAATTCTACAATTCCATCGACCGGTTTAAACTCGCGATCGTCGGGACCAGAAGCATGGAACTTAATCCGTAGACCACCGAGGTCGTTCCTCACTAGGTAACTGGTAACTAATTAAACGTGTTAATGGGCGATGTTTAACATTTGTATAAACTAGAATAACAATGATAAGTAAATAGTTTCATTTTTAACTACGGTATTACGAACATTTAATTTTGTGATGATGATTATGATGAAATAGTTATAACGAACAGAACACTTTGAGGTGTACAGTGTTCTAGTACTAGAACTGATCCACGGCTTAAAGTCTCTCTTGGAGGTCTTGTCCCTTAGATTTTTCCATCCTAAAAATCTATAGACCCAGGCCGGATTCGAACCCGCGACCCTCAGAACTATAGGCAAAGAACATAACCATTATATCCCGCAGCCGACTAAATTATATAGGGCTGGGATAAAAGTTACTATAATTTAAAATATTATTAAAATAATAAATCCGGATAATTAAAAATTCGAATATCCATCCATAGTAATTCTGCCCGAAGGCAGGTCCTTCACTGCAATCATAGCATTTTCATGCTATGCTTGCAGCTTTACTAGGTAGGTGTGGTAGCTTCCCGTTGCTTTCCACACCAGTGAAGAATGATGATGATAATGATAAGGATGATGATGATGGCCATATGATGTCGGGGACCGTTTGGGCCTTAAAGTTTTCCTGATATTTGTCTTACAGGTGAGGAAAAACCCTGATAAAAACCTCACCCAGAAAAACTGCCCCAACCGGGGATCGAACCCGGGCCCGCTGCGTGACAAGGCAGCACGCTACTTCCAGATCACAGCGGTGGATAATTCGAATATGAAGGACTTTTATTATTATTTCTGTTTAATTCTAGGAGAAGTTGTGACATATTACACCATTAATTTTAGAAAGATCTACAGTTTAGTTATTATTCAATTATATATTTCTGCAGTACTATTTTTTTTATTTTACAAAAATAAAGTAACGATTTGTAATTAGGAGGGAAAGAGAGAAATACTTTTGAGAATACTATAAGTGAAAGTCCGAAACAATTTACAATTAACGTAATATGCATAATACATTTTTAAATGAATGTTTTTATATGAAATAAGATATTTTTTAGTAGAAGCTCTAAGAAAACGCCTGATTTCTTACCAAACCCAGAAAAAAAACTGACTTCTATCACTGATTTCCAACAGAGTTAGATAACAAAATGCCATCGCTGAAGTGTATCACGCCTTGTTCGAGTCACGCCCACTTTGTGTCAAAACCCAAGACTAGCCACCAATAACAAAACTAATTTCTTTTCAGAGAAAGAAAAATCAATCGCCCACCTCCAAAGAAACATTCTTTATTTAAAACAAAAGAAAAAATGGTAGGCGTGTATATCTCGGTATATAGAAGTGATGTCTATAAGGCAACTGAACACGTAGTGACGCCTAGTGTGATAGGTAATTACTAGCATGCCCTCAACTTGAATGTCAGTTGTTTTTATTATGAAAACATTCGACAGCAGCAAAACTTTGTTGCATCCATCTTTGAACTTTAATGATCACCTTTCTTGATGTTCGCCATTAGGAGATGTAAGGAAAAGAATGGGATGAATAAGCTTACAATGTTAGAATGAGATATTGCTGCTTAAGGAGTGTCCAAAATTGTAATATGTAGGCCTAATTGTTCTCCTTACATATCCTGTAATTTAACATTTCTTTAACAACGTTCTTTTAACATCTATATTCTAGGTGTTAGTTCACCGCTGTGGTTTCGGGATAACGTCGTTGCCTCGACTTAGCGGGCCCGGGTTCTCTCCCCGGTCGGGATAAGTTTAATGGATGATGGTTTTCTTGGGTTTTTTTGCAACTGCAATACAAATGCCAGGAGACATCAAGGCACAAATGGTCCTCGAATATCATCTGGCTATCATAATCATCATCATATTCGCCTTGTTTAGAATGTATAAATGTGTGTGTGTGTGTGTGTGTGTGTGTGTGTGTGTGTGAATGATGTGTTTCTTCTTAATGTTGTATTGTTTCGGAGAGGAGGACCTGAATTGAGCTGATCGCTCATTCTTGGAGAAAAATGTATAGTGTTTGGGTAGTCTTTGTATTAGAGTGGTTCAAAATTACCTGATCGATTGCCCCCTATCTCCTTATGTGGTACAAAAAAAAGGGTCTGTTAGTAATCTAAATATTAAAATCCGTCTCCCAACACGGCGTGCCACAATAAGTTCCGGGTGGTGTAAAAGTGCATATAAGGTGAGAGGTTAAACTGTTGTGGTGAAGAAGAAGAATGCAGAGTGTTAGAGGATCTCATCAACATACCTTTATGAGCAGTATACATAGAGGATAATTTTATTAAGGAACATGAGTTCTTTGTATTAGTCAAGGTGTGCGCTACGCCATGTAACCAAGTTGTAGTTTTTCTTTAGGGGCATGACAAAAACGTATTGCGTATGAAACTCGAATTGCTTCGGAGCTCAGCTGATTGCACAAATCAATTATGCGTTTTTCACCATATAAAATAAACAAAATCGTGTGAGCGGTCCTTTTTGCGAAGATATCAGCCATGTAAACTCGCACAGGATAGACTGTCAGAGTATGCCTGCCAATAAAATGTTTATTGTGTACAATTATTTTATTCAATCTCCATACCTTATGGGAGCACGTTTACCGATGTGCAGAACTCATAAACGACTTCGTTTGGGAGTGTAAAGTGATGCCACTACAGTCCTTAGGAAGACCTTGGTATAGTAGAAGGTTAAATCCCTCATTTTTCTAGACAATCAGCACCAGATATCAGTCGGGTTATCAGCTCTTCGTGACGGCCGACTTTATCTCAGAACAAGCGTATGGTACTAATTTCAGTTAGAGACTTAATCGACCATAGGGGAGAGTTTAAAAATCCTGATCCCATTGGGATTCGAACTCCCGGACATCCAGCTTGTAGCTTATTGCTTTAACCAACTAGCTTCATCCCCATTTGGAAGTATGTATTCCTTAACGAAACAATGATCTACTCCCTATGTCCTATCGCTCCTAAACTTTCATCGGTGAGGTTCAGTAACGCTCTGTATAGGCCTAATATAGGAAATGGGAGTACGATAAATCTACCACACGTCCCGCACATGTGAGGTTCTAATTTATCCCTCCGTTGTCTCTATGATATTCAACCATCTTATAAGGAAATTGTCAACAATTTCATGCCGTAACCTTCTTTGATATTTTCCCAAGGGAAGCGTTGAGACATACCAAGGCCGTGTCCAAAAAATACATGCCGTTTTCTTAACTGCAAGGCACAGCAATTACAATCTACTGCAAGGAATACATAGATACCTTATTGAGTAAAAGCAGAGTGGAGTGAGGCGGGACGCGGTGCGCACGGCAGGTAGTGAGTGTTATCCAATCTACCAATTCGGGTGTTGTATTACTTCCCATAGTTTAAATGAGAGATTTGGCGTGTGTTTATTTATTACTCTCTAATATATTATTGTCCACCGCTGTGGTCTCGCGGTAGCGTGCTCCCTTGTCACGCAGCGGGCCCGGGTTCGATCCCCGGTCAGGGCAGTTTTTCTGGGTGAGGTTTTTATCGGGGTAGACAAATTTCAGGAAACCTTTAAGGCCCAAACGGTCTCTCAAATCATATGGCCATCATCATCATCATCCTTATCATTATCATCATCATCATCATCATCATTCTTCACCGGTGTGGAAAGCAACAGGAAGCTACCACACCTACAATTCCCTAGTAAAGCTGCAAGCATAGCATGAAAATGCTATGATTGCAGTGAAGGACCTGCCTTCGGGCAGAATTACTATGGATGGAATATATTATTAATAAAAAAACACACCCATTAAAAATATAATTAATATACGTATTTGTTTATCATTTATTTTCAACAACTAGTGGCTCAGAAACTTCCCTAGGGAGCGGCCATGTCTCCACGAGTGATGTATGGGGTACATGATGATGATCATCATCATCATTATCAACAACAACAAGGATTAAGCCCAATGGCCTGTTCCGATCTCATTATAGATCGAATTGATCCTTCCATCTCTTCAATGGTCTTCCCAACATTCTTCTCCCTTTTGGTTAATAATTATACATTCTTCTTGGTATGCGCTGTTCATGGGGTACATAATAATAATAATAATAATAATAATAATAATAATAATAATAATAACAATAATAATAATAATGTTTTATTTATTCTGGCAGAGTTAAGGCCATATGGCCTTCTCTTCCACTCAACCAGGACAAATACAAATAAATATTTGACAAATATAGATATACACTATACTAATTATAAACAGTTAAGGATACATTAAATGTACTCGTAGCAAGGTAAATTTCATGTACAAACAACATTTTTATACGATAATAACAATAATAATACTTACGATAATAATAATAATTATAATAATATAATAATATAAATATGATAAATTATACGAGAAACACCAATTAATATATATATATATATATATATATATATATCTTACACTGGGTAATAATGAAGTCTAGGTTAGAGTAAATACATAGGCCTACATACATACCGATGGGAGTGCCTTTGTTAATTGATATAATTTTTGTTCTGTAATCTTAATGTGGGAATTGCGTTTAAAAGTAATTTTCTTACAATTTTTATATGTAGGCCCTATATTTAAGAATAAATAAATACATTTTTAAAATTGATATAATTATATAACTGTAATATGTCCACAGCTATGGTCTAGTGGTAACGTCGTTGCCTGAGATGCAGCGGGCACAATTTCGATCCCGGATGGGACAAGTTTCTTGGGTGAGTTTTTCCGGGATTTTCCTCACCTCTAAGACTTAGCAAGAAAAAGTAAGACACAAACAGTCTTCAAACACCATCCAGCCATATTATATTCGCTTTTTTAGTATGAATATATGAGCGAACGAAGTGTCTTCTTTTAAATGTTCTGTTGTCTCAGAGGTGGCACTAGCATTGAGCTGATCCCTCATCCAGAAAGGCCCTCCATAGCCTTGTGTAGTCAAAACAATATATGTTATTTAACAGTTTTAAAACCTCTCCCGATAGGTCATTTACTTATAAGACCTGGGTGACTTGGGGCATATAAAAGTGCATCCTAGGTAGAGATATTAAGCAAAGGTAAAGAGGTAAACAATGCTATTTTTTAAAATCTAATCGCTCTTGGTAGGCTAATGGTTACTATGATCTTGTTCCGAGCTTCGCGGGTTCAAAACCGGCCGGGGTCGATTGACTTTATTCAGGGAGTAAATACACTCAGTATAGCTTAATTTGGAAAGGAAGTAAATACATGGGTCCCGTGTTGTGAATTTACGGCACGTAAAATATCCTCAAATCTGAAATAAGAGGTGTCTGAGCATGTTCACGCCCAGATTTGAATTTCAGGGTCAATGGCCTGAAATGTTAAAGAACGACAGTAAATGTTTTTTAATCTGTCATAAACTAATCAATCAATCCAATATTTATTCCTGTCATGAGCATATGTGATGATACGACAGACAACATCTGTAGAACTATGATTAAAAAATTACCATAATACATTTACATCAAAGTCAAAATACTCATCAAGAGCATAAAAATGGAATTCGATAAGTCATTGTGTTAGTAATGCATTAAATATAATAATAGAAAACACATACTTCTGAAGATCATTTATTAAACATGTTTATTGCTAATATTCTGCATCATTCTTTAACTTTATTTATTATTTTATAAGAAATATATTGTCTAATTGATAATTGGTTCTTATGGGATAATCATGAAATTATCTTCTGACTCGAATTAAACATGGAAATATAGAAATTAATCATTTTTGTAATTTTTATATTTATAATAGAAATCGGAATATTATAATCCAGGGTTTTAAAATGTTTATTTTCCCGTTCATAAAAAAATACAAGAAGAAGGGTGGTAAAATAATTCCCATAGGCCTACATAAAATTTCATAATACCCAAAATTTAATTCTATTTAATACTATTCTAAATTATGATACTAATTTTTAGATGAAATTAATACTATTAATGATAACGTGAGTTGATTATAGTTTCCAGAATGTATTGAGAAGATCTACATGTCACAAGCTGGAATGTTTCGGGTTCGAATCCCGATGGCATCAAGATTATTAAATTGGCCTAAACCTTCTTGTCGTACCGGGCTCAATTTCTAATGGAAATTGGAACCTGACGTATGTTCTGGTAAAGGCGATTGTCACAAATAGTGACGACAGGACTTCGTAAGCCCTGTCGTGGGATCAATTCAGAAGATATGTGATCTGTATAGAATGAATTGTTATTTGGAGGTTAGAATGTAAATAAAGGGACATATTATTTTTTTATTCTTTTAAATGTGGACACATGGCAAAATTAATAGGAGAGAACGAATCAAAATAAAGACAAAGCCGATGCATGCCCCAAAATCTAGTACCAAAGTAAAATAATCTCCCAGTATATTATATTTGTTCGCAACAAGTGGTCACCCCTGCTTTACAAATTGGAGTTCCGAAAACGGTGTGTAAGTGAGAAGGGGAGATGGCAATCATTGGATCCTCAGAACATCAAGTTCAAACTTCTTTCGTTTTCATTACGCAATATCCAAGATGTCTCATGCAAGAGTGGTCCAACTTCATAGAATTTTGTCACCATGTGGTAGGTAACACTATAGTCTTTCAGTTTAGAAGTAGTAGTATATTATTTAGCCTGGTGTAGTTAAAATCATGTGGACTTTTCTTACACTCAACCAGGACACACATATTACATTCTTATTCATAATTTGTAGGATTTTCATCCTGTTTATTTCCAAAATCACTCCTCGGAGGAAGAGGTATTGGATGTGCATTCAATGTCTATCCATCTCTTGGTTGGTCTTCCTCTTGTTCTTCTCCCGTCCATTGGTTTATCTCCTTTAGCTCTTTTTGCAAGTCGGTTGTCTTCCATTCTTTCTATATGGCCTTTCCAATATTTTCGTCTATCTGTAATAAATTTGGTTATGTCTTGAATATGACATTTGTCCTTAATTTCTGTGTTGTGTATCTTGTGAAATAATGTTTTCCCCTGAATAGTTCTTAAGATCTTCATTTCATATGTGCTTATTATTTGTTTAGTTTTTGTTGTATCAGCCAATTACAACAATATGATGTATTAAGTAAAATTTTGGTCAAACGAACAGTAATAAGAAAAAAAGAGTTATACTAATGTCAATGATAATTAACATAATAGCATATTCTTCTTAAGAGGCGCTACAGTCCAATGGCACCTTCGACTTCTCCGCTGATCTCCTCCATTCCTCTCAATCCTCAGATTGTACAATCTAATAACTTTGTATACATCATTCCATTATATGATTTTAGTTCCCCTTTCTTTTTATATTTCCCTGTGGTTGATTAACGGTAACTTGATAAGATGTTCTCTTTTCCTCCATTTTATTCATATCTCATTATCCACTTTATCCTTATAATTTTTATAAATGAGATTGTATCCGGATCCACATAGGCCCACAGCTGAAATTCAATACTAATAATAACGAATTAAACAAAGCAAGATAAACAATGCATTATACACGCTCTTACTAATATACATAAAAATAATAGGAAAAATGAAGAAAAGTAGGCCTATTATATATATACATTTTACCTCTCCTAGTAGAGAATAAATATTTGTGCAAGGATTGTTTGGATGGCGTAATCGGTAGCGCACTGAACTATCAATACTGAGGTCTGGGTTCAAATCCCGGTTCAGGCATTTATTCTTCTTTTCATGTCATATATATATATATATATATATATATAAGTGTGTGTGTGTGCTTTTATACGCTATATTCATACATACATTTAGCTTAAATGTTTATAATTCTTAAATTTATTTAGTAAATTTAAATTACTAATTGATAAATAATGGTGTTTTTGTTAATTTGTTATTAAATTATTGAGAGATCCCAATAAAATGGTATACATCACTGTCTGCGAAGTTGATTTTCAGTTGTAAAAATTATGTTATTACACTGGTCAACATGATTTTCGTCTCATTAGTACCAATAGTTGTACTTAATGCAGTTTTTATCGTGTTTTCAAATATTTATTTGGAATTTCCCCATTACCTACAGTTTTTTATTTCAATTTCAATTAATGGATTTAAATATTTTTTTTTATAAACTTTTTTTGTCCATTTGTCCATTGAGCGATGAGCACTTGGAACATTTTCATCAGGAGATTTCAGCTATGAAAAATATATATCAAAGCAAATGGAATCCTAATATGCTGGCCGATTATTTTTGGACCATAAAGAAGGATGCTCCACAGGCGAAATATAGCAGAAAATCGCCATTTCTTACTTTCTAGGCGAGTCCGAATGTTCGAATATTGTGTAGTTATGAATGTAGAAAATATTCCTCCCTGTGGATTATCACCTTGTCGTGGTAGGGAGGCTTAGTACCAATGACCCAGACGATCATAACCGGGAAGCCTTGCGGTTAGATAAGAGGAGAGGGAACTAAGAATAATCCGCAACGTGGGAGCAACGACCACACTGGAAGCTGCAAACACGGAAGACCACAACGGCAGACACGGCGGAGATAGAAATATCGGAATGACGGAAGTGGCAACCCAATCTCTGGGGATGAAATAAGAGACCCAGCTCGGGGAAACAAGACTGAAGTCCTCAACGGCAGAAGGCGGAAGAGGCAACCCTCCTTGGGGGGATAAAATACAAGGAAGCAAGTCCAAAGGCTTTAAGGAGGCAGCCCCTCCAAAGGATAAACCCTGCAGTACGTTAGTAGCATACTCAGGGGACACTTCAAAATACTTACAAGATCCAAAGATATAGCCGGACTGTCCAACCGATGACGACAAACGCAAAGCATAAGGATAAACGTTTTTGGAATCCAAGACCAAATTAAAGTAGCAACATGGAATGTCAGAGGAATATATCATAAAGAAACCGAACTGGAAAGAGAATTAAAAGAAAGAGGTATAGATATAGCAGTGATAACAGAAACCAAAAAAGAAACAAAGAGGAAGTCAAGATCTAAGTAACTACATAATGTTTTATAGTGGAGTAGAAATAACAGAAAGAGCTCAAGCAGGAATAGCAATATTAGTAAGCACAAGATTAAGGAAAACAATAACTGCATACGAATTGATAAATCAGGGAATAATGAAAATAAGATGCAAAATACCAAAAGGAAATCTCACTGTAATAGGAATCTACGCACCAGAGGAAGGCAGAAAACAAGAAACAATAGAATTTTACCAACAACTACAAAAGATAATAGATCAAACAAACAAAAACGATTACTTAATCATAGCAGGAGATGCAAATGCACGTATAGGGAAAACACCAATTACAAATGTAACGGGAAACAATGGAGAAGAAACGCTAAATTATAATGGGAAAACGTTATTAAATTTCGCACGCTTTAACCAATTAAGAATAACGAACAATTACTTTAGACATAAGGGAAATACATAAATATACGAGAAGTGAGAGAGGATCATGCTCTATACTAGATTACATTATGGTTAATCAAAAAATGAAAAATCTAGCCAGGGACACACGAGTCTTCAGAGGAAGCGATATCCATAGTGACCATTGCCTATTGATTAGTAAAATAGAAATACAAAATAAATGGTATAGAAATTGGAATATAGAGTTAAAGAAGAAGGAAGAAAACAAACAAGAATTTTATGAACTAAATTTGTTAGAAGAAGAACCGATACAAGATTTATACAAAAAAAGGCTAGAAAATTATACAAATGCGGAAAAGCCAAAAAAGGAAAGTGAAGAAGAATGGAATAGTATAAAAGGACTCGTACATAAAACAGCAAAAGAAGTATTAGAAAAAAAGAAAGTAGGAGGAAGAAACAAAGGACTAAAAAAATGGGATCCCGAAATCCAGAAATTGGTAAGAGATAAAAAGGAGGCCTACTTAAAATACTTAAACAACAAGAATGACCAAAACGGAATAGAATATAATAGAACAAGAGCATTAGTAAAAAAATATACCAGAAAATCAAACAGAGAACATTGGGAAAGATACATAGCAAAAATGGAACACGATTTGCACGGAAGACGAGACAAAGTATATACATTTATAAGAAGCCTTCATTGAAGTAAAAGACAAAACAAATCTGATAACTATACAAGATATAGAATTAGAAATTTATTATAAAGAACTGTGGACGGACAAACAAAATCCTGTAGAAAAATAAAAAAGAAAAAAAACCCAAAAATATTTAAATATCTTAATGAAACTGTTTCCAAAATTAAATCTTTAGAATAAAATCCTGCCAAAAAAGGTATTCCACATAATGAAAAATTAGATAATGAAGAAATAACACTCAGAAACAAACGAACAATATGCAGAAGTAGATGAATTAGAGATGCAAGAAATGATAGAAGTATTAAAGAAGTGTAAAAATAATAAAGCATGCGGAATAGACAATATAAACATAGAACTGATAAAAAATGCCCCAAAGAATTTTCAAGAAAGATTATTAAAATTCTATAACAAGTGCTGGAAACAAAATGCAATAACAGAAGAATGGAAAATTGAAAAAATAATATCAATATTTAAAAAAGGAGATAAAACAAAGCCAGAAAACTATAGAGGCATAACCTTACTATGTGCAGCATACAAAGTATATGCAAAAATGAGCAATCAAAGATTAACAACTTGATTAACAACTATAGTAGATGCAATAATATCAGAATAGCAGAAAGGATTTAGGAAAGGAAGAAGCTGCACAGACAACGTATTCACTTTAAAACAAATGATAGAGAAGAGAAGAGAATTCAACTTAGAGACGCACATTCTCTTTATAGATTATAAGAAGGCCTTTGATAAAGTGTCTAGACCAACATTATGGAACATATTAAGTGAAAAGGGAATTCCACTGCACTTGATAGCAGCAATTAAGAAAATGTATGAGAAAACACAAATACAAATAAATCAAAGGGAACCAATACATATAACAGGAGGAGTTAGACAAGGTTGTCCACTATCAACCACTCTTTTTTAACATTTATTTCGACGACATGATCAGATCATGGAAGAAAATGACGACTGGGGGAATTAACTTAGGAAATATAGTAATAAAAACAGTAGCCTTTGCAGATGACTAGGTTTTAATAGCAAAAACAGAAGACGATCTACAAAGAATGCTATATAAACTAAATGAAATATAAAAAAAATACAACATGGAAATATCTTCACAAAAATAAAAACAATGGCCTTCAAGGGTGCTCATCCAGTTCGGACAAAGATAATATTAGATAATAAACCAATAGAACAAGTAGTAACATATAACTTCCTAGGTTGCGAAATATCATACACAGCAGAAACAGATATAAATAACAAAATAAATAAGTTTATTTATATAACAGGTACACTAAAAAGAACTTTGAAAAATAAAGCCAGGAAAGACTCTATAATGAAATTATACAAGACAATGGCAGTGCCTATTATTACTTATGGATCCGAAACATGGACAGTGACAACACAACAATCTGCCAGGATACAAGCTGCTGAAATGAGATTCCTCAGACCAATAGCAGGATATCAAAGAACAGATAAAAAACATAACACAGAAATAAGACAACTAAAAATAGAGGAATTAAACTCAACAATAGAGAAATACAGAACAAACTGGAAAGAACACTTCGCAAGGATGACTGAGAATAGAATACCAAAAGCAGCATACAACTATTCACCACGAGGAAGAAGAAGTTTGGGAAGACCAAGGAAAAGATGGAAAGAGCAGCAATTTGTAGCCGGAACAGGCTAGTAAATAAGCCTAAACCGCGAAGAAGAAGAAGAAGAAGAAGAAGAAGAAAATAAATATTAAAGTGTTTGAAATTATAAAAAAACCTGTGTCTCGGAAACATTGCGTGATGGAGAAAAACCGATATCATATTTGAATTCAGGAGAAAAAATACTATCAGAATCACATATTTTTCTTTCTGAGACAAAAAAAAAGTTTTTTTTTTTGTTGCTCAGTGTTATCCAAAATTACTCATCAAATAATTGCTGATTGGTTTTTATTGACCTGGAAAATACGTATGACATTGTTCCCAGGAAACTGTCATGTCGGACTCTAAGAGACTAACGATACATAAAAGTATACGTAATAGAAATGTTATGTAATAGTTTAAAGTGAGTAATAATGATTGGTAGGATAATACCGAACAGACTAACCTTATGTACCTACTCACTCTCGCAAGCAGTAACAACACTGATTGGCTGATGTTATCAATTGGTAAATAACAGCACTGCACTCTCCTACATTCCGTTGTTCGGTATCATTCACCATTCGGTATTAAGCCTACCGCAGTTTACGATATACATTCAAAACGTAGATCCCGTATTAAAGTTGGGATCATTTGTCTAGAGACATTTACTCTAAAAAAACGAGTAATGCATTTCACCTTTGTGTGAATATATATAGATGTTTGTTTGAAAACTTGGATAAAAATTATAAAAATATGGGAATTTCATTAAACCAGGACTACTGTTTACATCATCTACTTTTTGTTGATGATCAAGTAATTATTACTCAGGATTTTGGTGATGCTCCTTACAGGGCAAGAAAATTGGTGGATGAATACAGAAAATGTGGATTAAATGTAGCCTAAATTTTAAGAAAAATAGGATACTTAACGTTGGACTTGATAATCAAACAAGAATTGACGATAAGGAATGATTTTGTGTAAATTTTACAAGCAGATGGAACAAGTATATCGGACAATGAGAAAATAATTCGCGAAGAGAGAAGAGTGATTGGCATGCTGAATTCTGTGCTATGGAGCAAGAATATTTTATACAAAATAAATAGTATAGTGCATTAAGTCTAGTATATTGCGATGTGCAAGACATATGGCACAAATGGAAAATGCATAGATGCATAGAAACGTAGGAAAACCAGAGGAAAACTTCTAGTAGGTAGCCAAGAGTGAGTTGGGAGAATATTATTGATGAGTATTTGAGGGAAGTAGAATATACTACAATGGATGATTGGAAAACTTTAGTTCAAGATATGTATGTATGGAAAGGCCATGAACCTGTGCGTTCGATGTGTCAGTGATATAGTTAGTTGAGTTAGAGTGATATAATTTTCGCCTGAGGTTTTAAGGTCAAGTCACTGTATCTCCCACTACTCACACGAACACCTATTGTCAATTCCGTGAAGCTGCACAGACGTCGTCGTATATGAAAGCAACTCTGGAAGAAGACCGGCTTATCGTTTAACTGTCCCGTGAGAAGTGGGAGGTTGGCAGCGCAGAATATCGGACCACTCATATGTCATTGAAACCTCTATCGAAAATGAAATCACTATAGTTAGTTGGTGCAATAATGCAGAGCATTTTGCTTCATGGAGGAGAAATATTGGCATTAAAAAACCATGTTCACAAAGTGTTAGTTGATGAAATGGAGTTCTGGATTTGGGTTCCAAAGAAATCCAGGTTAGATAATGTAAAAAATTCTACCATTAGAGAAATAATGGACATAAAAATGGAAGTACTTTGCAACATGTGATGCGAAAAATTTTAGCAAGTTTCAATCATACACCATGCGCATGCGCCAACAAACGCGAAACAGTTTATACTATGGAATTACGGGATGCAGCCAACATATACACGATATTTAACGAACCTGAAAGCTAACCTAACGCAATTTAAGTACTCTATCCTGTGAAAGATCAACCTAAAAGCTAACCTAGCGCAATTTAAGCACTCTAACCTGTGAAAGAATGCAACGCCCAAAAATAAATAGTAAGTTCTGAAATTCTGAACTATAGGGCTATGTGAACATTTAATTAGTATATACTCTATGTTGGCTGCACTGGAACATGTCTTTGTTGTTGCATAGAATATTCGATAAAATCAATGTGGCTGCCACGTCATCATGGTATGTAGTTAAATATCGTGGAAAAATATATTGAAATAATTGTTGAATGAAGGCTTTCACGGTCGGTAATCATATGTTAAGTGATTCCGGACTATGTGGCCGTGGTGCATTACTGGTGTTCACACCAGACGTTTTACCCTCAACTGCGGAGGGCATCCTCAGTGGCGAGTACTTCTAGGTGTTGTTTCCTGGTCCTGTGACACACTCGGGCCTCGAATATAACTAACTTACTGGCACTATCGAACACGTAGGCGCGGACATAAGCTCTCCATACATCCTTATCCTGAGCTAATGTTTTCCAATCATTCTCTGTATAATCTACTTCCCTCAAATCATATTAGATGTTATTCTCCCACCTCATTCTTGGTCTACCAAATGGGCGTTTAAATAGCAGTCATAATTAATTCAAATATTAAATACTAAAAGCAAATTTAACCAAAAAGTAATATATATATATATATATATATATATATATATATATAATAGTATTAATTATAACACAATAATTTTAATTAAGATTAAAACTAAAACTAATAATAATATTTGCACAAATAAGATAATTAAATTGTCCATGATGCATTACTGGTGCACCATGTATATAAAAATACAAAGAAAATATTGAACAACAAGGCGGCATCAGCAGCAAAATCCGTTAATAATAATAATAATAATAATAATAATAATAATAATAATAATAATAATAATAATAGTAGTAATAATAATAGTAATAGTAATAATAAAAATACATTTATACTCAGATGATTGACATTTTGGTCATATTGGGTCTAAGATCTTGCAGAATATACAGTACCTGTAGGTTAAACATGTTTATTGTAGAGTTTTAATTAATTTCTTAAAATGTCTTATTTAAATGATATTTTTGTTTACATATTTTTTTGTTGATTGCAATCATTTACCATACAGCACTCTTGTACAAACTAAATGTTTGGCGTATTCTGTTTGCAGGATTTTGGTTGGCAAGTTAATGATACTCTTGGGGCTGATGGGGTCAGTCGGCTGGGCGGGGAGGGAAAAGAATACCCACCTTAATATGAGAGGAGTTCCTGATCATCGAATCACATGACTGTCTTAACGTCATGTATTTTGACGTCGAAGTAAACCTGATGTAGATACAAGCATTTACAGGAGTGAGTAGGATGGAGAAACAAAAACGAAAAACCGAAACCAATGGCTTAATTGAACCGTGGCTAGACTTATAACCCATCGAGAATTAACTTCTAATCTGTTTCTGATGGCCGAGAGGCTTGTTTCTCAAAGCCGACTGCTTGAAATTAACAACTGAGCATCGATTAACTTGATATGGATCTCCTGGGCATTCATTAAACTACTTTTTTTTAAATTAATTCTAATTAGTGTAAACATAGCTAGAGTTTTCGTTTGATTTTTTCATTCACATTATTTGTAGTCGCTTTAAAATATCATTCCTAGAATATTTAGGTATAAACCTTTACTTTGTGTGTCATTATTGCTGTTATGTGATTTGCTTTTATTAAAGAATTAACTAATTATAAATTTAATCACCGTGATGATGGTGATTGTGATGAAAAAGTCCCTGGTAATAAAATTCCGAACCTACATTTGTCTTAATGACTGAGAAAAAAACCTGATTCAGATTAGACGTCACCAGTGCTTGAACCGGGACCTCCCGATTACGAGTTTAAAACCTTATATGTTATTATCTGAGCGACAACTCGCTCAGACAATTTTTATTCTACTGCGCACGATGGAACAGTTGTTCAGTGTTTTTATAAAAAAGGAACTCTATGGCATTCGCTGACTTTTTGAGTCCGTTATGCAGGAACTGCGTGAACTAAGTGAATTTCTCATGAAATAGGATTAATGACCCGAGTTTACTAATTTGGGGAATTTATTTTTACTTTTGTAAATTCAATTGTCCGTATACAGTTACATTGCAGAAAACCCAACTTGGGGACTGCTGGAAAACTATTTTTTTATTTCGGATTTCTCTTCTAATGATCAGATTTCGCAGATTTTTTTTTTTGTGAATATCTTTCCCTTTTCATTACAATGTCATATACTGAAGCACATTGCGAAAAATAAGTTCCGGTAATTAGAGCGATTTTTAATATTGTTCAGATTAACTCCCCTTCCTTAACTTCCATTGTTCTATTTAGGTGAAAAACGAACTCGATCTTACTTATTTTAATTTATTGCTATATCCCGAGTTTGGTTTTGAAAAAAAAAACGGAAATTGCGGCCGCTAGTGTCTATAACAGCCCACTAAGCTTGATGATAATAATGAAATCATATTAATAGACCGAACATTACGTAATAAAGTACTGTAAATAACATGAATGTAAGAGAGACGAACAGACAAGTGAATGAAGAAGACTACTACGTAACAGTAGTTGGGGGGGGGGGGGTGGAGTGATAGGAAGTCAAGGCTACATCTTTAAAACAGTCGACACGAGATATCAGCTTTGCGTCTTTTATTTCCCAGAACAAATGTCTGCCAGCCTACTCATTTCCGTTAGAGGCTTAGTTAACCCCAGAAGGTTTAGGCCAGTTTAAAATTCCTGATCATACAGGGACTCGAACTTCTGATTTTCCAACAATGCTATGACGCACCCTATCACACTTTCAGCTGCGATATGGAAATTTGAAAACCCCTCCCCGTCGATATTGATACTCGAGTCTCCGGTATAAATGGTAGGAATTCCATAGACGACATCCGGACGGACAATGTTTGCAGCAGAAAAAGAGTAGGTACCGCACACTAAATTAGCGATATAAATCACTAACTGAACGTGTACTAAACAACAATTAATTAAGTTAAAGCTGATTTTTAGTGTAGAGTGAACTGCTATCAATGTCGTTGTCACTGTTTAGGATGTGTAACTTCTGAACTAACAAGTACTTCGGGAGAGACTTTAAGCCCCCACGATTTAAAGTCTGAAGATTTTCAGGGTCTTTAAAGAACCTGAAATCTAAATAAAAAGACCTCTGAGAAAAATTTAAACGAGCTTTATCCATCTTAGTAATACCTTAGTTTCCTTCAAGATGTCGTTTCGCTGACTTCTCTAGGAAAAAAAAAGTAACTAAGTGAGTTTGGTTAAGAAACTTCGCACTAGGAAGCACCCAAGTACCTGCAGTGGTATGAGCGGGAATCCATCATCATCAATTTCTAAACTCGTGTTACCAGTGAGTTAGCCTCCAACACGAACCTTCCGTATCCATGCCTCGCGATATAATCTGTGGAATACTTCAAGACGTAAAACTCCTTATATGAACTCTTTAAAAAAAAAAGAAGGTAGACTAGAGCTGTGGGATACATACAGTTGATTTGCGCTACCGTGAGTTAAAAGAAAATTGAAATATGATATACAGCAAGTTAAAAAAATGCTCGTACACTGCGTAACTTGGTTAATTTATTTTTAATTCATCTTTATTTTGCAAAGTACTTCCTTCGGATCATTCTTCCATGGTAACAATTTTCCCTTAAGACATTTCCATTATGTGGAATAACTTATATTTTTTAACTGATTTGCATTTATTATGGAACCGAACAATAATTGTAGGATCTTATGTAGTTTCTTTTTCTTTTTATTCTTTCCGGTGTCATTTAACTGTTTTGTGTATTCTGCACAACTGCAGTCTACTGTTTACACTTTTGGGGACGGTAATGTACTGGCCTACGTTGTGAAGGCTTTATAAAGAAAGTGCGAAGGCAGTAGAATAATGGCTAGACTTTAACATGTGTTTATTTTCGTGGCTCACATAGTGTGGAATTGTAACTATTTGTATATGTTAAATGTACTATGAAACATGTAAAATATACAGAGTGAATTTTAATTACACCGACGAACTGCAAGGACTAATTTCTGACTGGAAAAAGAGGAAAAAATATCCTATGAATAAGTGTCCATAAATGAATCGTTGCCACGGTTGGTGGCACTGTCGAATGGCATTGTACTCTTGACTCTGTTGCATGGTCTGCTAGATCACCGGACCTAAACGCCCTGGATTTTTACCTCTGGGGCATCTGGAAAGCGTTGAGCATGCTGAACCAGTTCCTGATATGCATACCCTTCAACAGCGTGTCCATGACGCCTGTGACGCTATTCGGAGAGAGGCCGGAACATGCGAAAGAGTGAGGCATCCATGATACGACGTGTGAGCGCGTGCATTGCATCCCATGGAGACCACTTTGAACATCTGTTGTGACGTGGATGGGATTATGCTATGTACTGTGTGTCGGTGGGGCACGCCGTAGCGTAGTGGTTAAGGCACTGAGCTACAAGCCGGAGGGTCGTTAACGGAAATGAGTACCAGACGCTTGTTCTGGGGGTAAAGGCGGCCGTCATGCAGGGCTGACAACCCGGCTGACATAAAGTGCCGATTGTCTAGAAAAAGTGGGAGCCTTAACCTCCTACTACCCCAAGGGCCTCCGGGTCTGTTGTGGGATCACTTTACTTTTTTACTGTGTGTCGGTACGATTTGTTGTCGTTGCACGTATATCGTTCATTCCGGACACATGTTTATAGGACCTTTTTTCTTTCATTTACAGTCAGGAATCACTCTCTGAAGTTTGTCAGTGTAATTACCGTTCATCCTATATATTTATAGTAGTCATCGATTGGCAATATTTTGGACTTTTAGTAAAAAATGTTTAAAAGTGTACGATCATTTTTACCTTCATTGTAAGAGGCTTGTGATAAAATAATAATGTATGTTGTGCTCAACTTTGAATCGCAAAACTTAGAGTTGGTAAGTAATCTGTGACTTGAATACCGGACTTGTGGGATTTGCAAGATGAGGAATCGGCTCTGAGTATATGAACGTTTTTAAAATAGCGTCTCCTGGAACATGTAGTGACAGATCCCTGATTCAAAATGCTCATTCTCTTGTAGTTGTATTATTATTATAAAAATGCCACTGGGCAAATGATAATTATACCGTGCGGTAGGGCTACACGTCTTCTCATAATTTGATGCAACATACAGAACCCCCTTTTGTCATCATTTTTGACATGGTGAAGTGAGTGAATTGAACAACAAAAGGCAAGACTTGGGGCTATAAAGTCACAGACTGCTCTTGATATGTTTCCATTTCCATTTAATGTTTAAATCTCGTACTGTGCCGACTTGTTTCCCAATCAAAAATTATAACTTGTACCAACAACTTATGACGCACTTTTTTTTTACTTTCCCTTTACATTTGCTAACTATGTTATTAGTGCGTTAATAGACTCATTTCAAACAAATAAAATGAAAATGAGGTAAATATTCTGTTTTCTGTTTTATTCCCATGTTAAATAAAATGTTACATACTTTAACAAATAATAATAATAATAATAATAATAATAATAATAATATGAATAATAATAACAATAATAATAACTTACTGGCACTATTGAATGTATAGGTTTTTCGGTCGCTGATATAAGCTCTCCATAACATTTTCCAATCATTCCCTGTACAATTCACCTCCCTTAAATCATGGTTAATGTTATTCTCTCGTCTCATTCTGACCTACCTAACAGCGTGACTTCTCTCTGGTGTTTTCCTACAATCATAATACTAAGCCCTCATACTAATAATACTCATAATTAATAATAATAATAATAATAATATAAACGATTTTGACAAATATGAATTAAAATTTCAAAAGTTAATAGATACAATTGAATGAACCTTTCATCAGGAAGATAAGGACAGATATAGGTATTCAATTTTACTGATCTTTAGCAATACCAACATTATTATATCGCTCAGATGTTTGGAACTTAACTAAACAACAAGATAGAAGAATGGAAGTAGCAGAAATGAAGCTGTTGAGACCGAATACATTAGACATTAATTGAAAATTCTAAATATAGTATACCTAACTCCCAGTTATACAAAATAGATGGCATGAAGATGTCCTGAGAATGTCACTAAATTTAATTCAAAGATTATTATAGATCTGTAGGACGACGAGCTATTGGTCGTCCCAAAGATAATTCTTCTTCTTTTTTTCTTCTAGCTCTACAGTCCTTTATGGGCTCTGGCTGCTGTTAAGACACTCTTTAACGACCCCTGTCCAATATCCTCCTTCTCCATCCCCGGACCCCGAGCTTTTGGAAGTCCTCCGCAAAACGATCATGGTGTGGCCAATTCTAGACTTCAGTTAACTATTCGGACAAAACAGGCCAGATGGCCTTACCCGTAATGTTTATGATGATGATGATAATGATGATAATAATAATAATAATAATAATAATAGCAATTATGATAATAATAATAATAGCAATTATGATAATAGTAATTAGTGAAAATTCTAGAAATATAGAGACGTCGTTGTGTCATACAAATTATATTACGTACGTTCAAATTAAAAATTAAAAATTCCGTCTGCTTAAACAAGCGAATTCCTCAGCAAATCAAAGTTATGGTCTGATTTCGCTAGTTTACGGAGTATATCATTCCTTTGTTAAACTGAAGAAACTCAATTACTTATGCTAACTTCTTTAAATGATCGGGCTGCAGAGAAATTAAACCTAACGTAATCTAAATGTGACCTTTTGAATATTGTTGTATAATTTGACATAAATTTAAATAATTTCCACTCATTAATTGCTCTATTACTTTATTAAAAATATTAAATTAATTACCTAATTATCTTATAGGATACATTGTCAATTTAAGGGTGCATTAAATTGTATTATACACTTTTAACGTTATATTGCGACGAAGCAAATATGGCGGTAGCAAGTTGGATATTTTTAATTTTCTGTTTCCAGGTTAACCCCCGGTTCTAATGGTCTAATTTCCCTGATTTTGGAGAATAACTTCCTCTGTTTATTTTATTAGCATGTACTCAGTTTCGTTGTGAAACATCGAAAATTGCGACCGCTAGACCGTTAAGGGAGATATAAATTTGGTCATGGTCATTTTCAGTTTCTACTGTAGATAGGATCGGTGAAGATTTTTAATAAATGTTTCAAGAATATTTTCATGACAACAACCTCAATAGTGTTATTCTTTCGGAATTCACTAAAATCATAAAATAATGCAATGATGTAAAATTTCTAACTCGCGATATTAATTTTAATAATATATACAGTAATTACGTATAAGACTTGAAAGCATAATAATAGTCCCTTCGATTGGTTGCTGGCCAAAGGAAGGCAAGACCAATAATGGGGCTGCCATCTTATAGCCTCTGGTCAGGCTTTTCTGGAGAAGAAAAGAAAATAAAGGAAAGAAGAAATGGAGAAAGGAAAGACTCCCTAGCCCTCGGATGCCCTAATAGCGTCGGGGTCGAAAAAACAAGAGTTAACCAAGAGAGGTTAGATAGTAAAGTTAAAAGAGTGCAAAAGACAACATGAAAGCAAAATAACGGCTTGCGAAATGAGATTCATGCGCAGAACGTCGGGTTACACCAGATGGGATCGGAAAAGGAACACCGATATCTTAAAATAATTGAAGACTACGCCAATTTTGGAATATATTAAACAGTACCAACTAAATTGGAAACACCATCTAGAAAGAATGAGTTCAAATCGGATCCCCAAAGCTGTTTATAATTATATACCAAGAGGACGAAGATCACTGGGCCGTCCTATGAAACGCTGGAGGGAAAATTTTCTATAGGATCGTAACAGGTCTGGCTTAATACTTGGAAGGAAGAAGAAAAATAAGACAGTAATTACGTCAAAATAATTCAAATATTTGCAGATGTTTTCACGTTTAGAAAATTATTTATTTGTATTTGTACAAAGGAAAAAAAAACAAAATTCACTTAAACAGTAAAGTAAAATATTTGAAGAAATGAATCAAAATGGTTCTAACATGAAATTAACCAAATTTCCTTATATCTTATGTTACACATATTTATAAACTCCAGTCACGCAGTTACTAAATAAGTAACGCTGTATTAATTTTTTTGTCTAATGCCACCTGATTGTCTTTTATGATATTTCTGGCTTTCTCCTCTGACATTGGCGAAATTGTACAGTAATCCATTTCTTAGGTTGGGGCACCTGGAAGGCGGAGTTACGTTACCCCGACGATATGAAGGGTGATAAATTATAATGAAGCACTAGGAGAGTTCAAACTTAACCTAAATTCCAGACCATGAGCAACCACAGGAATAATTCCCTTTAAGAAAATAATCTCACGATCTGACCAGGAATCGAACTCGTGACCTCATGAACAGTAGTCAGTAAGGCTGACCACTAGCCTATGAGGCTGGTCTGTATTAAACATATAAATGACACGATTAAAATATATCATAAAATCTATTCATAGATAGAAAGCACATGAAATGCTAAAATTTTCATCAGATTCAACACTAATTTGTTTCATGTATAAAATGTTTGGGACTAATGGGGATTTATTTTCCACTCTTAATATGTCGATGTAAGGTCTTCTAAACTCAGATATTTGTTTGTCAAATGACCGATGATAATTTCCTCTACATTTTATCGTTACAACATTTTTTTCTGAATTATTACAGCTTTTTGTAGGAATTCAAAAATATAATTCTAAATTATTAAATAATGAATACAATAAGCAATAACGATATATCGTTTAAATTAGTATATGTCCGTAACTAATTACTGATACGAGATTTTAGCTCAAAGTAAGGAGAACAATTTTAAGTAATGTTAGAAAACTCAATTATGGCTTTAAAGAAGAAGTAAATTATTTAAATCTTATTATTGGTTAATGAGTTGCAAGTCCAAGATGATGAAGTGTGTGAAGGACTTGTGCCAGAAGAAGAGCATATTTAAATTAGGCTTCAAATTGCATACTCAATCTACTTTGCATGTAGATGAGATATAGAGGAAATGGTAGTGCCAACATAAAAGAATGAAACATTTGTGATTGACAGTCCATCTGGTTTCCGTGGAGATGAATATTCACCAGGAATGGAAAATGAAAAGGAAATGGAGGCTAGATCCTGTCAAACAAACTTCAATCACTACTTTGCGTTGTTTTAACTCCTGACAGGGTGTTATTACCATAGTGTTGGCTGCCTGTTGCTCCTATTTTTCCTGATCTAACTTAGGGATGTCCAGATTTTAGTACTAAAACAATAGAAGAGGAAATACCTGTTTTTCATTAAATTTACTTAGGCCTAACAGAAACAGAAGTTTGGCAATAAGTTGCTGCATTACGTAAATAAAAAGTTAATACTATTTAAGTGGATAGTTAATTTCAAATGAGAGAAAGTTTGAAGAAGTGGATGAATTCCAATACCTGGGAAAATAATTACAAATACGAATGAGGTGCCGAAAAAAAAATAATAAACGTAGGCTCAACTCTGGAAATACATCCTATTTGGAGTTGTAGGAACTCTTGTCGTTCATTCCATCTTCTCTTAAAAACATTAAACAATAAATAAATAAATAAACTGTTATTCTTTCAGTTATATTATATGGAAGTGAAACATAGCCTCTTAGTTTAAGAGAGGAGAAAATATTTGAGTATTTGAGAATGAAGTTCTTAATAAAATGTTTCGACCAAAGAGAGATGAACAGTCAGGCGAATGGAGAAGACTACATAACAATGATCTATACGATATTTATAGGAAATGAGATGTAATAAGATCTGTTAAATCTCTGAGATGGGCAGGGCATGTGGCACGTGGCATGTGGCACGAATAAAAAATGAAAGAACCAGAGAGAAATTTCTCAGTAGGAAGACTAAAAATGAGGTGGGATAATTATACAGGGGATGATTGGAAGACATTAGTTTATGATAGGAATGTATGGAGAGGAGCTTGTGACCGTGCGCCCATGAACCTCCGGTTCATTAGTGTCAGTGAGTTAGTGTAATGTTTGGGAATTGTAACGTAAATTATTATTTACTCCGTAATTAAAAAAAAATTGTAGAAAATTCATTAGTGAACTAGCAATATATAGGCCTATCTATAGTTTTTGATCGGAAAAAATAGTGAAGGAAATAAATTAAAAATTGAGATACAAATAACCTGAAACAAATTATATAAACATTATAGATCGCGAGAAGATGGCTATGAATTATGGTTAAAACAGAATTGCCAACTTAGGGGAATGTTGATTTAAATCAATATGATGGCCTAGTCGTTATCAATGTTGCCTTAATTTCCACAGAGGTACAGAATTCTACCATATCCTAGTTGAGAGGAGCATACTTAGTCTTCTTCTTCCTTCCAAGTATTAGGCCAAGGCCTGTTACGATCCTATATAAATTTTCCCTCCAGCGTTTCAGTGATCTTCGTCCTCTTGGTATATAATTATAAACAGCTTTGGGGATCCGATTTGAACTCATTCTTTCAAGATGGTGTTTCCAATTTAGTTGGTACTGTTTAATATATTCCAAAATTGGCGTAGTCTTCAATTCTTTTAAGATATCGGTGTTCCTTTTCCGATCCCATCTGGTGTAACCCGCTGTTCTGCGCATGAATCTCATTTCACAAGCCGTTATTCTGCTTTCATGTTGTTTTTTTAGTGTCCATGCTTCACTACCATAGGTCAACACTGGTCTAGCCAAAGTGTTATATAAATAACTAGCTAATATAACGATATAGCCTAATATAATTTAGATGTTATCCGCTCTTAGAGTGATCCTAACATAAACAAACGCCAATTGTATCCTTCCGCCATTCGCGCCACAATTACTGTCACATTGACAGGGAGCATGTGTGAAGTATATAAGACATATGAACGTTGAAACACATTTAAAATAACTGTTTTTTACCACTAGTCAAAGGTATGACAGACTTGCGTTTTAAATATTTAGATGGCGTCACATCAACAGAAGACCCAACACTTTCAGCCATTTTGTTACATAGGAATCGACTGAAGTATGACTCGAATACATCATCCACATGTAATAAACTGTTTTAAGCTTGAAAGTATATTTTAGAATATTTTATATGTTTTGAATATCATTATTTTTATTCACGAAGAATAACAAGTATATTCAGAGGACATAACCTATTTGTAATTTAACGAAGGGAACTACTTTTTCACTTACTTATTGCTTTTACATCGTCCATCGGTGTGTATAACCAATGAAAAGCGGGCAGGTCTCATGGTTTTGTTTAGATGAGGACACCCTCTAGGGTACCGTAACTTTCGTAAAGCAACCTAACTAAGAAGGGCCTAAAGGTAAAGTAATCTCCCAACAAGTATTACGGGGCCCTTGGGGTGATAGGAGGTTAAGGCTTCCACATTTGTAGTATCCTGCACGAGATATCAGCTGGGTTGTCAGCCCTGAGTGACAGTCGTGTTTATCCCCAGAACATAGTTTGATAACCATTACCTATTAGCGGTTGACCCAGTGACATGGTGCAACCAAAAGTGTGAAGGCAGATTAATTTCCTTGTTTCCGCGACCTTCCGAGTTGTAACCAACTACGATCGGCTTATCCCACAACCTAACTATTAGTCTGAATGTTGATTATTGAAAATACTTTTTAGGATATAGTACCAAATGATATCAGTAGATGTCACAATAGAACGAAAATATTGCTGTGAAACTGTTCCGTAAACGAATATATAATAAAATGTTAGACAAGATTATAACAACGATAGGCTCGGGTTATCATGCCCGTAACACGACAACATTGTCCAAGTTCATTGTATTATAGGACCCATCGTGTTTTGTTATGAATTAATGGAAATGGAACCTAATCTCCGGTGTTATGTAATTCCGTTTTTATATCCTTTGTTTCGACACGTCAAGAATTCAGAAACGACTCATATCGCCATTTTGTGGGCTGTGCCCAGAGCCTCAAAAAAGGGGGTACAACCCTGCTTTTTGGTTTCCTTCTGCCATAAGTTGTCATATAGGCTCAGAATCATGATAATGGAAGGTAATAAATATTGTTTATGAGTGATTCTGGCTCATAACATATATCCTACAAAGTAATTTGCGCTAGAATAACCTCATACTTTTAAATAGGAGGGTGTTAAAAGAAAGCGGTAACATAGTCTACATAGAAAACAGCAAGAAAATGTTTCATATCAGTGTTATCGCAGTCCAAAAAATATTTCATCTTACAAATAATTTTATTAACACGTTTTATTAACGGATTTTTAATTTTCCATTTCTATTTCCATTAATTTAATTTAACCTCTCACCTTTCAGGTAATTATTACGGTATATGCCACACGCCACCCGGACCTTACAATGGCACGACCAGTCATTAATAGATCAAATAGAGATATATTACCACAACTTAAAGTTAAAATAATTCTTGAAAATATAAAATTTCAGAAATAAATAGAAACTACTTCTGCTGAAGTTTATGAGTAAGAAATAAAGAGACCACATTCAAAGTACATTTATTACAAGATAAAAGTATACAAAATCTGTATCAGAATAGGCTAAATGAACAATTAATATTAAAACCTACTTCCGAAGAAATAAACCGAGAATGGGATAATATAAAAGAAAGCATTGATAAAGCAGCATATGAGGCATTAGGAACAAAATATAATATATATATAACAAGAAGGGTTTAAGAATATGGAATGAAGAATTAGAGAGGATAATAAAAGATAAAAAAGAGGCTTATCACAAATATTTACAGAATACAACACTAGAATTAAGAGCTGAATACAAACATAAAAGTGCAATAGCCAAAAGAGAAATTAAAAAAGCACACAAAGTCAGTTGGGATAGATATATAAGCAGACTAGAATACGATATACATGGGCAGCAAAAAATAGCCTATAAAGTAATGAAACATCTAAATAAACAAGAAAAAGATACAATACAGATCAATGCAATTGAGGAGAAACAATGGGAAGAACATTATAAAAAACTGTGGTATAATGAAAATAAAATAACTAAAGATAATATATATGAGTGTGAGATAGGAATAGATATGATAACAATGGAAGAATTAGAAGAAGTACTGAAAACAACAAAGAACAGAAAGGCAGTTGGAATAGACGGAATTAATATGGAATTAATAAAATATGGAGGAATTTTTTTTTTAAACTGAGATTATTACATTTTTTAAATTTATGTTGGAAACAAGCAACAATACCAGAAACCTGGACAACAGCAATAGTACAATCTATTTTTAAGAAAGGAGAACGTAAAGACTGCAACAACTACAGAGGAATAAGCATTTTAACTGCAGGCTATAAAATATACTCAAGAATCTTAACATTTAGGTTAAAACAAATAACAGAGGTAATGTTAACAAAGAACAAAGTAGATTCAGACCAGGGCGTTCATGTATGGATAATATATTTACGATAAAATAATTTATAAACAAAAGAAGAGAATATAACAAGGAAACACACATAGCTTTTATTGATTTTGTCAAGGTATTTGATAAAGTAGACAGAGGAAAACTGAACAATTTTAAAAGAAAAAGGAATTCCGAAACACTTAATAGCAGCTATAAAGAGTTTGTACTGGAACACAAATTTTGTTATAAAAACTAGAAATGAAGTAAGTAAAAATAAAATTCATACTAATCAAGGAGTTAAACAAGGATGCAGCATCTCTCCAGTTTTATTTAACCTATACATCAATGATATAAGAGAAAAATGGAACGAATAAACAAATAAAGGAATAAAATTAGATAAAACACACTACTTGAAAACATTATTATACGCTGATGACCAGGTAATAGTAGCAAATACAGAAGACGATCTTCAAAGGAATATTTTTAAACTGCATAATATATGTGAACAATGTAATCTCAAAATATCCATAGAAAAAACCAAAGTAATGGCATTCCAAGGGAAAAATCAAATCAGATCGAAAATAGTAATAGGAAACAAAATCTTAGAACAGGTGAACCATCTCAATTATCTAGGATGTGGCATTTCATTTAATTATGATAATGATATAAATAATAAAATAGCAAAATTCCAGGGAATATGTGGTACGATAAAACGATCACTAAATAACAAAACAACAAGAGAGACCCAATTGAAATTTTATAAAATGTTGGCAGTACCGGTACTGCTCTATGGATCAGAAGCCTGGATACATAAAAAACAAGATCTAAGTAGGATAACGGCGGCAGAAATGAAATTTTTGAGATCTGTTAAAGGGTGCACTAAGGAAGACAGAATCAAGAACACAGAAATAAGACAGGAACTTGAAATATTTGCAATAACTGATAAAATAGATACATATAGACAAAAATAGACAGAATGAATGAAGATAGATATCCAAAACAAAATAACAAAATACAAACCTAAAGGCACCCGAGATGTGGGCAGACCTAGAAAGAGATGGACTGAAGTCGGAACGGGTCAACAGACCTAATCCATGAATGCAGATGATGATGAAATAGAAACTACGCATTGGAAAAATGACCAGAGAAAAACTCCAAATTTTACAAAAATGCCGTCAAGTTGGGAAACAAAGTCAAGGTTGACAACTTAGAAGATTACTGGAAGGATAATGAGACCAGAACTGGCTACTAGGCCCTTATCTTTGAGTGACTGACGATGATAATGGATTAAGAACTAGATTTGTCGACTGTAGCTTGGATAGTTCCCTAGATTTTACTTTTATCAAACTTATTCGCATGGTCACTAACCACAAATCAAAGTATTTTCATCTCTTACATTCCCAATTCAATATTCAATGCAAAATAAGTGATGTATTTCTGGCATCGTGATGAATACTGCTTATTTTTATTGAGACATGCAAATTGCAACATTCCTTTTAAATAATGTTAAATGTGGTAATTTATTATTTATATTCATTGAACCTTAGGTAGATAATACCTTTCAAAAAAGACTGCAGAACATTAAGTAGATTCCATTCCTTCATTATATATACAAATAAGCATATTTCGAATTGTAGGCCTGTTTAAAATAAATTGTATAAACTATTTAGACGAAGTTCTATAGGCGTATGGTAATTAATCACTTTTAAAATTCCCGATAAAATTTCGTTGAGGTATCAGTCACAGCACATAAAAAGTTTTAAATATACCTATAATCTTAATACCTTCAAATACTATTGTACTTAACTCGATTAAATTTTTTAAAAGTAGGTCTTTATGAACTAGTTCCATCATCTCCAAAAGGTTTATTATAAAAATTATATTCTATCTTTAGGAGGATTGAATTAAAAAAAACTGTAGGTCTTTCGGAAATAATTCTATCATCAGCAAAATTATTTTTAAAACTGTAGACCTTTCGGATCTAGTTCCATCATCAGCAGAAGATAGAATGATAATAATGTTGGAATTCGTTTCCAAAGGCTTTCAATTAAAACAAATGACTTGGGAAGTTAACACCTATAGTTATTTATTTTACAATTTTACATTTAAAGTATTTTATTATGATAATTAATTAGTCTAAAGTCGGCTGCGGCGTGTAGTGGTTATGTTTCTTGCCTCTAGTCGCAATGGTCGCGGGTTCAAACCAGGCCGGGATCGATGGATTTTTAGGATATATCATATGAGATCTGCCAGGTAAAATAAAGCTATTATTATTATTATTATTATTATTATTATTATTATTATTATTATTATTATTATTATTATTATTATTATTATTATTATTATTATTATTATTAATTAGTCTCATTAAGAAACTTCCCACTGGGGGAACACCCATATCCCAAGCAAGACGAACGAGAATCAATCAATCATCTTCATCAAATCAATTGGTCTAAATGCAAATATTGCTCCTTTATTCATCAGCAAGATATTGAACATCTCTATGAACATTATGTACCGACAAAAATTGTTTTAAAATGTGGGGGGAATCTTAAATTATTCACCATCGTTATCGAAATTAATATAAAATTATGGAATATTCACCTGAAAGGTCCGTCTCCTCAACTTAATTAATCATTTAACTGTAGCGCTTTCGGGACTTGTCCCATCATCGGCAGGATTCAAAACTGGTGTTTCACTGAAGATCTGGTAGAGGGGGTTGCATGTATTGGGTTCGTTTTCGTTTATCAGGAAATCGTCGTTGTGACCTGCTTTCATGATTTCCATCTCTTCGAGTACGTTTATCTTCGCTGGATTATTTTCTCTGTGCATTACTGTTAGGGTGTTTTCAATATTTAATATGCGATGTCCTTCATGGATAACGTGTTTTGCATAGCTTGATTTTCCTTCTGCGTGAATGAAGTCTCGAAAATGTTATTTGAATCTGATGTTAAAACTCCTGTTTGTCCTTCCTATATAAAATTTGTTGCAGTCCTTACATGTTAGTTTATAAACTCCTTTGCTGTTGAAAATGTTATTTTCTTCAATGTTATTGTTTATTATGTTGTTTAATTTGTTATTGGTTCTGTATGCTATTTTTACGTTTTTATCGGTTTTTTTAGTGTACTGGCTAATTTTGTCGTTTCTTTTCCTGTGTATGTAAGTGTTATCCATGTTTTCTTGTTGTTGTCAACACCATGTAGTTCATTGTTATGTAGTCTTCTCCATTCACCTGTCTGTTCATCTCTCTTTGTTCCAAAAATGTTCCTAAGTACTTTATTCTCAAATACTTGTAATCTCCTTTCCTCCCTTAAAGTAAGAATCCATGTTTCGCACCCATATAATATAACTGGTAGAATAACAGTTTTATATATTTTCAGTTTAACATTTTTTTAAAGGAGTTGGGACATCAAGAGTCTCTGCAATGCATAATAGCACGCATTTCCAGAATTGAACCTATGTTTAATGTCTTTGTGCATCTCGTTCCTATTTGTGATTATTGTTCCTAGGTATTTGAATTCAGCCGTTTGAGCCTTTGGAATGGGTTCCCTGAAGTAGTCCCCCCCGGAGAACCGAATGGGGGACTATTTGACCTCCGGAAAATTTTACCCTCAGTTGAACCCATTGCTGTCATTCTTTCGACCAAGGTACTTTCTTCGTCTGGCTTATCTTATCACGTTATCACCTTCGACCAGTCCGGCATGGGTAACCCTATCGGTAGCAATGCTATCGCCGGCATAGCTCTCAGGATCATTTAAGCATGCAAAGCCCTATAAGAAGTAGTTTCTGAGTGAAGTGTATCAACATGGTGAATTATCATAAGTAATGCCACGAGTGATTTCCAAATTTTCGATAAATTCACGACTCACGAACTGAGGAGTGAATTTATATAGAGAATTTGGAAATCAAGAGTGGAATTTGTTAGGACTATTTAACGAATAAAATTAAGCTGTTTACTCACAAATCATTATTTAACTATTGTTATTTTAAAATATTTATATATTTAATGTAAACGGCGATGTTTGAAAACAAATGAGAAACGATAGGTACGCTTCATCTGCTTCTTTTGTTTATCACTTCAACCAGATCATACTATTTATTGCCAAAGGAACGCAATATTGTAAGAATGCTCTCTAGTGGAGAAAAAATGAAACGCATCAAACTGTATATTAATTCATTTATGATGTCGTATGATGTAAATATGACAATTATATTTTTCTGGATTATTACCTGGGAAAAATACATGTAAGAAAGTGCAAACAGTGGTTTATTTTTTTGGTGGTATAATAAATTGCTACAAATGTTTTTATATTAACTCCTGATGTGTTGACATCTATGCACCATATATACACTCTGGTAGCCGTATTTCGTATAGGCTAAGTCACTGCAAAATAATGGTCAGACCTGTTCAGAATATTAAAAAGGAGGAGCTTTCTTTAATATGGTAAATATAACACTGATGAATATTTCGTGAAACACGACTCTGATTGGTTGTAAAACAGAAATCATTGAAACGTGATTGGTCATTGACTCCCATTTGGGGCATGAGTTAAATAGTCAGGAACATGTTTACATTTTAATTCAGATCAGTATCTAAACATACAGATATATTTTTATAATGACATTTAACTCTTAAGGAACAAAAAAAAAATGCATTAGAGTCAAGAAACAGGAGTCAGAGATAAACTTTTTCTGATTGTGAGCAACTTTGTACCACAACCTCAAACCGTGTCCCCTTAAATGCATCAAAGTTTAAATAAAGATCAATACATGATAATACATATCCTCTTCTTCTTCTTCATTTCACGGGCTAGGCAAATTGCCTGTTCCGCCTCACAGTTGTTCTATCCATCTTTTCACTGGCCTTCCTATATTCCTTGAACCTCTTGGCTTTTAGTTAAATGCCGCTTTTGGTAACCTTGTTACATTCATTCTTTCTACATGTCTAAATCATTTATCTCTATATTCTTTGATTTTATCATTCAATGCATATAGATATATATTTAACTGTGTTCTTATATATTCATTCTTTATCCGATTCAATCTTGTGCAGCCTTTTGTTCTTCTAAGGAAGTTCATTTCTACGCTTTGTATTATAGTTTGTAATTTGTTGGTCATTACCCAAGTTTCACTCCCTTAAAGTAATGCAGGAACTGCCAATGTTTTATAAAACTTCAATCTAGTAGGCCTATCTTTTCCTGTTGTGTTCTTTAATGTTTTATGTATGGTTCCGCATACCATTTGAAATTTCGATAGTTTCATATGTTTGTATCTTTCAGTTTTTTTGTGTTTATAGTAAAATTACAACCTAAATAATTGAAATTTATTACCCATCCCAGAGGTTTGTTTTCTATTATGATTTTTGATCTTATTTGTTCAGATAATAAATGTTAGCTTGTAAATTGAATGTGTCGGGAAATAGGGAACTAGAATATAGGTTATCTTTTGTAATTTTGATTTTCATGGAATTGTTATAATTATGCCACATATCTTCTTACCATATAATGTCTCCCGAGAGACTTGTCCGTACATTAATAAGCATTCCATGTCGTAACCGAAAAGCTTCTGTTGCCTAACGCCATCTCTTATCCCTTATATACAACATACTTAAAACTCGTAAATCACACCGCACCCCTTGTCACCCTTAAAATACACACCAAAAATTCACCCTTCCCAACAATAAACTGATGGCAACAATCCACTAACGTAGCACACTTCCAAATACTTCCCTCTCTTTTTTATTTACTATCTTTTATTTTTATGTAAATCGTCAAGAGGGGGTGAGGTTGTCTAGAGAGAAATAACGTGTAACGCCTTCTCTTATCTTCATTTGTTTGCTTTTCTATGCGTTTTGTTTCTACTAGATAGGTAGAGTTGGTGGTGCCATCTTCCAAACACATTTTTTACATTGCCAATATATCACCTGTTTAAAAAAAAGAACAGCTAGAAAAATACAGATGTCAAGCTAAGAAATAATAATGACTTGGGGTAGTTTTTGAATAAGTGGCAAGAGTTAATTCAAAAGTATCCTTTTTTTTTTTACTCCACAGAAAATACAAATTAAATATTCGTCTATACCCCACCTACATAACAAACATGCACTTTAATCAAATAAAATGTCTAATTCTCAATATTAGCAAGAAAGGAACACCAATTGTTTTTAAAATAATATTCAAGTATGAAAAATCAAGAATTATAAAACCCTTGCAACATACGAATCTAAATGTGTTTAGAAAAAAAGATAATAAATCGACTAGAAATGCAGACAAAAGAAAAGTCATATGCAAAAATTAAAGTACAGAAAAAGAAGAAGACTAATATCCAAGGAAGGGCGAGATTTGATTATGATGGTATTTAAAATTACGTTGAATTTAATTGTTAGCATTTAAATTATTGTTTGTGCTAGTTATTTAAATATCTCGGTCCGCCGTGAAAACAGAATCTTGTATAACTGTAGGCGTTTACTGTGTGTTGTTTAATTTAACATAGATTTAAGTAATTTCTAGTCCTTTGTATCTTTGCCAATTTAAAATTTACGGAATACTGAAGAACAGAATAATTCATTGTATTAAAAATAACTAATATAAATATAACATTTTATTATTCAGAAATACCTTTTGATGAAAAAATGGTTGATGCAATGTAGACCTATATTATCTATGAAAATTCAGTAAAATATCCACATATTTATTATGAAGTATTTAAAAGTGTTCCCAGAACATCTTTGATATAAAATAACTATTTTAATTTCGTATCTGTTAAAAGAAAAAGAAACACTTCTATATAGGCCTATTGCATAATTATAAAAATAGTACTATTTCGTAGTAGACATCTTAAAAATATGTTTGTAAATGACTAAAGTAATGTAATTTATTTTTCCAGTCGTTGATGAAAAATATATCTCCTAAAATGATCTTTTTAAATAATAAATTACATTAATAACACACACACACACACAGATATATATATATATATATATATATATATATATATATATCTTTATGTTAGTATGGTCGCAAATGCGTGTTGAGTGCTTTATGCCTATATGTGTGAGTATGTTTGTGTGTATGTATGTATGTATGTATGGATGTACTATATGTATGTACACTTATTTTGTGTAGTACGAAGAAGGATTACAAAATGTTAATTTGGGACAATAGGTGGTATCGATTTCATAGCTTTATTGATAAACTTTAGGTATAAGCGAAGAAATATTTTATCTTCATCATGATTCATTTGTGCAGGCGAACATTTAGAGATTTTATCGGTACTCGGATCCCGGACACCCGTCTTCAAATAATGAAAATATGCAAATGAAAGAGGAGAACAATGACGCCGTCGTGCTATGCAACCAACCAAACCAAGCCGCTATACATTATAGAGAGTCTTGATTGTCCAACATATTGCATTCCCTACGATAGACTTCAGCATTTTATATCATTATTTTTTAAAGTTATAATTAAATTTCTACATAGGTTAACAGTAGCCTATATAAACATTTTTTATACTTACAAAGTATAATATTTACACCTGAAACATTTTGTATCAATCGTTTAATAAATGTAGGCTACTATGTATATATTTTATGACTGCCACGTCAATGTTATTTCCTTATATGGTTCACTCCTTATTTGGGCAATATTTAAATTTGTTTTTAATTGTCTTAACCTTAATCGTTAATTACTTTTGATTTTTATGTCGCTGTAAGTTTTTAACAAGTAGATAGAAAATATAGCATACCTACAACATAATCGAAATTAACTGTTATGTTGCAGTGAATTTTTACTAGAGTTTTTTTTTTTTAATTTTCGTTAAATATCAGATTAATCTCTTTCTAAATTATGTTGAAAATATGCTACACGTGCAACTAGAAGAAATTGTCTAGAATGTTCTCTTCGTCGTAAAAATAATGGTGAAAATATAATAAAAACACCATGTTATTGTGTTATTATAATTTAAAAACATTTATTTATATTGATATTTATATTTTTAAACACGTTATTTTTATAACATAAATTGTTCATTTTACCTCGTTTCATAATAGGCTATATTTAACATAAATTTCATATAAAATAATGGCATTTATATAACTATTTAGATTTTAGGGCCGGAGTATTGATTCTTAAAATCGTCTTCCAGGAACATTTTCAGCGCCCTACCAGTCTGTAACCGTCAGCTGAGGAGTTCGCAGTGGACAATCACAGTTTCAGATAATTGTTTACCATAGTAATAGATGAAACTCGAATTGCATTAAAGCTGGACTACGGCCATGCAATTCGGAAGACGATCTTAAGAACCAAATTTTAAATTAATTACATTTTATTCTACTGTTGAAAACTTTATACATAGGCTAATATTCGAAATATTAAATTTTACTAGTACAGTGGATGCTCCCAATGTTTTGGAAAATAAATTAAATATAGACTAAGACTTTGAAGGCATTCGTTATATATTCCAAAGTATCTTCTCGGGATTCTAAGCCGTTTCTTGCAGTATTGTCTTGATCAGAGCCGGCAACTGTTCTCCATCTGCTGACCTCATCTCTTCGTTCTGCTTCTCGACGTTTCATCGCCTACTGTGAGTGACATTTTCAGAAGACATTCGTTCGGTCTGCTCTCGAAGTGAATTGGCAGCTCATGAGAATAGAATGAGCGACCTACCCTGCGTGCAGGTGGTGGGCAGATCTTCGGCCTCACTTATTAAAGTGAGCCTCAGGTTCCTATACAGAGTCAATTTGCCCCGGAAAATTCAGAGGTTAATTTGGAAGCTGTTATTTGTTTGCATTTATTGCTGTCATGACGTATTGCAGCAAGTACTGGGCTCGGCTCCTGGTAGGATCCTTTAGATTATATTCTTAATTTTTTTTATTTATTGCGTAGCTGTCTTATGTAGTATCCGGGTGAGTATGGGACTTCCTGATTGGCTAGCGCTTGTCAGGCAGTTGGTTGTTCTTGTTGTGTGCATCTTTGTCCATCATAAAGTGAGGTTTGAATCGACATTTTTCAGGAACGAAGATCTGTTGAAGATGCCATCCACAGTTCGTGATGAAACGTCGAGAAGCAGAACGAAGAGCGAGGTCAGCAGATGGAGACAACACTGCAAGACAAGGCTAAAAATCCCGAAAATATACTTTGAAAATTTAAATGTGTTCCAAATAAAAAGGTAGAAAACAGTGTTATTTTACTTAGAAAGGTAACACGAGAAGATCTAATTGAACATTAAAACAGAAATGTATAGGTTTTATTTAATAAAACACGTCAGTTTATTGAGTCCACGTCGTAGTGAATTTGGTTAAGGCAATATGCTTATTCTACAAGTCACAAGGTTCAAGGTTCTACTCACGATGGTTTCAGGATTTTTAAACTGGTATAAACTCTCTGGTGGCACTATTACTCTAGGGAAGAACCAGCCTCTAACTAAAATGAATATTTTGGGGTAAAGATGGTCGTCACGCAGAACTCAAAATCGTTGAAATATGTGAGCCTTAAACTCCTACTACCCCAAGAGTCTACTATGGCCTGGAGTGGAATTATTTCACCTTTTTTATATATATTTATTGTATCGTAAACAAAAACAATAGAGAAATTTGCAAATATTCACTATTCCACAAAATTTAATTACACGATTCAATATATTATTTCCTACTTACATCTTTAACTTTATTTTCTTATTATGTAATTTCATTGTTTATTTTCCACTTTGTCATTTATATACCTCAATTTTGCATTACGTTAATTTATTTTCTATTCCACTTGTGATGGAGAGATATAATTAACTCTTTTTTTTAATACACAGATTTGTGGTTAATTGACCTATTTATCAAACGCTTAGACATTGAAGGTCACAATCTAAAATATAGAATATTTAATTTTATCCAATAGGTTGTGTAATTGAAATACTGCAGCCTATGTATTCATGTGCTGTCACTGATTTAATTTTAATAAATTTACAATATGGGTTCTGGTAATTCAATTTTAAGACAGCATTAACGAATGAGGGAAGTCAGGAAAAATTCCCAGTCTGGTTGATCGGCGAAACCTTATATAGGGGCCTATATATATATATATATATATATATATAGTAAATTGCTAATGAGTATAATTTAGAAAAAAGTAATGACTTTTAATTGTAAGAACGTGTAAGAACAAGAACGGGAATAAAATAGCAATTACGGGAACAAGTATGATAATTATTGGTTTGCAAGATATAAAAATTCGACAGATGCAAATGATAAATTTCTAAATTTTCAAATAAGTATGTGACACAATGGATATGACTATGGTTGTAAAATAAAGAAATCGATAAGTTATGCCATAATAAAATTTTACAAAATAGTAGGAATTCCCACTCTGATATGATTAACATAAACATGTTCATTTAAAACAATAAACATTTTAATATAGGGCCTAGCCTATAATAATACGAAATCCCTCAAGTCAGAAACATAATACACAATAAAATAATCGAATATGAATCACAACCACAAAAACTATAATTTAAATTTATGAAAATAAATGGAAGGATCACGTCAGAAGAACGGAACATCAAATATTAGGTTAGAAATGATTCCATTACAAACAAAAATGGACTTCCAAGAAATAGTTAGGAAGACTTATTCCAAGACGGAATGGACCACCAGATCTAACACGTGAAATAAATTACTTGTATTAGTGATTGTGGTTAATGACCTACTGTAATTGAACTTTAATGTCACGTTCTGTGAAATGAGCAGAGAAATCAAGAATTTACACAATAACCTGAAGTAGAGAGCATTTTTGTTGTGAATGTACACACCCTTAGTCTATTAAAATTGTCGCTTCAGCAGTACGGAATAAAGCTATAAACTAGGCCTATATTGCGTCATATCACGACAGACTAAGATACTGCTCTCCCTCAACATATGATGAAAATAGTTCGCTATTTCTTTATTAAAATGTCCCGAACGCCAGCTCGAAATGTCCCTTCGCCACTTCGGTTGGAACGTGGAATGGCCTTTTCATTTTATAATATAGGGATGCAGAATTCTGGAAGAGTGGGAGGGTTGACTTCAACGGTTATGGTCTTTACCACATCAATAGACGGACAGGGCAATTATATGAGCGCGCGTGATGTGAATAAATGCGAGAACGAGGTATCGGATGGACGTATTCTGCTGGATGTGAAGTTATTTTGGTATAGAAGTGAGTGCTGTCGCATTCAATATAACAAGTCATTACTGCTTATCAATCTTCTCTAATTTATATTTTCATTTTCCATTATCACGCTTTCATTTAAATTTTTATACTAATTTATTTCAATAATAATTCAATTTGGAAAAAATAATGTATTCATAAATGAACCTAGAGAAGGGTTTTTATTAAAAACAAAGCAATTTCATAAATGAATACAATAAATTGTGAAGTAAATGTTTTTCTTAAAAACTAAAAACCGTGTTTTAATAGTGGAATATTATTTAAATGAATATAATTTCATTATCATATTCACATTAGTAACTTCTACATATTTTTGAAATGACACACCTTTATCTGACTGTATAATGTAGGCATGTTACTTAAACAACTTGGAAGTTAAAAAAAGTAAATACTTCCGATCGTGTGGTACGTCGTAGCGCAGTTAATTAGAGCATCACGCTGTAAGCCTGGGGGGCACGGATTCGTGTCCCAATGGGTCAGGAATTTTTAAACTGACTTAACCTATATGGCGACATCATGTACCAAGGATCCTCTAACTGAAATTAGCACTAGATATATGTTTTATGGTTGAAGGCGGTCATTACGAAGGATTGGAAATTCGACTGATATCTTGTGCTGATTGTCTAAGAAGATGAGAGGCTTGTGCTCCTACCACCGGAGGGCTTCCTAAGGCCTGTAGTAGATCATTATTTTTTGTTAGTAAAATTCCTTCAGATTGAGATATTTAGATCTTATAGCTCGGCATTTCAGCAGATGTCAACATTGTTTACCTGTATGGCTATTCAAAAAATTACATGTTTTATGGTTGTATCTCATGATGTTAACTTGTACTTTAAAGCATTAACAACAATTATATTTTTGACTCTTATTGTAAAATAACGTAGAACGATGTAGATATTCGCTCTATCTTCAGTTCTGTCTAGTACTTGCATTAGAACGCGCCAGTCCAAAATATCAGGAAAAAAAATCGATCATGTGTTAGTGTCTATTCTGCATTTTTTTCCATACTTAACTGTTGTTATTTGTTCTTATTAGATCTGGCTTTATGTAAATATCTCGTATCACTGTTATGAAGTCTTCTCCATTCACCTGTCTGTCTCTCTTTTCTAAAAAAAAATCCTAAATACTTTATTCTCAAATATTCGTAGCCTAATATTTTCTAGTCCCTTATTGTAAAACAGTCCAAGTTTCGCAATCTTATAATATAACTGGGAGAATAACAGTTTATATGTTTTTAGTTTAACTTTTTTGAGAGACATTGAGGCGACAAGAGTCTTTGTAATACGTAATACCGTGCATTTACAGAATTAACCATAGGCCTTTGTTCAATTGGTTTCAAACAAAGTTTCATTTTTTTCATTAATTAATAGTAGTATATTTGTTAACTGATTACAAAGAACAATTTATACGACAATTTATCTATGTGTTGTGTTATTTGACAGTCCAATCAGTGTAATTTGATACCTAAGAAGCAAAATTGACTTTTTTACTACTATTGCTACATTCTTAATTTTATAACTTCTGAAATTGTATTCAGTACTGGACCATAGCGTTAGTTATTTTCTTTCCCACTTCTAAATACGGCGTGATGTTGTTTATTTATTTACATTTGGTTTATAAATCTCTAATGTATCCAATTTTTTACTAAATTGACTCATAATCTTACAATCTTTCTTAGCTACTTTAAAATATTTGAGATTGTTGTGTTTTCTGATGTAACATAATTAATATCGTAATTTATTTAACTTATAATAAATTATAATTAATATGATATAACATAATAGTATATTTATTATTAATAAATTTCATTTAGTAGTGAATATTTAAAATTTAAAATCTAGTTATTTTATTTATACTAGGTATCAATTAATTGAATAGCATCTTTTTTTATTTTATAGTGGCCAAAATTTGGTCGAGGGAATTATAATAATTTGTATAAAATAATATGTATGAGTATTTAGAACGTAGGAAATAATTCTTACACGTTCATAAAGCAAGTATCATTCTCGCTATTGGTTAGCGATACTAGTATTAATAAATTATATTTTTAAATTAAAATGAAAAAGTTTAAACTGATATAGACCTACGTTTTTTTTATTAATATAGCTATAACCATCTAGCTTTTTTAAAAGTGTAAATATTCGCTATCGCAATTAATAATATATTATATATAATTAATAATTATAATTAACAATAATAATCATCTCACTGGCCGGAGGGTGATGGCCGCACCAAGATAAGCTCTCCATACATCTCTACCCTGAGATAATGTTTTTCAATCATCTCCTGTATAATTTACCTCCCTCAAAATATGGTTAATGTTAATCTTCTGCCTCAATCTGGGCGTTTTCACACTGGTTTCCTGAAAGGAGTTTCCATGTCCCTCTACTATTATGTAGTCTTCTCCATTCACCTTATTTGTTCGTCTCTCTTTGGTTAAAATATGTTCCTTAGAACTTTATTCTCAAATAATTATCTTCGCCTTTAAAATAAGTGTCCATGTTTCGAATCAATATAACATTCAATATTCAATAAATCAATATATGATTAAATATGGTGTTTAACAAGGAAAGTGAATAGCAACTTAAGGTTTGAATATAAATTTCCCATTGTAATTCCGATTGAGGGTCTTTCCACTTTTCAGCGGTTGCCCTTTTACCAGCCGGCTGCTGGCTGCTGGCCCTTCACATCCACATGTGTCAATCACAGATGTAGATGATCAACAGCCAGTTTAGGGGTGACATGTGGTTAGCATGTCGAGTCCCCCAGTCGTTATAGCTGGTTCCTCAACCTGGAGCCGCTACTTATTGTAGCTACCCAATTGCCTCACGATGCTGGGTGGGCACCGGTCCCATACTGGCCGAAATACCATGAGAAAATTTCTTCCCCCATGGAGACCCGAACCAGCGCAAGTCCCGTAGCTCTGCGCCAAGGCTTCCTACCTTAACCGCTCGGCTACGGCGCGGGATCCCATTGTAATTTTAATTTAGTTAAAATATAATATCGGTGGTAATTTAGGAATGTTATAGAAGTTCTTGTTTAATCAAAAATGTCAAATTTAACTTGCTCTTATAAGTTTACAGAATGTCTAATGTAATATTAATTTCTGAAACAAAGTTATTCCAGTAATGGATATAACAATGTTTGAAGTTAGCATTTTGACTTGAAATAATTTTATAAATTTGAAAGTATTTACAAAATATATAAAACCGAGACTTGAAAGTAGTTTTGAAGTTCCTTAGGACAGGTTACTGGCCTGATGCTGACTTAGATCTGCTGAAATGAGATATCTTCGGAGGACTGCAGGATACACACTACTAGATCACAAAAAAATGAAGACATCTTAGAAGAATTACACATGGAATCTTTAGAAAACAAAATTTCTGATTATAAGTCAAGATGGATGCAACATGTTCATCGAATGGAAGATCACAGAATACCCAAACAAATGTTAAGATATCAACCTGCAGGAAGAAGAAGACCAGGACGTCCACTCAAAAGACTTCTGGATGGTGTTTCTCTTGAGGCCAAAACAGGTCAACAAATGGCCTAAATTGGTGAATGTACTATGATGATGATGATAAAACCAACTGCTGTCTGCACTGCCCCCAGTGTCCGAGACGAACCCTCTTTACATATCATACGTTGTTTATTGCTAAACATATTTTTCCAATCCACACAATTCCAAGGTAACTTTTACTTTTATGTTTGTACTCTTGTAAATTTGTTATATGTCTCCACTTTGAACGTATTTTATGTACACTTAGCCAAATTTATAAGTTAATATTGAAGTATCCAGTATTTCAATACATTAAAACAAGAAGATCTGCACGATTCTCTAAATTAGACAGGATCAAAAACAGTATTTACCGAGAAAAAATGAACTTTAACTAAACAGTTATGCAACATGTGGGTAATAAACAATTACAATGGTTTGGACACGTGAAGAGGATGAATGAAGATAAATTGCCAGTTAGGAGTTTGGAGTTGATTCTAAATGGGAAGAAAAGAAGAGGGAGACCTAAAAAGACATGGATAAAGGGAAATTATGAATTTGATGAAGGTCAGAGGAGGACTGCAGGATGGTGATTGGAAGGATAGAGATTAAATGGAGAAATAGAATCGAAACTTAATATTGGGCACAGGAAGATATTGTGTACATTTGAAATCTGTTGAATAATGATGATGATGATGATGATGATGATAATAATAATAATAATAATCCATCTGTTACAGTTTGGGGTAGCTCTTTTAGGGCATAAAGGACCTTTGGAACATGGATTACTAGTGAACGGTAAGGTCGTGTGATTTACCTACGGATTACGTTAGCCGAGCGGCATGGCTGATGACTTTATAGTAGAGGGTATTCGAGACAAATAAATAACTAATTAAATAACCATCTATATTTAAAAATTATAAGAACAATTAATTACAAATAAATAAATTAGCCTAACTTATTCTAATACATATTCATGGGGGGAGGGAAAGAGAGAGAGGTTAAACCGCGGTATGTTGAAACTTCGCCCCATACCGGGGTAGACAACCCATATTACTTCATACTACTTAAATTTATTTCTAAACCTATCCATCTTGATCTTATTATAAAGGCCCCCATTTTATCCTATTAAGAAGAACATGTGCAGACTTACCACATCTCAGCTCCAAAAAAAACTACAACACTCCGTTCAGTCACTTTTCGCTTAAATGATTCCCACTCTGATGGCCTAACTGTAATCTCTCTCTCTTTCACCAAGCATAGTAAGTTCATAGGCCCTAGCGGTACATTTGTCCTCTGTCTTTTGGAATGCGAAAACCCTGACCTTCTCATCCTTAGGCTATATTTCGTTTTTGGATGTTTCCAGAACCTCAACTGTAACTGTATATGATTTGATATACACCTAACTGTACTAGTCAAGGTAAATCTGATTACATATTCTGTCTAATATGAAACCTATAATATTACTAATATGAAACCTATAATATTAATACTATTTAAAATAATTAATTAAAATATCTAGTCCTATATTATCCTATTTATAACAGACTCCCCCTTCCTCAAACCTGACAAAGGGATTTTTAAAGAAAAAAAACCCTTTTCAGGCCGTTATCATAAACCATAGTATGTTGTTCCCCATACAATCTTCTTGAAATTTCGTTTGACCACACACCATGCTCTAGAGATCTTTTTTTTTTTTCTTACCTAGATCTTACAGTGTAGCTCCTTTTCCTTTCCCCAAGTTTGACCCCGTCCAAAATACTAGTGTACAACAAGAAATGCAACATGAATACCCTTTAAATAATTATGTACGGTGAAATATTGTGCTTAAGTTAATCCATTTTCTCCTCGTATTTTACCGAAGTTCTCCTTTCTATATGGAACATTTGGCATATGACGTTTACCTACTCCATCTTATTGCTACACGGTCATTTGGTGTTAAAAACATGCTACACAGCAGGGGAAAAAAATGGATTAGCTTATCACTCTGCACCTGAAACAGGAAGATATACATGAAACACAATTTATATATTCTTATTCCCTCTTCTTTTTACCTTTGCTGTTTCTGTTTTTGTTTTCATTTACTTTTGCACACTTCTTTAGATTCGAAAATTTTATTTATTATCATTTTTTTTTCCTAAAATATTTAATTTGAGCTTATCACTTTCTTCACAACACTCGGCTTTTCCACTAGCCGCGTCCACCGAGATACTTGAGCACTATGTCCTTGTTTGTCGCCGCGCATGTCTGCAGCTCACGTTGATCTCTTACAGCATCCCTGTTTGAAATCCGATGCCTGGGACCACGTTCGGTGATGGTATCTTCCTTCAGTCGGGAGTGAGCCATGCCGGATACTGGGTCTGTCCTTTGAAGTTCTCGAGACCAGCAATTTCTTTTAGGAGCCATGGATTATCCGGAGGATAGGTTTAATAGGATTTGTGTGTTTTATTATCCAATTTTTTTTTCTTCTCACTGTATAATACTGGTGGGGAATTACTATATGATCCACGGACTAGCAAAGGTTTGGTTTGACATGGTTAAGGTATTTGTTTGGTCTCTCATGTCGCACCGTATTGACTGGTGGAAATTTCCCATGTTGAAAGACCATCCCTGATGTAGTAAGTCGTTCCCGCATAGACCCTGTCTTCCTCCTTTTTTCTGGTATCAGCTGATCGGTCCAAGTTTCGTGGGGTGGGGAATGTCCTAGGTGACTTAACATCCTCCGTCGCTTCTAGTTAGCCCAGTCGTGTTCATATAGTTTGAGCATAGTCTATCCAGGCATGTGTGTAGTCGTTGTTCGTGCCAAAATGTGTTTTTCTTGTCTTAATGGTTCTTCTTTTGTTTACTTTGATTTTTTTTTGTAGTTGTGTTTATTCTTAATTACTACGAGTCTACACCATGTATTCTTAATAGGTTCAGTTGGGCCTTTGAAATGAAACCATTGATGCTTATGGGCTTATCGGGATGACTCACCTATCTTATAATCAAAATGTCCCGAATTTTTTTTTTCTTTTGAACATCCATGTACATTTTTTTTTTATATATAATTTTCCCTAGGTTTGAGTTCCTCTAAATTTACTCCTAGTTAGTCATATCTCAATGTTACAAACAACAAAATTGTATTTTGCAATTTTTTTTTTAAACTGGAAAACGGGAAAGAGTGCTCTTATGCCTATTAATTCTGTGTATAGCCATCATCAACAAATATCAGTTTCTAAATAATTTTTTTTTCTTCCCTAAAACTTTCAATTTGACAGTTCTTCAGGTGTATATATACACATAATGTCCATAATTAGATCGGTCGATATTTTGCTGTATATTGCAGCCCTAAATTTTGCCTAATTCCAAGGGTTTTTATCTAGTCCCTTTCTTTATAATCGAGTCCTAGGTTCGACTGGGTGCGCTCGTCTTCACATCAGTTGGAAGGACATATACTACACTTATTTATCATGTAAATGCTACTTGACCAAAGCCTAATTAGTCCTTACAAACACCAATTAATATTCGCATCCTGAATTTTTGTCATCGTTTGCTTAGGGTCCTGAATTTGAGAGCATTCTTTCCTTTCTCCACTTCTGAAATAACTGCCTCTATTTCTTAACTCTCCCTTTCCTAGTCTTAATTGGGCTTTAATTGAGATATGATTTTTAAGCTACTTGTGTCTGGACAGGGATTCAGGTTTTCATTATTCATTGGTCTAATTTTCCCGGACTATCTGATCTTACTGCTAATATATCAATCCACTTAGTTTAACCTCTAATTCCTTACTGATTCAATTTTAGAAGTCACCGTGATGTTACGTAACCTGATTCCTTGTCCTCATTCTCCCTTCTGCTGCCGTAACTTCTGATACGGCGTGCTTTACACTCTTACCTCACCGAACTGTTTGTTTGATTGGCAAATTCTCATAGCTGATTTGTTGAACTTTTTATACTTTTATTTTACGTTTTGTCTACTTTATTCCCTGATTGTTTCTTGATATACATGTATTTAAACTCCTTCTTTCTACTTCTTACTCCCGGGGTTTCCTTGATTTCCCATTACATACCTATCATCATTTATTTGGGTTCGATTTTTTCCCTTCTTACTTTGAAATATTTACCCACGTCCTACTCCTGGGTTCTCTCCTTACTTCTTCTTTCACTCGGAACTACTCCTATCTGTTCTGCTTGTATCCTAGGATTCTATTTACTTTAGACTGCTTATGCGCTGAAACTTATCGTCACCACCATAGGTGTTTAACCTCTCGTTTTATATGTCGTCTTCTTCTCTTTCCATCCTAGGTCAATCTGTCCTTCTTGGCTCTACCTGTCGATGGCACAATCGTATGTATGTGCGTTTCCCAATTTTCCTTCTGTTCCCTCTAGTGCACTAGTGTTTCCGGTGTTATTTTGCTAGTATTTGTTATCTACCCGTTAGGACCATATTCTATCTGTGCGTACGTCTTTACTTCGCGGTATTTCTTTCCGCTTCTCACCGCCGGCGGATTTCCTGGCATCATCATCCGAGGTCTACGTCCCGTCGACCTCACTTATTTCTAAGTCTTGGCAAGTCGGCGGACTTGTCGAGCTAATCGCCTCAATGGGGGACGGCGCTAGTTCCTTACTCCCTTCGGGGCCCAAGAAAACTCGGGCGAATCGCCTCAAGGGAGGGGATCCATCACCACCCTGGCCATTCGGGGACCAATTCGTCCCTACCGCACTCCCGCTTCTTCCATTTTGCATTCCGGCGGACTCGTCGAGCTAATCGCCTCAATGGGGGGACGGCGCTAGTTCCTTACTCCCTTCGGGGCCCAAGGAAACTCGAGCGAATCGCCTCAAGGGAGGGGATCCATTACCGCCCTGGCCATTCGGGGCCCAAGTCGTCCCTACCGTACTCCCGCTCATTCTGATCCTTCAGAATTTTCCTCTGACATCTAGTGGCTTCACCGAATCACCGTTGCGTCATTGGGGGTGGATTTGATCCGATTTCCCGTGACAGGGTTCGTATCTTGCTCACCTTTATTATCACCCGGGTGTTTGACTAAGTTTATTTCCTCGAGAATCCGTGTTCTCGTTTAATATTCATTCTCCGATGCCTAACTCTCTATCTGCTGTTGTTCCATGGTCCTAAACGTCAGTGCCAAGTCGGCAAGGTGCTATTGCCAGTGCCCCAGGATCACCGAGGAGGTCTGTGACTCCAGATCCTTTTATTACGGGGGTGTCCCACCTTCCGATTGCGCACTCCCTAACTCCTCCCTATTTCTCTGTCTCTCTCGCTGTGCACTGTTTCTCCTAAGGGTCGCGGTTCGCATCTCTATCCCCTCCTAAGGGTCGCTGCTCGCATCCCTACCCAGTGGCTCTAGCGTAGGCCAGGCCTCTTCGAAGTAGTATGCCTCCCTTGCTTCCTATCCTAATTCTGTTACTCTTCTAACTTCTTTTGGGTTTCTGTGCGATTTCCCTAACATCGCTTAGCCAAGATTGACCTAGGTTACAGTCTATTCGCTCGTTTTATCTGAATATGGTTCCGAGTGAGTGTGGGCCCAAGTCTGGCGAGCCTTAAGGCGATCTAGTGGTCATTTACTATTTAAATAAGTTTGAAATCCCATGTGTGTGTGTGTGTGTGTGTGTGTGTGTGTGTGTGTGTGTGTGTGTGTGTCTATTCTCAACTGGTCACTAGTTCCACTGTTATGCTATCAGGGTATACAGAGGGAGAAATCTCGGCCGCAGATTCTTTCTCTGTTTCCTCCTGTAGGCACCTCAGTCAAGTGTCATGATCAGCCGAGTATAATATAATTGTTGTGTAATTTCCATTAGAAATATTATTCAGTGTAGCCCTTGAACTCCCAAAATTTATATGATAATACTCTCCACTAGATCGATTAAGACACCCAACTATCGGTGAAGTATCCTAACCTCCATTTTCTAAATTACTATGGGAATAAATTAATTTGTTTTCGATCATTTCTGCATGTTTGTCACTTGATAATTCTGGGGAAATCTTTCACCGCTTGTCCTATTCTTCATTGCGTTTCAAAAAGTTTATAAATTTTCCTAAGTTCCCATGCCCCTCTTCCGTTCTCTTTGTAATACTTTTTTTTTTTAAACCAAGTTGGATAATGCACATCCTCCCTCCTTAATCTGAACTGTTGTCACTCCTTATTTCTTGCGATGTTAAAATAATTTCTATCCTCCGTGTTGGCATAACTGCTGGTTAATTGAACCTATCATTCGTCTTCCGCTATAGGCTTAACATACTACGTGCCTCTATCTGGACTGCTTCCACGTTATCTTCTCGCGAACTAGCCTACTATTTATCCCGGAACCCATTCATATTAAATGAGTCCTAATTGCTGAAAATGAGATTGTGGTTTTCCGTTATCTTTCATTTTATTCATAAGCATAAGTCTTATTTCTGCTCTTACTTAATCATCATTATTAGTGTGGTTTATTAATTTACTGTGTTTCATTATTATCATTATGCATTATCATTACTGGTATTTTTATTTTATTTTTATTAGTATGATCATTAAGGTTTATTGTTATTTACTGATGTCTGTTATCTTTTTATTATTATTATTATCATTATTATTATTAATATAGTTAATATTGTTATTAGTATTATATTATTATTATTATTATTATTATTATTATTATTATTATTATTATTATTATTATTATTATTATTATTATTATTTACTATTCGGGCGGTTTATTATTATTATATTTTTTTATTAGTTTTAGGATCTTCACCAATATTAATAGTTTTATCTTCCTGGTGTTATTCGTCGATGTTCGTTTGTCTGTCCCTTCACGTTTGTTTACTTCTTTTACTTCTGGTATTATTATTATTATTATTATTATTCAACTACGATATAGGGATTACTGCTAGTCCTATCTGGTATCTCAGCGTTACGATCATTTAGACCTCTTTCCTTTTAATAGTATCCGCCATCCTTCAATCTAATGATTTCTCCTATTATTATTTCTTACTAGTATTATTATTATTATTATTATTATTATTATTATTATTATTATTATTATTATTACTATTATTATTGTTTATTAGGTTTCTGTGAAGTATTATAATTATGCAGTATGATTGTTAACTTTTATTGTTATTACTGATGTTTGGTATCATTGTTTAATTTCATTAATATAGTTCTTAAGGTTATTATTATTATTATTATGATTATGATCATTATTAAAATACTATACCAGGATTACTGCTAGTCCTATCTGTTATCTCAGTGCTACGATTTTTAGCCCTTGTCCCTTCAAAATTTATCCGCAATCCTTCAATCTGTTTGTCCCTCATATAATTAATCATCATCATCATGAACAAATTGGTCCTTCAATCTGAGTGTTCCTCATATAATTAATTATTACTTTAAGTATCGATATAACATCTCATGCTAATCATTTGTTATTGCAATTTGTTTATATTTATTACTGAATTATTATTATTATTATTATTATTATTATTATTAATTATTGTTATGCAGTATGATAGTTAACTTTTACTGTTATTACTAGTTTTATTATTATTATCATCATTATTATTATTGTTGTTTATTAATTTACTGTGTTTCATTATTATCATTATGCATTATCATTACTGGTATTTTTATTTTATTTTTATTAGTATGATCATTAAGGTTTATTGTTATTTACTGATGTCTGTTATCTTTTTATTATTATTATTATCATTATTATTATTAATATTAATATAGTTAATATTGTTATTAGTATTATATTATTATTATTATTATTATTATTATTAATTATTGTTATGCAGTATGATAGTTAACTTTTACTGTTATTACTAGTTTTATTATTATTATCATCATTATTATTATTGTTGTTTATTAATTGTCTGTGGATTATTATTGTTATTGTTAATCTTATTATTATTATTATTATTATTATTATTATTATTATTATTATTAAATATTATTGTTTATTAATTTTCTGTGAATTATTATTATGATTATTACTATGTTTTTTTTATCATTTCTTTCATTATTAGGTCGATTAGTTATCATGTTGTACTTTTAAATTAGTTAATTTAATTTCACAGATTATTAGCTTATTTTTAGTAAGGTTATTATTTATTATTCTAATGATATCATGGTTTATTGGCTATTTATTATTATTATTTCGGAGTTCATTAATTGAGTTCTAACTTCCCACATGTTCTTCATTCCCAATATATTTCCTTCATCGGGAATATATGATGAAAGTTTTTTATTTATGATGATCGAGCGTTTACGGATTAGGTTAAACCACTAAGTCTGCTTCACTACTTAAATATTCAAAACCTGCACTTGAATGACAAGAAATTATTTCCAGTGTTCTAGGGTCCTACAGTGCGCCGGCATTATCACCACGTTTCAATTATCAACCTCGCTTGCTACAATAAATATCTAAAAGATCTACGACTAGATTGCTCACTTCACTATGAAATTAAATAATCCAATAATACTATAAAATTTATCGGAACAGTTCACAATCTTACAAAAATGCTGCCACCTATCTAAATTATATTGTTTTAAGTATGTAGTCGCGTTCAAAGATAATGCCTAAATAACTAGACACTCTTGATTTAATCCAAACTCTTCACTGCATAAAATCTCTCTGGGGAAACTGCAAGTCACCATTCACCATATGGGTATTCAAATATTTACTCAAAAGTCCTAAGTAATGCATAAAGTCGGTTGAAAATTCAAAAAAAAAATTATAAGGTAGATAAAACATAAGTCTTATAATTCCCAACAGAAACTCAAAAAAATATCCCTGGTTATGTAGTATCATATCGTTTGGGGTTAGGATTAATAGACAATTCCATGTATTTATTCATTCATTTTTGTGGATATTATTTATTTATTTTTTTTATTACCATCTTCGGGCCTATCAGTGTATGTTTATTTTGCCAAACATAATGTTCTACTATTATTTAATTAAATGCTTAGTCTAATGCGGCAAGGTCGTTTACTCGGACGGAGAATTATAAGAATGGTCAGCATCAGGTTCCCTCAGCAGTACTAACTATTTTATGAATCACATCATTTAAATCATTATAATTCATCAACTACCTGTATCCAACCCATTAGTTAATAAATTCGCCTCTTATGGTTATTAACGTTCATCGACCGATTCGATAAGATAGATTAAAATTCTGCATCCCTCTATTATGTTCTTTTGTTTCTAAATTATAAGGACGTTATGCGACAAAATGTGTCCTAGTTCGAACCATCAGCTGACATACCTTGTAACATCGTGGAAAGTTTTCAGAATCTATTTTCAATACACCGTTACGAGAGGTAATCTGATTTGCCCGCTACAAGTTTCCCATCCAAGTATAATTTGTTCTATTATAAGCTACACTTTAAATAAACTCCCGTTGAAACCAAGATTTTATCTAAGTTAATTATTTATTTTGTAAAGGAAACCGAGTTCCACGAGCCACTTTTATTTTATTTTAAATGATTTTGTTATTTAATCTGTAAAAGAATCTAAGTTCCATACTTCCATATTTTCCTTCGATAAATTGTTATACGAGTTGCGGAAGATTTCCAATTTACTCCCGACTAATGCCAAAATTCCTGACTTGTATAAAAATGAAAATAATTTACGAGTTCAAGTTCCAATAACCTCGAAGAAATTTTTAAACTATGGCCATCTGGCGCTATTCTGGAGAGATTAACCAAATACTGAATACATTTTTCCTGAGTTCGAATCCAAGACTTCTAGTGACGACATCCTAGCCAACACATTACGCGTGTTGCCAGATCAATCTGTTAAAAAAAAAATTGATACTCTTTATGATTTCGGATATTTGATCTGATGATGTATAATGCCGATCGAATTATTTGAATGTGTAACTCCCTCATTCAAGTTGGAAAATTTTCAGAATCTTTATCAAAATCCCGTTAGATAGCCTCGCATACGGGGACGTATTTCAACCTAAATATTCCTCGGACATATCTTAACATTCCTGCTAGGAGTATACTTGTATTATAGCTAATTTAGAACACTCCTGCTTACCGTTCTCGGACAAGAAATCTAAAAAAAAACAACTGGTAGTCACCGTATGTGAAAACTTATTTTTCTGTTTTTTCTGACCTTTCATAACCTAGCCTTCACTCCAGCCGCCATCTTGTAACGCTAGTCACCAGGGTTCGAACCCGAGACTCCTTTCTCTAAATATTTTCTTAACAATACCCTGTAGTTACCCCGTAAATTATTTCATATATTGCTACATAAATATATATATATATACATACATATGACCTGTCATTTTCCACTAATTTAACCAACGTCGGTATGATTTTTCGACTTGACATTTAGTATTGCCAACATAGGAGTGACACAGTCCGTTTATTTATTTAATCTCCATATTTAATATATTTTCCAACGCATGCAGAAACGATCTGTTCGCAGGAAAGATCTAAAAATAATTCCTATATAACGTTACTAAATTTTCTCATTTAATTCAACATTTCGTTCATATGTTGGTATCGCTTGAGTTGCCCTGAGGTAATTAATAACCCGAGACATTTAAACCATTTGTACTTCAGTATTATATGGAAGTAATTTTCCACGAAGGTAATTAGTTCATGCTATTTTTGTAATTATTATTGCAGAGAAATTATTTTATTACTATTTTTATTGGTCACAATCACCATCGGCAAAAATATTCATGTTAGTATGATGGCGTGTCATCCCCGTCCACAAGCCACGAGTTCGGTTCGCATACGTCGACATATCCCGTAAGGAGGCCACGTTTCAGGCCACGTTTCAGGCTACGTTTCAGCAATGAGTTTGCCAATCTATATTGGTTTTATATTTTTATCCTATTCACTCCTCCTAATAAGTAAAATACTAATTTTATGTGCCTAAATATTTCCAATATTTATCAAGTGCATCTCAAACCCACATACCTTGAATCCCGCAAACATATTTCTTATGTATTTGCCACGAAAAATTTGCCATTCAATCCTGGTGCATCAACAAAATCTTAACATTTAAGATAACCATAGCACATAAAATTCTTACAAGATATGGATGTTCAAAAACCTATTGTTCCCCTTGTGTGAATTATTCTACGTCTCTCTCTTTCTCTTGCCATGTTGTTTAATTAATTTTAATTAACAATATCAATTAATAATGTCCCTATGTTTCACATAAATCTTATACTAAATTGACTGTACGTATCTCAACATATTAATATTTAACGTATTCCAAACGGTCCAGGAACTGTAATGGTTCGTTTCCCTATCAGAAAAAAAAAAAATATATATATATATATATATATATATTATTTATATGATCGGCACCGCTGTGCACCACTGTTACAGTTCGGGTAGCTATTTTAGGGCATAAAGGACCTTTGGAACATGGATTACTAGTGAACGGTAAGATCGTGTGATTTACCTACGGATTACGTTAGCCGAGCGGCATGGCTGATGACTTTATAGTAGAGGGTATTCGAGACAAATAAATAACTAATTAAATAACCATCTATATTTAAAGAATTATAAGAACAATTAATTACAAATAAATAAATTAGCCTAACTTATTCTAATACATATTCATGGGGGGAGGGAAAGAGAGAGAGGTTAAACCGCGGTATGTTGAAACTTCGCCCCATACCGGGCCAGAACCCATATTACTTCATACTACTTAAATTTATTTCTAAACCTATCCATCTTGATCTTATTATAAAGGCCCCCATTTTATCCTATTAAGAATAACATGTGCAGACTTACCACAGCCCTGCTCGAAAAACTACAACACTCCCGTTCAGTCACTTTTCGCTTATATCACTCCCATTCTGATGGCCTAACTGTAATCTCTCTCTCTTTCACCAAGCATAGTAAGTTCATAGGCCCTAACGGTACATTTGTCCTGCTGTCTTTTGGAATGCGAAAACCCTGACCTTCTCATCCTTAGGCTATATTTCGTTTTGGATGTTTCCAGAACCTCAACTGTAACTGTATATGATTTGATATAGACCTAACTGTACTAGTCAAGGTAAATCTGATTACATATTCTGACTAATATGAAACCTATAATATTACTAATATGAAACCTATAATATTAATACTATTTAAAATAATTAATTAAAATATCTAGTCCTAAATTATCCTAAATTATCCTATTTATAACACCATCCATAGTAATTCTGCATTTCATGCTATGCTTGCAGCTTTACTAAGGATTTGTAGGTGTGATAGCTCCCGTTGCTTTCCACAACGGTGAAGGATGTTGATGATGGCCATATTATTTCGGGGACCGTTTGGGCCTTAAAGTTTTCCTGACATGTGTCTTATAGGTGAGGAAAAACCCCGATAAAAACCTCACCCAGTAAAACTGCCCCGACCGGGGATCGAACCCGGGCCCGCTGCGTGACAAGGCAGCAAAACCTCGAGACCACAGCGGTGGACATTTAATAATAATAATAATAATAATAATAATAATAATAATAATACATTATTTCACCATATATGTATAGTTCATTAAATTTATTCCTAGTGAGCTCCATATTTTTTTATTTTTGCTATAGGCCTAGCAGATTACGCTTGTAGGATACTTATCTCTAATTTAAAATATTTTATAATTAGTTTTGGGATAATTTTGTCGTTTTTATTTCAGGCCATGGTGTTTATCCTATTTCAACCTCGTATTTATAGTATATTTTAACGTTATATTTTGCATTTTTAATAATTATTATGTAATTATTTAGGTATTTAATGACTTATGAAATAACTGTTAAAGCGCGTCTTATAACAGATTCATTTGTAATTTTTATATATAATTTTATTTTAGTAAAGTATATATATTTGTAGGTCTTTGGCCTTCCAACGGGCTTCTGGCCTCACATTAACATGTGCCTCTTACAGAGATGGTCGATCATCTAAACTTAACAAACAGTAGGGGTGACAAGTGGCAAGAATGTCGGGTTCCCAGTCCTTTATAGCTGGTTTTCTCTACCTGAAACCGCTACTTATTGTAAGCTTCGTACATTGTGCAGAATGCACGATAATAATAATTATAGATGTATATGAAACATTAAAGTCGTCATTGTATTATTTTAAACTGAATTCTTATTTTTGTAATACGCTAACGAAATTAAAATTATGATATAAAAATTGTCACATTTGAACACGATCCATCTAGTTTAAGAATTAGAATTAATTTTCACAAGTATCTTGTATTGAAGTGAATTTAAAACTGAAATATTTTATTCTAGGCTAATTAGGGGGCCTAAACTATTTTTTTTTTTTACTTTTGACAGCATTTTCCAGGATTCTCGCGGAATTGTATCGCTTTGGCAAAGTTTCATTTGAAAGGTAGTGGATTAACGTATATTTCCTGGTCTCATAGTTTGTAATTGTGAACATATTTCCAATCTAGTAATGAAGTAATATGTTTATTTTTTAAAAGATTACCTCTAAAGCAACGTAAACTTTCAGAAATAACAATAAGGCTTTAACACTGTCAAATAAATTAGGAAATAATATTATAAAGCTGCGGTTATTAAAATATATTTCTTCCATCAAATAACGCATAACGTTTTCCTGCTAAATAACTCACATAAACTATTGCAATGCTCTTTACAATTATAACATGTTTCCAGGCTATAAATTAGGGTATAAATTATCCTATTAAATGCAGTAAGTAATAAAGGAAGGCTAATCAAAAATGACTGTCATTTATCCCCCACATTTGTTGACGAAACACTTAAAAATTTGATAAAGAGACAAATTAATCCTAGCCTAAATCATAGTTTTAAAAGTGCATTATAAAAAATGTATACAAATTATACACATTTTCTTGATAATACAATATATATATATATATATATATATATATATATATATATATATATATATATATACACATACATTTTTGTGTTAGTATAGTTTGATAACAATAGGATGAATTTGTATTGTTAAGCGTTTCATCAACAAATGTCAAAGATAAACGAAGGTTATTTTTGACTATTCTATGATAAATACATAATATACTGGCACAAACATAATGTCAAAAAAGTATTCTCCCATTCAATTTAATTTGAGAAATAGGTTACAGTTGATCTTTCAAAATGTGTCTTACCCTCCAAGAGTCTGTCCCATAATTTGGCTACTTCGTATTTTATTTAAAATATGTTTTAATACTATTTGTACCTTGTGGTGGAGTGGCTTGCATGCTTAAATGATCCTGAGAGCTATGCCGGCGGTAGCATTGCTGCCGATAGGGTTACCCACGCCGGACTGGTCGAAGGTGATAAGCCAGACGAAAAAAGTACCTTGCTCGAAAGAGTGACGATCTTTCACGTAAAAATACAACCGTCAAGAAATGCGGACATGGGTTCAACTGGGGTAAAATTTTCCGGAGGTCAAATAGTCCCCCATTCGGTTCTCAGGGCGGGGACTACTTCAGGGAACCCATGCCAAAGGCTCAAACACAGGGACATGTTCCTAGGAACATGGAATGTTAGGACTTTATACAATAGCGGGGCACTACAGATATTAACGCGGGAATTAGAAAAATCGCCCTTGGATATAGTCGCTTTACAGGAAGTTAGGTGGCCAGGAGATGGTAGTCAGGAATCAGGAAGTTTTACATTATACTACGGGGGTGCAGAAAGATCTGCATTTGGAACGGGTTTTTTAGTCAGAAGGAGGATCCTATCCGCTATCCGAGATATTAAGTTTGTTAGTGATAGGATATCATACATAATTCTAAAGGGTAAATAACACGATTTTATAATTGTAAATGTACATGCTCCCACAGAAGATAAAGATGACAAGATCAAGGATGAGTTCTATGAAGAATTAGAATGCGTATTTGATAGCCTTTCACGATATCATATGAAAATTGTCTTAGGAGATTTTAATGCAAAAGTGGGAAGATATATTCAAACCAACAATAGGCAAATTCAGTCTTCATGAAGATAGTAACGACAACGGGGTTAGATTAGTCACATTTGCTACATCAAAGAATCTCATTGTTAAGAGCACAACATTTCAGCATAAGGAATATTCATAAATACACCTGGACGTCCCCAGATGGAGAAACTCGGAACCAGATAGATCATGTATTAGTGGATAAACGCTGGCACGGAAGCATCATCGATGTTAGATCAGTTAGAGGGACAGACTGCAATTCGGATCATCATCTGGTCAGGGTGAAAATCAGACAACGGCTATCGCTTATGAGAGGAACAAATGCTAAAGATGATTCTGAAAAATATGAATTAAAAATCTTGAAAAATGATGAAATGCGGCAAGAATACCAAATCAAAATTGCTAATAGATTTGAAGTATTAGAATCTTCAGATGACAATGTGGCAAACGAAGAAGAAACTGATATAAATAAAGAATGGGAGGCTATAAGAGATACTATTAAATTGTCAGCATCGGAAAGCATTGGTTGTATAAAAAAGAGGCAAAACAAGAAATGGTTTGATGAGGAATGTGCCGACATTGTAAAGAAAAGAAAGCTGGCAAAAATGAAATGGTTACACGAGCCAAATGAGGTAAATTTAGAGCAATTGGGTAGTATTAGACGGGAAAACACCAAGCAACTAAAGAGTAAAAAGAGGGAATATTTGAGAGAGAAGATTAATGATCTTGAAATTAATGCAAAAAATAGGAACATTAGAGAATTATATCAGGGAATAGTATAGAGAAGAAAGGGTTTCAGCCTAGAACAAACATAATTCGGAATGAAAATGGGGATATGATTGCAGATTCTAGGAGTATATTAAGTAGATGGAAAATTTACTTTAATCAGCTATTAAATGTAGGCTACATACAGAACAGGACATTGAGGAGGATAAGTTACAGACAGCAGAAATGCTAGTCGCAGAGATGGGATCCCAGCAGAACTGATAAAATCAGGGGGAGAAAAATTGATGGACAAGATACGCTGGTTGGTTAGTATGATTTGGGAAAAAGAAGCTCTTCGAGATGAATGGAAGGAATCAATTATCGTACCAATCTATAAGAAAGGAGATAAAACTGATTGCAACAACAACAGGGGCATCTCATTACTTTCAGCTTCGTACAAAATTTTAACAAATATATTAGTAAGCAGACTTACTCCCTATATTGATGTCATTCTAGAAGATCATCAATGTGCATTTAGAAGAAACAGGTCTACAACAGATCAGATTTTTAGTATAAGACAGATTTTAGAAAATAAATGGGAATATAATGGTACTGCACATCAACTATATGTAGACTTCAAAAAAGCATATGATTCAATTAAGAGGGAGAAGTTATAGGCCTATAGTATCCTGCTGGAGTTCGGTATTCCTAAAAAGTTAGTTAGACTTATACGAATGTGTTTAAATGGCACAAATAGTAGGGTGAGTGATGGCAAACAGTTTTCGGACACTTTCGAAATCCAGAATGGGTTGAAGCAAAGAGATGCACTATCTCCTCTACTATTTAATTTTGTACTAGAGCATGCCATTAAATCTTTACAGAATGAGGAAGGCTTACAACTCAATGGTATCAATAAGCTGTTAGTTTATGCTGATGATGTAGTACTACTGGCCGATAGCAAGGAGAAACTAAAGGCCAACACGCACACACTATTTAGTAACACTAATAAATTAGGACTGGAAGTAAATATCAGTAAAACTAAATATATGGTCACACATAGGAATTCAATATTTACTGGAAATGGACAGCTAATGACAAATGAGGGAAATTTTGAGAAAGTGGCTGAATTCAAATACCTAGGAACAATAATCACAAATAGGAATGAGACGCACAAAGAAATTAAACATAGGCTCAATTCTGGAAATGCATGCTATTATGCATTGCAGAGACTTTTGATGTCCCAACTCCTTTCAAAAAACGTTAAGCTGAAAATATATAAAACTATTATTCTACCAGTTATATTATATGGGTGCGAGGCATGGACTCTTGCTTTAAGGGAGAAGGGAGATTACGAGTATTTGAGAATAAAGTACTTAGGAAAATTTTTGGACCAAAGAGAGATGAACAGACAGGTGAATGGAGAAGACTACATAACAATGAACTACATGGTCTGTATAGGAAGCCAGATATAATAAGAACAGTTAAGTTTCGTAGACTGCGATGGGCAGGACATGTTGCGCGTATGGGGAATGAAAGACGTGCATGGAAGCTTCTTGTAGGAAAGCCAGAGGGTAAACGCCCAGTTGGTAGACCAAGAATGAGGTGGGAGAACAACATTAACTATGATTTGAGGGAAGTAGATTATGCAGGGAATGATTGGAAAGCATTAGCTCAGGATAGGGATGTATGGAGAGCTTATGTCCGCGCGGCCATGAACCTACGGGTTCGATAGTGCCAGTGAGTAAGTAAGTAAGTAAGATAATATTCTTAAAATATATAGTATAAGAAAAAATTAAGGGAGAAAACATTATTATTTTGTCATCAAAATAGGGGAAAAATGTAATGTTTCCTTGGTTTATCAAACAAGCATAAAAAATGAAGAATCCTTTCGGAACTGGAGAACTCAATTTGTTTTTGCTATTGTCAATTTGACGAAAGTCAAGCCATTTTTGACATAGAAAAATATTGATGAAAGTGGCCATTGGTCAATACATTTTAAACGTTCAATAAATGTAAAACAAAATACAACACAAAATGTATTTTACTGTCTAAAATCTTAAACTAAATTTGATTTAGACTTTATCAATAATTGAAATATTTTATAGCTAATCTTTAGGTTTTCAAATAATCTTGAAATCAAAATATTTTCATTTGATCATTGAGATTAGAAGAAACTGAAAGAAAGTTGAAGTCGGTATTGAGTTGTTTGAGGTGGCGCTATTGGCAGATGTAAGAAGATGAATCTCACCCCATTTCTCACTGAAACTGCATGGGAAAGGGTGACTGCGACGGCCCAAGTTTCGGCAGTTAATGTTAAAGTTTTGTATAAGTTTAAAGAGTAATTAATCCATTCGTGCGTTAATTAAGTCGAAGAGTAGAAGATCGTTAAGATGATCTGAATCATTCGTACAAGTAAACAACCAAGAAAATCAAACAATGCTGCTGCAGAACTGGGGTGCGGTACACCAACTTTGATGTTCTCTTTCACTGCAGGAATCTTTTATGCAGAAAATTTATTATTTATAATCATAAATGAAAAGTGTCACCAAACAAATTTATGAAATTACTAACCTATTCCATAATTCAAATAAAAATTAAAGTTAAATAATATGATATTATGCATTACAGGGATTCTTGACATGCCAAATTCTACATAATTATATAACGTGAAACTAAAAATATATAAAACTGTTATTGTTCCAGTTATATACATGCGAAACATTGTCTCTTATTTTAAGAGACGAAAAACTATTATTTGAGAATAAAGTTTTTAGGAAAATGTTTAGACCAAAGAGAGAGAGACGAACATACAGGTGAATGGTGAAGATTCCATAACAGAGCGCTACATTATATTTTTGTGGAATCAGATGTAATAGAAACAGTTAAGTTTTATAGAATGCAATGAGCAGATATGTGGCTGGAATGGAGAATAAAAGAAAGGCATGGAAAACTTCTTGTAGGAAAACCAGATGGAAAGCGTCCAGAAGGAAGACCAAGAATGAGGTGGGAGTAGATTATACATGGGATGATTGGAAAACATTAGCTCAGGATAGACATATATGGAGAGCTCCACCTGGCAATGGACCTTCCGGTTTGGTAGTGTCAAATGAGTTGGTTATATTATTAACTCTATAGCGCATATCTAATATTAACTCTTTGTTCTTAACGTCGAGGTCCGTGCGAACCCCATCATAAATAAACATAGTTCTTTGATAAAATAAAGTGTGTGTTGTTGATAATATAATGTTATTATAATTATTATTACGGCGCAATCAAAATAAAACAAAATAATTTTATATTTGTAGAATTATCATTATTAAAGAACTAGCACATTGAAGTAAATTTTAAATATAAGCAGGTCAAATATTTATTAAAGCGTGATTAAATATATTAATTAAATATCTCTATTCCACTCCTGTTGCTTATAAGTGAATTTATTTCCTCAGACGCAGCTTACCCGGATTCAATCCCCAGTCGGGACATATTTCCTAGGTGAGTTTTTTTTTCCGGGATTTTACCTCACCAATAGGGCGAATGTCAGGAAACTTTAAGATCCATCTGGCCATAACGCTTATCCATATCATATTCACATTGTTTAGTTTGATGAATTTGTTTATCTTGTCTTAAACGTTCGTGTTATCCCGGAGGTTGACCTGGCATTGAGCTGATCATTCGTCCAGGGAGGATTTCCATCTCTTTGCGTAATCATAAACGTATGTATGCGATATGCGATCCATAGTTAAAAATATTCTCCCCCGGCAGGTCGTGTCCCTGTTAGATCCTTTTGGCGTAGGACGTGTAAAATTACTTACAAAGGAAAGTTAAACTAAAGTAAGGTGAAAAATATAAGAAAAAAAGTAAAAAGTACATTTATATATCTTTGAAATATAAGGAAACCGAATGTATTGTTCTTTCATAAATCATTCATTTGACATCTCTCTTCATATGGGTTGGGCTCTTCATATGGGTTGGGTTCATATGAGTGAAGTTAAGTAGGCCTATGTAACATTCTTTAGAAATAAAATGTCAATACACCAGTTAGTGAAACGTACTTAGAGGTGCGTGTACACTAAGACATGATTGCCCTACCTTAAGAAACAGTAGATAAAACAATTTGGTGGTGTAGTTTAGGCTGACCCCGTTTGCATTCCAAAGTTAACAGAAGTCCTATGAAGGTGTTGCCCCGAAGAGAACTATATGTTTAGTCAAAAGCACGCTTCGGCCAATTTTATCACCAAGAAAGTTCTCATTCTGCAGGAGGCTGAGTCAGCCCCAGGACCAGTCTGAACACGATTGACAGGAGAAAATCTTCATCTCTTCGCTGACTTTGATCAAAACCGGGCGATCCAGTTCGAATGGAGCGTTACGTGCCTTATTGTATCGCCCACTTTTCTTATTTTTTTTTTTCAGAACGGACTTTAAATATATACATATAGTATACAACTTAAAACCTATGCTGCCTTTCTTGCGTTAGGTGATTCGGTGTAAGCTAACATATATTAAATTTTATAACAATGTGTTGTTTAAATATCTTTGGTCGTATCACGTCTAGGATATTTAGATTTACATATACCAGTAGACTGTGAATATTTATTTTGTGCAACCATACATATTGTGCAAATGTAACTTTCATTAAATTTTGCTGTATTTTAGGAAAATATTTAATGACAAAATCCATCGTGCTGATATTCAAACTTTGAATTTACCAATAAAAAAAACTTGGGATGGATAGCTAAATCAATTCTTTTGTGACCCCATATTATTTGAATGATAGCATCCACAATATCACGGACAATATAAATATTATTATTGTTATTATACTTACTTACTTACTTACTTACTTACTTACTCACTGGCACTATCGAACCCGTAGGTTCATGGCCGCACGGACATAAGCTCTCCATACATCCCTATCCCGAGCCAATGCCTTCCAATCATTTCCTGTATAATCCACCTCCCTCAAATCATAGTTAATGTTGTTCTCCCACCTCATTCTTGGTCTACCAACTGGGCGTTTTCCTTCTGGCTTTCCTACAAGAAGTTTCCATGCACGTCTTTCATTCCCCATACGCGCAACATGTCCTGCCCATCGCAGTCTACGGGACTTAACTGTTCTTATTATATCTGGCTTCCTATAAAGACCATGTAGTTCATTGTTATGTAGTCTTCTCCATTCACCTGTCTGTTCATCTCTCTTTGGTCCAAAAATTTTCCTAAGAACTTTATTCTCAAATACTCGTAATCTCCTTTCCTCCCTTAAGAAACAGTAGATAAAACAATTTGGTGGTGTAGTTTAGGCTGACCCCGTTTGCATTCCAAAGTTAACATAAGTCCTATGAAGGTGTTGCCCCGAAGAGAACTATATGTTTAGTCAAAAGCACCATTATCTTAATTATTATTATTATATATGAATTTTAGCGATTTCAATATTTATAATGTTGAGTGATATACTACATTTTCTACAAAGTTTTGTTTCTCTCGGGATTCTCCCGATTCCCGAATTTCATTGCACCAACACTCTCCATTCCCCTTACCTCCCCTTCATGCCATCTAATTTTTCTTTCATCCTTCACTTCAACTCATATTAAGAAAAATAGTTTAGTTGGCAATCCACAGGTGTTGAAAACATGTGGTTGCGGGGATCTAGTGGGATCACCAGAATGCTGCCTCATGACTCCGATATTGAGCAATATAAAAAAGACACAAGGGGCCAACGGAATGGCTGTAGTCTCCCCTTGCATCTACGGATCAACCCAAAACATGGTAATGGGAGTATAACCTGGAGTGTCGGACCTGGAACACGGCGAACAATTTACATAAACCATAGAATTGCACTCACACAGTATCCTTAATATTGGGATAGTGTAATAGATATTTTAGATGGCGTTGCTCGAGGCAGTCTCCCTCCCAGTTTGAATAAAGAACTATAAATGTTCAAATAAATGCTTACATATTATTATTATTATTATTATTATTATTATTATTATTATTATTATTATTATTATTATTATTGTTGTTGTTATTATTATTTTTATTATTATTATTATTATTATTATTATTATTATTATTATTATTATTATTATTATTATTATTATTATTATTATTATTATTATTATTATTATTATTATTATTATTATTATTAATTATTATTATTATTACTTGTGTAAATAATTTGGTATAATCTCTTAAATTATTATTTGGTAGTTTAAATAAATATTTTGTATTAATATTCTTCCATCGGTGGAATTCTCTCGAGACTATTTCGTCTGTCGAAAGGTCTCCATTTTTTCACTTACCTATTCGTTTCCCTGTGCGTGCTAGATCGAGTCTCCATAGGGGAACAAATATTCAAATGGTATTTTTACTGTGATAATCATAGGCTCCAGATTAAAAAAAAAAATCTTAGCCATGAGAACTTGACATATCAATCACATGTCACTGCTATACATTTGGGAATATCGTCTACCTACTTGTTGAGGTTAGCAACAGGCTGGTAAGCTAAAGAATGTTAGGCCTGTCATTACTTATTTTGGATGCAGGGACTCATTACAATGCTAAAGCATAGATATCATTCTGAAGTCCATATAAAAGGCGGAAAAAAAAAGAAAAAGAAAATGAATTAAAAGAAGATTTATTTTACAGTGACACGAACATTTTTCATGAAACGTTGTATCTCAAACATTCTTAAAAATAGTAGAAAGTAATTAAGTAATAATACATATCATTGCATATCATTAAAAGTTCTGCTGTAGTCCGCATAAACACTTTCAGCAGTATAGAGATAATCGTTAAGGTGAACCCAACAGCCTCTTCCTTCTCATTCCCTTCAAAACTACGGACGGTCTGAACTGACTGACTGAATCATTGGCAATAATCTTCGCTCAGTGCAAACTTTGAGGAGAAATTGAGACGCTCCAACTGTTTCTGGCAAGAAAGCAGACACTCTAATTAGTTATTATAATGTATACCATTCCTTCATATAACTGCATGCAGTTTAAATTGCTTTCAGACTACCACTATATCATAATGACGCCATCTCCTATTATTAAAGAAATTAATTATCAACTTTAAATTATTTTAAATCAAAATAATGCTCATAATTATAATTTATATTATAATATGTAGTAAAATTACTTATGTAATTTCACCATTTTCTTACAATGTGGAATACGTTAAAGTTTTTACTATAATGCCTACCTGAATATATGCATCTTTGTAAGTTCAAGGTGCATAAGCTGTAATGTTAAGCTAGGTAACATTTGTACAGCTATAGCCTATATTATTTTTAACAAATAATAACATTAATATAAGTGATTGCTAATTTAATGGGACAGAATTCTTCGAAAATTAGATTTGAAGAAATCTGCAAATGAGCAACATTATTAGGTAAATATGTGAATATTAGATCTATATTACATTATATACCGGTATTGACTTTTAATATTTTCAATTATGTCCACCGCTGTGGTCTCGGGGTAGCGTGCTGCCTTGTCACGCAGCGAGCCCGAGTTCGATCCACGGTCGGGACAGTTTTTCTGGGTGAGTTTTTTATCGGGGTTTTTCCTCACCTGTAAGACATATGTCAGGAAAACTTTAAGGCCCAAACGGTCCCCGAAATCATATGGCCAGCGCAATCATTATCATTCATATTCATCTTAGATTAAAGTTAGGATTAGGGACTCTCCTGGCGCACCATTATCATCATTATCACCCATAATATCATCGGGGCAACGTAACCCCGCTTCCAGGCGCCCCAACCTCAGAAGTGGGTTACAAATACGCCATGCCAGGAGAGAAACCAGGAATGTCGAAAGACAAACCTGGGGCATTTGAAAAAAAAAATATTTTCAATTATTTCAATCCTCTATTCTAATTCGATTGGAGTGTAATAATTTATTCAGTAATATGAGCGAATTAATGAGAAAAATCAACTACTTTCATATGCCTATATGTGAACAATCTAAAGACGTGAAATGATGAAATAGAAGGCCAGAGAGGTAGGGTTGTCAAGGTACATTGTGAAATGTGGATAAGTTACCTAACAGTATTCCTGCTGCATCCTAACCCTCTAAGGGGGGATGATACACTGTTCTCTGTGCTACCTGTTGGCGGTGTCACCCCGGACAGATATAGTCATAAAACACTTTGAACGATGGGGGATGTCATCATAGACTTGTCCGAACACTACTTCTTTCTACGGTGGAGAAGATTATGAGCAATGACGTCTCAAACAAATGCTAATAATAATAATAATAATAATAATAATAATAATAATAATAATAATAATAATAATAATACAACAATAATAGTGTCATTTAAACTGGCATAGTTAAGGCCATACGACCTTATCTTCCACTCAACTAGTAAAGTACGATATACAAAATGCATTTCTAAGTGCTTTCAATTATAAATAAATTATGATTAAAAGTAACACTACTTTAGAGCTTTCAGAAAATAATGATGTTAATTTTAGTTTGAAAGTGGCTACTGTCCGCTAGTACCTTATTTCTACTGGTAGTGAATTCCAATAACTGGAAAGTGAGACAGTAATAGAATAATAAGTTGTTCTTTCATAGGGCATATTTAATATTTCATTGAACTATGATCTAGTATTGTTACTATGATAAAATTATAAGATATGAAAGCGAGTTGACAGATACCTGGGCTTAGAGATGCAAATTATTTGGAACAGTAGAGTAAGAGAATGCAAAATTCTTCTGACATTCAGCCGGAGACAGGGAAGTAATAAAATAGAAGCAGGAATGTGGTCATATCTTAAAATATATGTATATAAATATACCTATCGCAAGTGTTATGAAAACGTTGTCACATGTTTAATCATTTTCTTTTAATGCTCTCTTTATATTACTTAGTTATTTACAGGGTGTTTAAAAATTCAGTGCCCAAACGGGTAGAGATGATGGAGGAGACCAAAACAAATATATTTTCTTAAACAATCATGTGTCGGAAACTCATATTAATTGAGTGCAGAGCATGCTCATGTTTACACTAAATGCTGATTTGAAGTACGTAGTTGTGATGTCTCTGCTTGATATCGAGTAACTAAACAGCGTGTACACAGCACTAGTAACTCAGTGATGGTAAAGTTGTCAACATAGAGCGTTACACGTGGAGAGAACTACGGGACATACACTTTGTTTACGGTGCGGCTAAAGGCAATGGTCGAAGAACCCAGAGAATGTACCGCGAACTTTTCCCTCAACGAAGATGTCCGCATCATCGCACATTTTCTGCAATCCACGATCGATTAAGAAGCACTAGCATACTGATGGTAGGCAGGCATAATGCAGGCCCCACGGACGGTACATACACCCAACTTTGAGGAAGAAATGTTGGTGCGTATTGAAAATAATCCGGCGACGAGTACACAAAAAATTGCAAATGAACTCGGTGTTCACCATAATTTGGTATGGAATGTATTGTAATACAATCGCTTAATCCTTTTCTTCCTCTTACGGTGCAGGACATTAGACCAGAGGACTATCCACATCGTCTTGAGTTTGAAAGCTTGTTCCTGCAATAGACTCATGAAGACATTCAGTTTGCTGAAATTGTGCTGCTTACAGACGACACTCAATTTACTCGGGAAGATAAGTTCAAATTACACAATTTGCACGAATGAGCAGATGAAAATCCACATAGTATCCTTGTGGATGGTCATCAAACACATTTTGCAGTAAACATTTGGGCTGATATCGTGGCCGTCTACTTGCTTGAGCTTTACATGTTGCCTCCTCGACTCAGGTGGCCAATGTACAGACTGTTCTTGGAAGTTTACCTCCCGATATTATTGGGATCAGAAGGAGAATGTGGTATCAACATGATGGGACCCCACCTCACTTTGCAAGCCCGGTCCTTGCTGTACTTACCAACACTTGCGGCAAATCGGTGGATCGGCCGGGGAGGACCTGTAAATTGACCTGCTAGGTCCCCGACTCCCACGCCACTAGACTTCTTCCCATGGGGTTACATGAAAAACCAAGTGTATTCTTCCCCTTCTGCCTCGGAAATGGAACTTATTCAAATAATTCATGCGGCGGACACCATGCATTTTCCAGCGAACACAAGACTGTACTACGATGATACCGGCTCTGCAATGAAGTTAATGGTGTTCATTTGAACATTTATTGTAATTTTCAAATTAAAATAGTGCAAAACATGTAGCTAAGAATGTACGGGTTCGATGGTGCTAGTCAGTTAGAGTTAGTGAGTCCTATTATTCAAATTTACTAATATACAAAAATATATAATGTGGTTATATCTAGATATTAATTTATGTATTTATATCTTAAGAGGCTCCTGAAAAAAATATATATTTATTTACTGGTCATTTATCAACGCTTTTACTGAAATGTAATACATATATTTGTGTTATTACTGAAGTTATACAGGGTGGACCGCTCGAATGGACCTAATTTCAATTGCTTGTTACTGGCAACGGTTGAAGATAGAAACTTAAAACAACGTTCATATTACAGAAAAACTCACCAAGTTTTGATATCCAGATCACCACATCTCTATATGAGCCCCAGCAGTCACTGTGACGATATCAAAGCGATGAACAATTTCTTGCCAAGTACGTTGGAGTATGTCTTCTGGAATGTTCTCAATAGCCTCTATGATGCGCTCACGAAGATCACGAAGGTCTTTGACTGGGGTGGTGTAAACTTTATCTTTGACATAGCCCCAGAGAAAGAAATCCAGTGGTGTTTAAATCGGGAGATCTCGGGGGCCACGCGATTGGTCCTCCCCTACCAATCCAACGGCCAGGGAAAATGTTTGTCCAAAGTCGTACGAACTTCATTGGACCAGTGGGGAGGAGCACCATCTTGCTGGAAAACGATGTTAGGCTGCAGTTGTTCAATTTGTGGAAAGAAGAACTGCTCCAGCATGTCAAGATATGTGGTACCACGAACAGTTTTCTCGGCGAAGAAAACCGGTCCAATGACCTTATTATGTGACAAACTGCCACCAAACATTCATCTTCGGACTATCACGAACATGCTCTTGAATAGCGTGAGGATTCTCCGATCCCCAGATCCGCACATTATGCCGGTTTACCTTGCCTGACAAATGGAAAGTGGCTTCGTCCGAGAAGAAAAATCTTGGTCATGAAGTCAGGATCAGCGCCGAGACGGTCCAGCATCGTATTGGCGAATTCCACTCGTTTCGGCATGTCATTCGGCTCCAGACGTTGCACTAACTGCACTTTATATGCGTGCAGTTTGAGGCGTTTGTGGACAATCCGTTGTAATGTCGATTTTGGTATTTGAAGTTCCCGCGAAGCTCTTCTTAATGACTCCGGGGGCTTCGCTCAAATGCGGCTTGAACATTTGCTACCATTTCATCGGATGCTCTGCGACCACCACCATGCTTCTTCAACACAGATCCTGTAGCTAATAATGTATCACGCCACTTCTTTATGCTTCTAGCAGTTGGAGCATCACGGTTAAACACACGCCGGAACTCCCTTTGAACTCTAATGATCGATTTAAACTCCGCATACCACAAAACAGCTTGCGCTTTCATCTGCGGAGTCGCCATTTTCACAAACAATTAAATCTAAGAACGAGAAACGTATCTTTGTGCCATCTACCGACAGGATTCGAAACTTGGTGAGTTTTTCTGTACTATGAACGTTGTTTTAAGTTTCTGTCTTCAACCGTTTGCCAGTAACAAGCAATTGAAATTAGGTCCATTCGAGCGGTCCACCCTGTATATATTTTTTAATACGAGTTTCTTTTTTTAGAACATACAAGCTTATCAAATTTAAAAACAATGTTAGATGAAAATCCAATAATAATTCTTCTTAGAATAAATCATTTTATTGAATTGTTACGTAGGCCCTATACATTTTATACATTTTTAAAGATTATCATCATGGCACCTGCCGCCGTCTTCCGGAAACCAAACGCCATTCATCTCTGTCCGTCCATAGATTTTCCTCCAATCCTCTGATATTCATAACTGCTTGTACACTCCTATCCAAGTTTTCTTCGGTCTTCCTCTCTTCTTCCTTTCCATAACAATTTTAAGCAATCTTTGCTCTGGCATTCTTTTGACATGGCCATACCACTGCAATCTTTTCTTTTCTATAATGTATATGACGTCCGGCTCCTCTAGTACACCCATAATTTCCTTTATTTCTTTATTTCGCATTCTATCCATTCTAGATTTCCCAGCTGATCTTAAAATATCCATTTCTGTACTTAAAATTATTTTCATTTCCCTGGTAAGAATTTGCCAGACTTCAGCTCTGAATTATGGTTTGATATATTTGTAATTTTCTAATTTTTTGTAATATTTTTGCTTCACCAAACAGAGTTTAAAGCATTTATTGCTTGTTTTTTTTGTGCGATTCTAATTTAATTTCCACTGTGTTATCGCCTGAATGATCTAATTTTGTTCCTAAATAAGTGCATTCAATACTAGGGTTTAGTTCTTCTCCATTGTTGAAATTTATATTTTACATTCCTTCTCCTATACACAGGTATTTAGTTTGCTCAATGTTTATATAAGTCCCCATATTCTTCTTTTAGTTTTTTAGCCATATATTTTTAAACATTTCTTTAAAAATTGAAGAAAATGCAATCAATATATCGAGAGAAAGTGCATATCATCATTATTAACCATACAGAGTATACTGGAGCTCCTTTATATTTTCTGATTTTCGAAAATTAAATGTTTTTTTGGAATCCTAAGTGTACTTTAATTTCAATAAATTATTATTATTATTATTATTATTATTATTATTATTATTATTATTATTATTATTATTATTATTATTATTATTATTATTATTATTATTATTATTATTATTATTATTATTATTATTATAAATCGAAATAAAGGATAAATATTGATTATCTTACATATGAAGTTCATAGTTGTAGTTTTTTATATACGTGTAAAGCCAAATAATGGGAATTACTGTACTTACTATTAAAAATGATACAATATGTTGAGATGAATGATGGACATAAATCAGTTTCTGAAATGAGCCAGAACAAAAACCGTTGTAAACAAAGACAAACCTAGTCAGGGGATTTATTTGAAACAGTAGAGGTTGTGAGACATGTAATATGGAAAGATCTTATAGAGATCTCCATTCCCCATCCTTACACTTAATAAAAAGAAAAGCAACGAAATGGTAGATGTATTTTTAAGTTATCTTCTGAAACTGGCAGGAACAATAAATAGTCAAAAACGTGAGGTGTCAACCTTCAGTGACATCTATATATCGGCTTTCTTTTGTCTCCAGGCACGTATACGTAGTGAAATACAATAGGTATCATCTTGCACTTGACGCTGGATGATTTTCTTCCAATCTAATTTAAACATTTTAATAGAAATTATAATAAATGTATAATGTTCTCCATTTAAATTTCGCTATACTATAGTAATAAATGCAATGATAGACTACACTAGTAGTTTTACAGGGTTTCATTCCATGACTACCATACAGGAAATTCAATCTATTAGCATCATACAATGAAATAATAAAGAACAAATTAAGAATTGGACATGACTACTTCCAATTTTGGAGATTTCAAAGTTCTAAAAATGGAAATATATTAAATTTACCATATTTTCAATGGTTAATTTTCCGTAATGCAAAAATACAAAGAGTGTATTAAGATTTTAAAAAGTTATTTTCACATATCACAGAATTTAATATATTATGTGTAGGCTATAGGGGGACGCCGTAGCGTGGTTGATTAAGCAAAAAAACTACAAGCCGGAAGGTCCAGGATTCGAGTGCCGGCGGGGTCACCACTTATAAGCATACCCAAACCTTCTGGCGGCACCATGACCCTGGGTTCGACTAATCCTCTAATGGGAAATGAGTACCGTATCAGACGCTTGCTCTTGAGCATAACGGCGGCCGTCACTGAGGGCTGACTATCCGGCACATAGGTGAAACACGACTGTGATTGGTTGTAAATCATAATTCATTGAAACGCGATTGGTCGTTGACTCCCAATTGGGGCCTGAGTTAAATAATCTAAATAATATTGTTCTCAATGTCCCTCCATGGTACCTTTACCTTGTGGTGGTGGAGTGGCTTGCGTGCTTAAATGATCCCGAGAGCTACGCCGGCGGTAGCATTGCTGCCGATAGGATTACCCATGCTGTACTGATCGAAGGTAATAAGCCAGACGAAAAAAGTACCTTGGTCGAAGGAGTGACGATCTTTCACCTAAAATACAACCGTCAAAAAATGCGGACATGGGTTCAACTGGGGTAAAATTTTCCGGACATCAAATAGTCCCCCATTCGGTTCTCCGGGCGGGGACTACTTCAGGGAACCCATGCCAAAGGCTCAAATACAGGGACATGTTCCTAGGAACATAGAATGTTAGGACTTTATACAATAGCCGGGCACTACAGATATTAACGCGGGAATTAGATAAATCACCCATGGATATAGTCGCTTTACAGGACGTCAGGTGGCCAGGAGAAGGTAGTCAGGAATCAGGAAGCTTTGCATTATACTACGGGGGTGCAGAAATACCTGAATTTGGAACGGGTTTTTTTAGTCAGAAGGAGGATCCTGTCCGCTATCCGAGATATTAAGTTTGTCAGTGTCAGGATATCATACATAATTCTAAAGGGTAAACAACATGATTATATAATTGTAAATGTACATGCTCCCACAGAAGATAAAGATGACAAGATCAAGGATGAGTTCTATGAAGAATTAGAATGCTTATTTGATAGCCTTTCAAACGATATCATATGAAAATTGTCTTAGAAGATTTTAATGCAAAAGTGGGAAGATATATTCAAACCAACAATAGGCAAATTCAGTCTTCATGAAGACAGTAACGACAACGGGGTTCGATTAGTCACATTTGGCACATCAAAGAATCTCATTGTTAAGAGCACAACATTTCAGCATAAATACACCTGGATGTCTCCAGATGGAGAAACTCGAAACCAGATAGATCATGTATTAGTGGAAAAACGCTAACACAGTAGCATCATCGATGTTAGATCAGTTAGAGGGACAGACTGCAATTCGGATCATCATGTGGTCAGGGTGAAAATCAGACAACGGCTATCGCTTATGAGAGGAACAAACGCTAAACATGATTCGGAAAAATTTGAATTAAAACACTTGAAAAAAGATGGAAAGCGGCAAGGATACCAAATCAAAATTGCTAATAGATTTGAAGTACTGGAATCTTCAGATGACAATATGGCAAACGAAGAAGAAACTGATATAAATAAAGAATGGGAGGTTATAAGAGATACTATTAAATTGTCAGCGTTAGAAAGCATTGGTTATTCAAAAAAGAGGAAAAACAGGAAATGGTTTGATGAGGAATGTGCCGACATTGTAAAGAAAAGAAAGCTAGCAAAAATGAAATTGTTACACAAGCCAAATGAGGTAAATTTAGAGCAATTGGGTAGTATTAGACGGGAAACCACCAGACCACTAAAGAGTAAAAAGAGGGAATATTTTGAGAGAAAAGATTAATAATTTTTTTAATGAATGCAAAAATAGGGAATTTAGAGAAATGCCGTATATCAGAGAATTAGGATAGAGAAGAACGGGGTTCAGGCTAGAACAAACATAATTCGGAATGAAAACGAGGAATTGATTGCAGATTCCAGGAGTTACTTTAATCAACTATTAAATGTACATACAGAACAGGACAACGAGGAGGATAATTTACAGACAGCAGAAATGCTAATCGCAGAGCCAAATGCATTAGAAGTTGAAATGGCGATATAAAAATTGAAGGTGTATAAAGCATCAGGTTCAGATAAGATCCCAGTAGAACTGATAAAATCAGGGGGAGAAAAATTGAATTACAATATACGCCGGTTGCTTACTTAGATTTGGGAAAAAGAAGCTCTTCCAGATGAATGGAAATAATCGATTATCGTACCAATTTATGAGAAAGGAGATAAAACTGATTGCAACAACTACAGGGGATCTCATTACTTTCAACTTCATACAAAATTCTAACAAATATATTAGTAAGCAGACTTACTCCCTATATTGATGACATTCTAGGAGATCATCAATGCGCATTTAGAAGAAAGAAGTCTACAACAGATCAGATTTTTGGTATAAGACAGATTTTAGAAAAGAAATGGGAATATAATGGTACTGTACATCAACTATATGTAGACTTCAAAAAGCATATGATTCAATTAAGAGGGAGAAGTTATATAGTATCCTGTTGGAGTTCGGAATTCCTAAAAAGTTACTTAGACTTATACGAATGTGTTTAAATGGCACAAATAGTAGGGTGAGTGATGGCAAACAGTTTTCGGACACTTTCGAAATCCAGAATACTATTTAATTTTGTAACTAGAGCATACCATGAAATATTTAGAGGATGAGGAAGGCGTACAACTCAATGGTATTAATAAGCTGTTAGTTTATGCTGATGATGTAGTACTATTGGCCGATAGCGAGATGATACTAAAGGACAACACGCACACACTATTGAGTAGCACTAAGGAATTAGGACTGGAAGTAAATATCAATAAAACTAAATATATGGTCACCCGTAGAAATGCATTATATAATGGAGATGGACAGCTAATGACAAATGAGGGAAATTTTGAGGAAGTGGCTGAATTCAAAACCTAGGAACAATAATTACAAATAGGAATGAGATGCACAAAGAAATTAAACATAGGCTCAATTCTGGAAATGCGTGCTATTATGCATTGCAGAGACGTTTGATGTCCTAACTCCTTCCAAAAAACATTAAACTGAAAATATATAAAACTATTATTCTACCATTTATATATATGGGTGCCAAACATGGACTCTTACTTTAAGGGAGGAAATGAGATTACGAGTTTTTGAGAATAAAGTTCTTAGGAAAATTTTTGGTCCGAAGAGCGATGAACAGACAGATGATTGGAGAAGACTACATAACAATGAACTGCATGATCTTTACAGGAAGCCAGATATAATAAGAACGGCGAAGTCTCGTAGACTGCGATGAACAGGACATGTTGCGCGTATGGGGAAGCATGGAAGCTTCTTGAAGGAAAGCCAGAGGGAAAACGCCCAGTTGGTAGTCCAAGAATGAGGTGGGAAAATTACATTAACTGTGATTTGAGGGTAGTATATTATACAGGGAATGATTGGAAAGCATAACTCAGGTTATGGATTTATGGAGAGCTTATGTCCGCACGGCCATAAATGTACGGGTTCGATAGTGCCAGTGAGTAAGTAAGTAAGTAAGTAATTGTTCTCAATATGTAAATTTTCTTGGTCTAAGTTACGACAGATTTCAAAAGTTTTAAATATTTATTCTCACTGCCCATCAAATGAAAATACTGAACAGATTAAATTATGTTAATAAATGCTAACACGGCAAACTTATTTTAGCTTCATTGTTATACCAAACTTTACTTTATGGAAAGGATGAGAAGAAATATACTCTACAGTGATATGTAGTTTGTTCGACACATCAAGTATTCACACACATGACTCTTACCTCTATTTATTTGGCTCAAGACCTCCAAGAGGAGCTATAGCCAACCCTTCTTTCGGCACTTTTCTGCCATAAATTGATACATAGGCTCGAGATTCATGTGGATGGACATGAATGATCCTCATTATATTACCACAACCACATATTTTAAACATGTGTGGTTTGCTAAATCTGGCTATTTTTTACCTAACATGAAATGAGGTAGAAGGTAAAATTAAATTAATGAATGATGATTAAATTACATTTTTGGTAAAGAAAAAGAAGTGGAGAGTGTTGTGGGATGAAATTTGAGAAACGGGAACCCTGAAAATCCCTGTGTGGCTCACCACCAATACCGCTACGAAACCACCAGATTGGAACGTCAGATCCGAATCGGGGCAGCCGAGCGCGCTGGCCACATATTTCCACCGAGATGGCAATGATTTTATTAGAAACACATGGTTAGCGTGACGTCCCTCGAATTTTCGTTTCATAATCAGAATTTGGTAATTTTCAATTCAAGTAACTCATCAGTTGTCTTCAAGAGATGAATGGACATCATTTCAAACCGCTTACTTAATAAAAATATGTATGGCATAACATGTATCGAACCCGGAGTCCGTAAGATGCTAGTTAGACATGCTCAAGATAAACTATTACATTTAGACTAAATTAACTTGTTTATCTTATGACTTGAAGCAGGATGTGAGGATAGCAAAAATGGATCTAAATGGTCTTGTTGACATTCGGTCTAAACATTTTATTTCTATCTGTTACTTTACTTACGAGCAAGTGAACAGTTACAATACAACTTATAATCACTGGACACCGGTGTCATTTCTGTCCCCAAACACCATTCGTAGGTTATTCACTATGATTTAAAAAGCAGCTTATGCAATAACAATTTCATATGTAATTTATATTTAGATCTGGTTAATAAAATTTAAAGAGTTGTAAAATTCAAAACAAAGAGTTCTGAATTAACATTTTTATTCATTGACTCCGTGACGCAAATAAGGTAGACACTCCCCATCCAATTCCGGAACCCGATTTCGGGTCTCGGTCACTCCATGACGGGTTCGTGCCACTGCGATGTTGCGACAGCTCTGTTCAGCCTCATCGTTGTATATCACATACCTTGAAGAATAGAACCTTAACCTCATCTCATCCCTTGATCTGACATTACTTTCTTACCTTAATATTATATGGCAAACTAATGTCATAGGAATCCATTTAATCTGTATCCTACGTTATATTGATTAAGCTGGGTAATAGCAATTTCGTTGACTTACATCTGTGACTTGTTTTCAACTAATGTTTGGCCAAGTCTTTAACAATGTTTTTGAATGCCAACCAAGAATTCTTTTGAATTTCTGGCATTGTTCCGATAAAGTGTTCATCTTTAACAAGCTGCCGAATCTGTGGACCATCAAATATATATCGGACTTTTCCTTTTCAAATGACAGGCTAGAAAATGCCGAAGTGAGATACTTGAAACAGTCTCCTTAAATTAGCAAATCTTTACCGAATTGCTTCAGCAGACCCAATTTGATATGCAGCAGTGGAAATTCAATGTTCTTCCCGTCTACAAATGGCTGATGTTCAATGATTGGATCACCAGGTTTCCGGTCAGATCTTTGCGGCCAATTGGACTGTACCCAATTCTTCCCACGAGCTCTGCTGTCCCACATACACAAAAAGCAGGGATACTTGACATATCCGTGTTGCTGACCATTTTAAGGTTAACGCAAATGAGCCATTAATACAAGTGATATCGCAACAACTCATTGACTCTGTATGCTTTCTTATTCTCATCTCAAAAGAACTGAATGCCCTATCGGGACTGAACCAAATACATTTCCATTGTGGAGGAGAACGCACTTCAAGCTCCGCTTTGAGTCGATAAACAGTCGCCATTAAGTTGCGTTAAGGCTGAAATTCCCAACTCTTCCATTAAACCATGTACGTTATGGCAATACACAAATCCATTATTACTTCGAAAGTATTGCAAAAACGCACTTTCTCTTGTTCGAAAATAGGATACACTTCAGAAGGTTTGTATCGGCCAATAGGAGAGCAATTGTGCTTCTATGACCCATGCTCGAATCCGCGGAGAGGGCTCACATTATCAAAAGGCGTAGAGAAAAAAATGTGACGTGGTAGAAGAAAATAAATGTGAGTTTTGAAATCAGCATACCTAATTAACTATAAAATAGCTCAGAAATCAAACTCAACAGAAATTGTGTTACAAATTGTTTCCCGTGTTATTTTTCCGTAATAGCGATATTAGAGAGAAGAGTAGAATTCAAGCTATTGGAGACTGGATCAACAAGAAGAATGAATATGATAGAATAACAGACGATTGGATTTAGGAGAAAACTCTCTGAAAATAAGTAAAACCTGCGAGAACACATACTATATACCACCGCTGTGGTCTCGAGGTAGCGTGCGCCTTGTCACGCTGCGGGCCAGGGTCCGATTCCCGGTCGGGACAGGCTCCTGGGTGAGGTTTTTTCCGGGGTATTTCCTCACCTGTAAGACAAATGTCATGAAGCGTAGGGCCCAACGGTCCCCGAAAATCATCCGTCCATCATCATTATCATCTTTATCATTATCATCATCATCCTTAATCGGTGTGGAAAGCAACACACATATATTCCCTAGTAAAGCTGCAAAGCATAGCATGGAAATGCTATGCTTGCAGCTTTACTAGGGAATTGTAGGTGTGGTAGCTTCCCGTTGTTTTCTACACCGGTGAAGAATGATGATGATGATGATGATGATGATGATAAGGATGATGACGATGATGATGATGGCCATAAGATTTCGGGGAACGTTTGGACCTTAAAGTTTTCCTGACATTTGTCTTACAGGTGAGGAAAAACCCCGATAAAAACCTCACCCAGAAAAACTGCTCCGACCGGGGATCGAACCCGGGCCCGTTGCGTGACAAGGCAGCACGCAACCTCGAGACCACAGCGGTGGACCATATATATATATATAATTGTCTTGCATAAACAGGCTTCGTAAAAACTGTCAGAAGAATATATTGTTCAGTATAGGCCAAAGCCCTTCTAGGCCTATCATAATATATGTAAATAATCTCTGGAGAATAAAATCAACTAAGGATCTTGTTGAGTTGCTCGAAGGAAAGCACATTGTGAGTTTTGTCAAGTCGATAAGACTAAAGTGGTCGTGTCAATCAGTTGGAATGCAAGATAAAAAAAACTTCCAACATTGTTACTGGATGCTAGAATGGAGGGAGGAAGACAGAGAGGAGACCAAGGAAAAATGGAAGAATGTCATTGTAAGTTTGGGATTGAATAATCGTAAAATGGATTATAGGATAGAGTGCAATGGCGGGCTGTTGTGAAGGAATCTAAGGTTTACTTTGAACTACAGAACTACGAAAAAAAGAAGAAACAGACCTCGTAAATTATACAGAAAAAATAAGAAGGAGGAAAATAAGAAGACTTGTTAAATATGCTATTTAACAAAATGAAAATACTGTAAATATTAAGAGAATGGATTTCATTCCATTACCTTAATTTAACCTCTAATCTTATAGGTACTTTTTACATGCCACATCCACCTTACAATGGCACGACCTGTCGGAAGAACTATTTTGAACTATGGATCACACACATACTTTTTTAATCACACAAAGGCATGGAGGGCATCTCGAATGAATGGTCAGCTCGGTGTCAGGCCTGCTCCGAGACAACAAAATATTAAAACTAAACACACGATTCACACACACACACAAATACATTCAAACTGAACATGGTGAATATGATAATTATGATTATGAGGACCAGATGATGTTCGGGGACCGTTTGGGCCTTAAGTTTTTCTGACATTTGTCTTACAGATGAGGAAAGAATAAAAAAAAATACCAAGGAAATATGTATCAATCGGATCGAACCCGGGCTCACTGCATACGACGCAGTGATGCTATACCGAAACCACAGGGGTGGACTAATATGAGAATAATAAAAAAAATAATAGGAAAGTTTTGAAAGGTGTAGCCTATATAACATTTTTTAATAATGAATTTCTCTACATTACAGTAGTTATCCTTTAGCCCAAATGTATTTTGCTCCGCCACAGATTTTTATCAAATCATCAGCATCTTCTTCTTTGAGGTCTCTGCTGATCATGTTTCTTCTCACTTCATCCATCCACTGTTCCCCGGGTTTCCTCCCCCTCCTCCTGCCTTCAGCTTTCCAATCCAGCATTATTCTTGGGATTATGTAACATTTTGTTTATAATAAAAGTATATTTGAATATTACATTGAGATAAATCACAAAAAGTCATGCACACAGAAACGCGTAACCAAGTGAATTCATCACCAAGTGGAATTTATAGTCCGAATTGCTGCTTTATGGAATATATCTTTCGTTTGGTAGTATAATTAAATTGCATATACCAAGTTTTATTCTTAGATTTTTTAAACCAAAGAGAAACAGACAGGTGAATGGAGAAAACTTCATAACAGTGAGCTACATGAATTGAAACAGTTAGAGACCCTTACATTAGCTGGATAATCATCCTGTGATAAACACATGCGGATGTGAAGCCAGCAACGAACAGGTAAGCCTGTCGCTCATGGAGATTAAGATGGGCAGGACATTTTACACGAATTGGGAATGAAACTTGTTGTAGGAAAACCAGAGGAAAACGCCAAATAGGTAGGCCATGAATGAGATGGAGAATAACAGTAATCACGATTTGAGAGACGTGAATTTTACAGAGAATGACTGGAAAACATTAGTTCAAACATGTGTAGGGAGATTATGTCCTTGCGGACATAAACCGTGTTCCATAGCGTCAGTTAGTTATACCAAGTTTCATTGTGAGAAAATAAAAAATAATACAGCTGTTAGAGCGTTAAAAATATTGTTAGTAAAATTTCAGCTTTCAGGTTAATCCGCATTCTTAACGGCCCGATTCTGTTGTTTAACTAACTTTGTGTTATTTTTCTTATTTAAACGTTAGATGCGAGATTCGTTGCGACAAAACAAATATGGCTGCCACTTGTGCGATTTTTAAATTTCGATCTAAGGTAAACCATAATCTACTGGTCGGATTTTGCTTAATTTTAGATAATACCTTTTTCGTTTTTTTTAATTGCATTTCGTTGCAAGAATTGAAAATTACGGCCGCTAGAGTGATATTTAATTTTTATTTCAAGTTAAAACTAGCTCGTAACGGTCTTGCTGGTTACTCGTCCCTACTTTTGGTTCCGAAAATGTTAAAATTGCAGCTGTTATGTCGATAACACACGCACCAGTAGGTAGGATCGATGAATATGTGTAGTTTTTAATATGCAGGGCTATTCAGAAAGTATGAACAAACTTCAAACATTTATTTGTTCCAAATTACAAAAAATAGAAACACAATTCCAACATTCCTGGAAAGAGAAAAGTTTGAAGTTCCGATATCACGGCCACATTGGCGCTGTTGCTTGCCATGTTGATTATTTGTATTAAAATGGCGACACGGTAGGACGTTGGATTGGAAGAGGAGGAGCAGAAAATCAGCTTCATCGCCGGTGGCCTCCCAGGTCACCAGACCTAACCTCGTATAGTTTTTATCTATGGGAATACGTAAAAGACCGCGTATTTAACCCACCTATGACTGACACTCTTGAAAATCTGTGACATGGAATTTTGAAGCTGTGAATTCAATAACTAGAGACCAGCTGATTCGTATGTGTCAAGAAATGGACCACTGTTTTGATAATTGTCGTTTACACATGGTGCTCATATTGAATGCATAAAATACGGAACGTCGGAATTGTGTTTATATTTGTTGTAATTTGGAAGAAATAAATGTTTGAAGTCTGTTCCTTCTTTCTGAATAGCCCTGTATTTTATAGGTATTTAAAAACCTCAATAGCTTTATTCCTTCGGAATTCGCTAAAAGCGAGCGAGTTGGATCACGCAGAAGCGTTTGAGACTTATATTCAGAATGTTCCGGTTTAAAACTCCTGTGCCGACCAACTGGACTGAGGATGTTTCCTGATTTTCCTCACTTGTCAAGGCAAACACTGAGTTGGAATTTAAATATCAGACCCCATTTAATCATAATCACTGTTACATCGTCTTCTTGTAAGCCCTTGTTCCTCTCAACGAGACTTAGGAGCTCTTCGGAGAGAAATTCAACCATAGGCCTACTAATTTAGATACACTTGTTTTCAGATAGATGTAATTGAGTGGTCCGAGGTCAGCGTTCCGCCTCATAATGACATACCCATACGGAACCAAGGTAGTACTAGGATGGGAAAATTTGGTAAGTTTTCTTTAAAGGCTTTTTATTCACGCTTAAGGATCTTTTACGAGTCTGAAAATCTTCAGACTCAGGATCCGCACTTAAAGTTCCTCCTGGAGAACTTGTTCCTTGGATTTTTCCATCCTAAAAGAAAAATCTATTGACCCCGGCCGGGTTTGAAACCGGAACCAGAGCGAAGGAGCATAACCACTAGTCCACCGCGGCCGATTAATCACATAGTATATTAAAATTATACCACTTGTTAGCGAATTTCAAAGGAGTGTAGTTATTGAGATTTTTCTCACAAAAACATTTTTTAATTTTTTTTTTCAAGTCATTGATATAGTAGATATCGAAAATAACTGTTAGAGAGAAAAAATAAATTGTGTTTTGTGTCAATTTTTTCGGGGCTAAATTCGGCATCGCCCCTTACCATTGAATTAAAGAGTAGGCCTAAGGCTCAGTTTGTTAACCAGATGAATTAGACCATTAGGCACGAAGGTTCATCTGAAGCGAAAATTTAAAAATCGTTCTACTGACATCAATTTTCGACTTTTATTAACGAAACTATTTCAATAAAACGAGAAACTTAATTTCCTAAAACAAACTAAATACAACCATTAGGAGTGGAGATTTATCATAAGTAATGCCACGAGTGATTTCCAAATCAAAAAATCAAGAGTGGCATTTATTAGGACTATTTAACGAATAAAATTAAGCTGTTTACTCACAAATCATTATTCAAATATAGTTAATTTAAAATATTTATATATTTAATGTAAACGGCGATGTTTGAAAACAAATGAGAAACGATTGGTACGCTTCATTTGTTCATCACTGCAACTAGATCCGTTCTCTATGTTATTTATTGCCAAAGGAACGCAATATTGTAAGAATGCACTCTAGTAGAGATAAAATGAAACATATCAAATTGTATATTCATTCATTTCTGATGTCCTATGATGTAAATATGACAATTATATTTTTATGGAATGTTATTACCTGGGAAAAAATACATTTAAGAAAGTGCAAACAGTGGTTTCTTTTTTTGGTGGTATAATCAATTGATAGAAATGTTTTTATATTAACTCCCGCATGCACTATGTATTGACATTCATGCACTATATATACAATCGGTCGGTCACCGCAAAATGATGCTACGACCTATTCAGAATGTTAAAAAGGAGATGCTTTCTTTATTATGATAAACTTTAGTTGGTAAATTCTAGGCGAAACACGACTGTGATTGGTTATGAATAAAAAATCATTGAAATGTGATTGTGATTGGTCATTGACTCCCATTTGGGGCATGAGTTAAATAGCCTGATTTAATGTCCTCAACTCGTATTAAACTCAGGGTCAGGTCGAGGAAACAGATGAGATGAAACCCCTATAGGCCTATTTATAGAGGTTTGTGAACTACAAAGGTGCCGGCCGACAACTCCTGACGCACCATCACAGGGGCGGATTAATGAAATGAAACGAAATGGATGAGATGAGTACAGAGAAATGGTGGAAATAAATTTGTGGCAGGGGAAAACGAGAGAAACCCCGAGAAAAACCTGCCCTAGCTCCGTTTCGTCCACCACGTAATCCACAAGGAGTGATCGTGACTCGATCTCGGGAGCCCAGCGGCGAGAGGCGAGCATGAGTACAGAGAAATGGTGGAAATAAATTTTTGGCAAGGGAAAACGGGAGAAACCCCGAGAAAAACCTGCCCTAGCTCCGTTTCGTCCACCACGTAATCCACAAGGAGTGATCGAGACTCGATCTCGGGAGCCCAGCGGTGAGATGCGAGCATCTAACCGCTTGCGTCACGGAGCCGTCTATTTATCTGATTTATCTAATTTAAATCTTAGCGTCTGTCATATTTGTTTTCTTCCAACTCCACTGGATACATACAATTTAATTAATCAAATAGATATATATTCTGTAAACTAGCAAAATCGCCAATCATATTTTTTACTTGTTGAGGTGTTCAATTAGTTTAAACAGTTCCTGCGTGATAGATTTTCTCTTCAGGAACACAATATACAGTGCACAGCCTAATAGGTGCACTTAAAGATGCTACATGAAATAACATTAAACGTTAAAGCGTCTATAAAAGGAGTGAAATCTAAAAATATATATATAATTAATTGAATAAAACTCAAGGTTTACCGGAGCATGTAGTAAAATGAAGTGACCTAAGTAGCGGCCAACTGGTTTGTGGAGACTAGACTTTCTGAAGACGTATTCTTGTTTTACGAAGAGTGTAGAAGTATTCACTACAATCATGACAAGAATAACACGGAGGTTGACTACATTCATTGCACATCCTCGTCACTAAATTGATCCATCTCAACCGTGTAAAATCCAGTTTCCTATTAGAAAAGAATTCACAAGTGACGTTATCAAAAAATATTCACGCTTAAATACCATATTTCCCCGGAACCATTCCCTTATAACCTCTCTTGTGTTTTTTAATGCTTTTCTTATTTTAACATTGAAATTTTAAATTAGTGAAGATGATGAGGGTTTGGAGTGGAATAAAGCATATTTTTCGATGCTTCCCGTCTGACAGTTTGACAGCTGTGAGGGCCGAGTATCTCTTTTTTTTTCTCTCTCCCTCTCTTTTGCCTGCAGTTACAGGATCTGATCTCTCTGACGCTCACTTGTCTGTTAGTTTCCCCGGCCTCCCGTCGAGAGCAGCACCACACTCTTTCTCTAACCATAGTTGAATCACATATAAATTAAACCATTTCAAAGCTTTTCCAACAAAAATGGATAGGTAGAAGTATTTGTAATATATTTCGAACCTCTTTTTGAATAGTTATTAACGTAACTCACGTCATAGTTTTTTTTTCTTTTTTTGAAACGCTGGAGATGACGTCCATAGCTTTGTGATATTCTGCTCCTTTCCATCACTATCTAACCGTATGGAGTGGTTTAATGAGAGATTACACTCTTCCCTGCTGACTCCAATCCGTATGTTGAAAATAAGGAATGAAAGGCTTAAAATATACGCCTTTAATTGTCTGTTAATATATGCACATTTTTCATTTGAACTTGCATCACATTTTAATTTATGGAACCTTGTGATACTAATATTTTAAAAGTAATTATAAATCTACGCGAATGAAGAGTTCTTGATTGTTCATTAAACTTTATGGCTTATTAAAAATATATATTTTATTTGATATTATTTATAGCTACTTGATACGATATAATTATTGTAAATGTACATTAATGATATTTTGGAAGAAATCAGATTAAGGACTTCTTATGAATAAGAGAGAGGTTATTTGGCACATTTCCATTTTATAACTATACCTTTCTCGTACAGGATTTTAATACAAATACAGGAGGAGGAGATATTTTCAAGGTTGTCCTATTACTGACACGGTTATAAATTCGAGATTGAGTGGTCAGGTCATAAAGTTCGAATGGGTGACAAAATAAATATTTTCTGATTTTGGGGGGGGGGGAAGACTTTCACCTAGGTGAGAGTACATACTACAAAAACACTTTATAAAAATCCGGTGATGTATCAGTCACAATACGAAACATTAAATATATAATTATAATGTTAATATATATTATCTTTAACTTTATATGAATTTACCGCACAAATTTAACTACTCACAGAGGGGTATTATACAAGTAATTTGAAATAGGGAACCAATGAATGGTCTACGAGGGAAAATGGGCTGGTTATAGGGAATCAAAGTAATAGACAATTAATACAGATAAATCAAGAGGAGAGGAAAGTACGAGAGAAAATTATACTGGAATAACTTCAGATCTTAAGTAATAATTCCGAGATCTTGATTGCTAATAATTCATCAACAACGTTTATCAAATATTGGGTTATCAAATTCCTTGAAATTTCGAGCTTAGCAGATGATTGCACGCCACTGCACTGGTTAAAGTAGCATCGGTACAATAAGAGCCTTGGCTCAAAGTGAAACACGCAGAATCTGTGTAGTTAACGTGTGGCTTAATGGTTAAAGCGATGGATTCTTAATAAAGGAGCCGCCATTTGCAAGATAGAAGCATGGCTTCACAGCATTTGGTGGATGGGAATTACAATGTATATAGAGAAAGATTTGCGTTTAGATCGGTACTTGCTCAGGTAGCTCAGTTGGTAGAGCACTTGGTCTAGAGAACCAAGGGTCCCGGGTTCAAGTCCCGGTCTGAGCGTACAATTTTTCTCTTCAAATATGATTTATCCATCATTGAGATGTACGAAATCAATAATAAAAACTTGGAAAAAGCCGTACTGGCTGTAAGGTATAATTCCTAAATATGTCTTCTTAATAAAGGAGCCGCCATTTGCAAGATAGAAGCATGGCTTCACAGCATTTGGTGGATGGGAATTACAATGTATATAGAGAAAGATTTGCGTTTAGATCGGTACTTGCTCAGGTAGCTCAGTTGGTAGAGCACTTGGTCTAGAGAACCAAGGGTCCCGGGTTCAAGTCCCGGTCTGAGCGTATAATTTTTCTCTTCAAATATGATTTATCCATCATTGAGATGTACGAAATCAATAATAAAAAAAAATCGAACACATATTGTTCAAATCACGACAGCCCACTTTTTTATTTCCTTCTTTTTTTTTTCTTTCCCTGCATATGTCATCATCATCATCATCTTCATTCATGGATTAGGTCTGTTGACCCGTTCCGACTTCAGCCCATCTCTTTCTAGGTCTGCCCACATCTCGGGTGCCTTTAGGTTTGTATTTTGTTATTTGTTTTGGATATCTATCTTCATTCATTCTGTCTATGTGTTGCTTCCATTTTTGTCTATATGTATCCATGTTATCAGTTATTGCAAATATTTCAAGTTCCTGTCTTATTTCTGTGTTCTTGATTCTGTCTTCCTTAGTGCACCCTTTAACAGATCTCAAAAATTTCATTTCTGCCGCCGTTATCCTACTTAGGTCTTGTTTTTTATGTATCCAGGCTTCTGAACCATAGAGCAGTACCGGTACTGCCAACATTTTATAAAATTTCAGTTGGGTCTCTCTTCTTGTTTTGTTATTTAGTGTTCGTTTTATCGTACCACATATTCCCTGGAATTCTGCTATTTTATTATTTATATCATTATCATAATTAAATGAAATGTCACATCCTAGATAATTGAGATGGTTCACCTGTTCTATGATTTTGTTTCCTATTACTATTTTCGATCTGATTTGATTTTTTCCTTGGAATGCCATTACCTTAGTTTTTTCTATGGATATTTTGAGATTATATTGTTCACATATATTATGTAGTTTAAAAATATTCCTCTGAAGTTTCGTCTTCTGTATTTGCTATTATTACCTGGTCATCAGCGTATAATAATGTTTTCAAGTAGTGTGTTTTATCTAATTTTATTCCTTTATTTGTTTCTTCGTTCCATTTTTTATTATATCATTGATGTATAGGTTAAATAAAACTGGAGAGATACTGCATCCTTGTTTAACTCCTTGATTAGTATGAATTTTATTTTTACTTACTTCATTTCTAGTTTTTATAACAAAATTTGTGTTCCAGTACAAACTCTTTATAGCTGCATATGTACTGTAGTATATTGACACTGAAATTTGTTCAGTATAGGCATGCGCAAAATACCTATTCACATATTGGTTATACATTAACATCTGATTAGATGTTACTTCAGTATCAGTCGCATTATATGAAAGCATCAAGGAACATATTTACAGTTATGCTGAACTTTCAATACTTTTAAAATTCATATTAAAGCACCGTTGAGGTTATGTAATTAGATATTAAATATAAAATTGGTACCTGGTAAGTCAGTCGTCCTCAACTAAATTATTAAACTTCATTAAGTAGTTCCAATATGGAGGTCTTTCATAAAAAATGTTTCACCTTCTGTATTTTAACTGTGATGTAATCCGCGAGACACCTGGTACCTTAAATGGTGTACGAGAATCCTTTAGTCGCCTATGTCGTCTGTGTTGTGAGAATGGAGGTGGCCAATTTGAATAATTTCTTCTAATGAGTCTGCAGGTGCTTTACTTTTGTTTCTGGTTTCCTCAAATGTGTTGCTTTTTATTTCCCAATAACATTATGTATGTACATACACTGTACCTCTTCATGTTATTACTCTTGTGATCACTGCACTATCATTATATAAGTTCATTAGTACTGTACAGTACAATTACACATTTTATTTGCGACTTATTGTACTCTACAGTAAGTGTATTATTATTACAACCTTTCAAACAATTGTCTGTACAATACGTGCATAGATAGTTTTGTAACTCATGTACTGCGCCGACATTCCAATATCGTATTCTGTAAAATAAAGAATAAACAATTAAACCAGAAGTAAATCTGCGTACGTAACTGATTTACAGTACGAACATAATAAAGAAAGAAAGAAAGAAAAAAAAAGTGTACACATACTGTAGGTAGTTTCGAACGTGATGCATCAATCTTACATTTGCGTCTGTAGTTATAATGATATAACCACTGAGCTAAAGGCGCATACTTGTTGCAGTGACGGGCCAACCATTTTACAAATTGAATCATAAGTTGGACATTTTTATTCGTAGGCCATCAGTTCATCTCAAATGCTTATATAATACCACTCTATACGTAGTTAAATTTGTGCGGTATAATTCATTTACACTCTGTATATATATTAAACTTAGGCCTTTCGAAATTAGTGTCTCTTTCAGCAGAACGTTTTTGCTATTTTTCTCTCTCTTTGGTTTCGTAATAAGAGTTTTTTTTCATGCTGCTGATGGAACTATTTCCAAAGACCTATATTTAAAATAATAATAATTTGATACAGACGGTACTGGCATAAAACATAGAGAGGAAAACGAAGAAAATGTCTAACGACTCGTGTCGAACGGCAGTGGCGGCCATTCTCCTTTCGCTGGCCTACGTTGGGAAGCATAACGAGCCAGTTCCAAGACATGAAATATATTCATCTCGGTCATTTTGAACGTATGTGCATCAGCACATGACCAATGGCGTTATTTTTTATTTTATTTTATTTTTGTTATTTAGAATTCCAAATT
>JASPKZ010000004.1:5040000-5230000 GCA_030220185.1 Diploptera punctata
TACACAGGTGAAATTATGATAATGATAAGGATGATGATGATGATGGCCGGGTGATTTTCGGGGACCGTTGGGTCCTAAGCTTCCTGACATTTGTCTTAATGATGAGGAAAAACCAGAAAAAAACTCACCCAGGAGCCTGTCCCGACCGGGAATCAAACCTGGGCCAGCTGCGTGACAAGGTAGCACGCTATCTCGAGTCCGCAGCTGTGGACAATGAAATAACAAAACATTACATTTAAATTCCGTGTATTATAAAGAATCCATATTTATATAACATCTGTTTAATTTTATTACTTTTTACTGGTTACTCAGTGGAAGCACCGAATAAGTGACAAGTCTGGCTATAGTTTTTAGCTTCACGAATGATATACCTAAGGCTCTATATTCTATTTTAGACACAATAGTAGATAAAGTATTATCTATCACGCATGCATTCAATTTACAAAAGATAATTATTAATACTTGCTATATTGCATGGCTATGTCAAGACATTACACACTATGCATGACACATTTCATTATCTACTAAATCTACCTCATAATCGTGTATGTGTTCTGTCCAATAATAACGTAATAATGTATTTCAAAATATTGGAATCGCCTAACAGACCTTTCTATTATTGTTGGAAATGGCGGGAGTGAAGGAATGTTGGGAAACCCCCTACTGTGCTGCAGGAGAAGTATCATCTTGCTCACTTGTCTTCTTGCTATCTATACTATCTGTAATACTCTCTCATCGAGGTCAACTTCTTGCATTTTTTCCTGACCACCCCATAGTCGAGTCACTCTTAAAGTGGACCTTATTTTTCATATCACAGTAGTTTCTAAATCTAACTGTACATAAACACTTTAAAGCTAATGTTTATAACACATTGTAATGTTATTGATTATGTTGTTGTTTATTTTTCTTTACACTAGTACCAATTATTACTTTATTGTAACGGACTGTCAACAGCACGTACGGCTTACTGCCCGTGCGACCCATATTTGTAAATAATATTGTAAATATCTTACTTTTTGTCTAATAAAGTCCTACTACTAATAACACGGATTTATGGTGAATGCCTTTTCTTATCGGTGATTGTCGGAAACGGTTTTCAGTGTACAGAGAATCATGTTCATGATCAATATAGGAACATACGATTAATGTTTTTTTTTCCCCCTTTTCATGTTTTTTTAGGCCACCGCTGTGGTCTCGAGGTAGCGTGCTGCCTTGTCACGCAGCGGGCCCGGGTTCGATCCCCGGTCGGGGCAGTTTTTCTGGGTGAGGTTTTTATCGGGGTTTTTCCTCACCTGTAAGACAAATGTCAGGAAAACTTTAAGGCTCAAACGGTCCCCGAAATCATATGGCCATCATCCTTATCACCATCCTTCACTAGTGTGGAAAACACCACACCTACAATTCCCTAGTATGAAAATACTATGATTGCAGTGAAGGACCTGCCTTCGGGCAGAATTACTATGGACGGATGCTATTTTACTTAATTTGTAACACCTTATTTTACTTTTTAATTGTTTTGTTCTGGTAATGATTTATTTATTTTTATTTTATTTGCTTAGGCATAAATCTAAGCAGTTAACTGTTTATTTAGCAGAAAGTAGAAGAAATTTCACACCGTAGCTGCCTTAGAGATTGTCTTGCAGCGGATTTCGTTTTATGAAGGTAATAATAGTACATTATGATGCGAGGTTGGGAAGTTATTATAGAATCGAGGAAAATGAATAAAAACCGAGCGATAGCGGGGTTTTTAATTTCCGAGATTCTGTAAAACACTTCACAAACGTGCGTTGTACATTATTTTTTGCGCGATGGTGTTTTCAAAATAATAAATAATAGTTAATAATAACATCTTTATTTGAAATATTTGCGTTCATTATAAACAACTGACTAACGTTAACAGTGTGGGCAATATTTATTGGTTGAAACAACACGAGGCCGTGAGATCAATTTAGTGATACAATGGCAGCAAGTACGTATTTATTGTTTTTCATTGTTTCAAATAATGTTCAGTCAGTCAAAATGCAGTGATTTGTTTCGTACAATGAATATTAACACTACCATTTGGATATATTTGTATATGCATTGTATGTAGTGTACATAGAGGGCAGTGGTTTTACTTCCCGCAGGCGTGTTTGTAGTGTGTAATATTACAGTATAGTTATTTTATTACAGTAAAGTTATTTAGGTTGGCAACACCGAAATGTAGGAAGTTGAACTTTCTATCATGGTCGCCATTGCTCTAAGTACGATAAAACGCACTATCGCGCGCAAAAAAAAAAAACGTTGTATGTCTGTCACTACCCGACCATCGATTTTTTTCTTGGATGCCGATTTAAGTGTGGACTCCTGGTGCGACAGGCCTATGAGGACATTTCCTTATCAGCAGGCTACTTCTATATGTGTTAATCAGAGGTTGACGATCGTCCAGCCAGTATATGGTTGACATGTGGTTAACATGATCAGTCTCCCAACCGTTATGGCTGACTTTTTTTTTTTCAATCTGGAGTTGTTACTTATTGTGACTATCCAAATTCCTCACGATGCTATTGGTTAATACCAGTGTCACACTGATCTTATTCCATGAGATAACTTTTTCTCTCACGAGGACTCGAACCAGTGCAAGTCCCTAAGCTATTCATCAAAGCATTGATGTCTTGAACCACTCAGTTAAGGTGCGGGACATTTATGATAACATTATTTTTGTTATTATTGTTCGTCAGTTTTAGTGCATATGTATATTTATGATCTATTAAACATTATGTGAAGTTTTTTTTTACTTCCCTGCTTATTTTCTGCATTTTATAATTAATTTGCTACTTTTTTTGCTCTAATATATTTTTAGAGTAACTGCGGTAGTCTCGGTGATCTAGGGGTTAAGTTCATTGCTTCTGGCACCGAGGGTCGCGGGTTCAAACCGGCCGGGGTCGATGAAGAAACAAGTCTAACCGGGATGTACTTTAAGTCGTGTATCCCGATTCGGGAGATTTTCTAACTAGTAAAAGAATCTCCAGTTTAAATTAGAACCTCGGATCAAACTTTAAGCGGCCTTTTGGATTCACGTAATATGTTAGTACCTTATGTGCTTTTTTTTAGGTAATAGATAAGCTAACCAATTTCCACTCGCCGACATTAGTATGGAAATAATCCTAACTTTAGTTTGGTTAAGTAACTCCCGCTAGCTCCATGTGAGGATGTACACGGTATGCACCCAAGAATTAGTCATTGTTTGTTCCAAAGTAACTGCTATAGAGAATGTCTCGCAGCGAGTCCCATTTTATAAAGAAAAGGTTTGTTGCCGCTTGATATTTGAAATGTTAACTGAGATGTCGATTATAAACATAATTAAGGGATTAACATTATCCGACAAACTACATTTCTGATTTTTTGTCTGAGATCAGCTCTGAAGAAGACATGACATGATGGCGAAAACGTCAGTTTAGAACACTTGGACATGACCACACCCGGAAAAGAGTGAGAGAAAGAAAGAGATAGATAGATAAATAAAGAGAGAGATAGAGAAAACAAGGACCAATAAAATTTCAAATTCTTATTATGAATTTTCAATGTTGATAATGTGACGAGTCGCCTTGAAGTTTATGTGCAATAGATGACAAATAATATGAAAATGACAAAACTGGTATGTTTGTAATTTTTTTGTAAATATGTTGTTTTTATTTTTATTATCCAAGGCAACCTAGATGCCTTACGGCATTTCTGGCATCTTCTACTGTAACCTCCTTCTGAGGTTAGGGCTCATAGAACACGGGGTTATTTTGATGATATGATGAATGTTAACGAAACATCAGGAGAATCCTTAAATGTAAACTTAACATAAATTAAAGAATTAGAGATGATAGGAATTATTTCTTTTAAGTAAAAATCCTGTGATCTGAACGGGAATCGAATCCGGGATCTCATGAATTGTAGTCAGAAACTCTGACCACCAGTTCATAAGGCAGGTCTACAAAAATAAATGTTTTTATAAAATATAAATGTCTTTTCAATACTTATATATTTTAAGCGTTTATTTTTTGTTACCTTTTTTTGCTATTGAACATCCAGTCTCTCCTAATGATCATTATGTGACATTAGTGACCACAAATAGTACGGGCATATAAAATCTTTATAATAAATAATAATGGTACATTTATATCGTTCCTGTCTAATGTTTCAACCCATACAACCACACTACTATAAATATGATTTTTTTAAAAACTAATAGAGTGAGGCTATAAGGTCTTCTCTTGTACTAAACCGGTGAAAAATATTAAATTCAAAGGAACCCCAAGATCATAACATAGAATAAATATTATAAAAATAAACTAGAACATTAAATTAAACCAAAATTAAAATTAATCAAGTCAATATTATTAGAGAAGCGAAAAATCATTAACCAACAGTAGTTAAACTGCTGAAAGACGAATTAGGGCTACAAATTATTATAAAGGAAACTAAAGTCCGGCAATCCGTAATCTCTTGTGGCAAAGACTCTAGCAGTGGATACAGTAAAGGCGTTACATAAGTGAGAGGTTATGTATTGTGGGATACAAAATAGGAGGTTCTGGTGCGATGGTGTAGGACTCAGATTGTGATTGGGAAGATAGGAGACAGAAACAAGAGGATAAGTAGCTTGGTGTAGAGGTATGTATGAAGAACTATGGTCATATTTACGAATACTGAATAATATATCTGAGACACGTGTTATGAAAACGTTGCAATTGATGTGCTAAATCCATCGTTTATAACTGTCAACAATATGTCACAATAATTAAAATATATCACGAGTGTTTGCACTAGAATTCTTTTGAGATCAGTAGGAAGAAAATTTTTTAATACATTTAAAGAATGCATTATTAAAAATAACTTCATTTGAAATATTTAAGTACTATAAGATATATCATTAATAGTAACATAATTATATGATAAATGTTCTATAAGACTATACTTCTAATATATTCCATTATTTTTTTGTATGTTCAATGCCTCAGGTTGTCATTTCGACATTTCTGGTGATCTCTCCTGGCATTGGCTTAATTGTATCCCACTTCTGAAGTTGGGACGCCTAGAAGGCGGATGATATGATATGTGATAAATTATATAAAGTGCCAGGAGAGTTTTTAACCTAAACTTAACCTAAATTTCAGACCATGAGCAACCATAGGAATGATTCCCTTTAAGGAAAAATTCCTATGGTTTGATCGGGAATCGAATCTAGAACCTAATGAACAGTAGTCAGAAACGATGACCACTTGTCCATGAGGCTGGTCATATTCCGATTATTTAAATGTTACTTTTACATGCATAATACAACTACTTTGTAAAAAAAGAAATAAATAGCAAATTGTAAAATATTGAAGGCTTATAAAATATATCATTTGTAGTTTCACAAAAAAAAAAGACTACATCTGAGGATTTGTAAGGTTGTTATTTTTTATATCGGGGTAGCCGTACTGTATATGGTTGAGGCAATACACTACAAGCTGGAAGATCGCTTGTTCGTGTCCCAATGAGTTGAGGATTTTTAAACTGACCTAAACCTACGGGCGACGCCATGACGTAGGTGTCAACTCAGGGTCCAATAAAATGAGTACTGGACGCATGTTCTGGAGGTAAAGACGGTCGTCACGCAATGCTGACAACTCGGCCAACAATTTCTGCCTATTGTCTACAAAATGTATGAATCTTAACCATTTACAACCACAATTGGTTACTAAGATCTATAGGTGCGATTTTTGTTTAATAATCGCATATTTCATATCTTCCCTTCAAGAGGTAAGCTCTTACATATTACAATTTTGATATTTCGAGATCTTAATCAGTTCGATAATCTTAATAAGATCGATGCTTTTAACTTCGACTGACTGACTGTTTTGTGGCAATGACTAGCATTGCCCAGTGTGCCGCTTTTTGGGAACCAGTTGAGGTCCCTTGGCGGCCAAACACCATTGTGTTTATTCAGTAGGGGGTTTTGTTCCTTAGCCTTGCTGTCTCGCTGCTTATGTGCATTACCGTAGCAGGTATGGATGATATGAAACATGAGTTCACTAGATTTGTCAGGAACACAAACCTTTCCATAGGTGTCGACAGACCACTCAGCAGAGGCTGAATGTTATGGAAAAGTTGTTGTCCCTGATCCGTCATTGGTATAGCAGCCACAGACCCTGGCTGACATGGGACAGTGCCTGTAGTAGGTTTAACTGTGATGCCAGAGTTTACCATAGAACTATATGAGACTGTAGGATTAACAGATTTTGATGTGAAAGTTTCGAGGTTGGGACGCCGGGGTTGTTGGACTTTGGTTTGGTTTTCTTTTTTCATAAATTTCTTTTGCTTTCTTATAGGCTTCACAACCCCTTTTCCCCACAGTTCGCGCACTTCAGCAGGCTCTTGTCCGTGAGTGCCGCGGTTCTCACCGGACACTCTCGATGACTATGAGTACCAGCGCAAATTACGCAAGATGGGGTCAAGGAACACCCCATGAAAGTATGGTTAAACTTCTGGCATCTGAAGCACTGCTTCATGCCAGCTCTAGGTCTGTATGGTTCCACAGCCACCACTGTCAAACAGAGGCGGTTTAAGTTATATATTTCTCTACCAGCATCATTGTTCTGAAGTTCTAGGATGTATAATGGTAAGGGAGTATAAATTTCTCCTTCTTTTTTGGTGATTTGCTTTACCGATATTATTGGATATTCTAGTTCTTTGAGTTCTTCCTTGACTTCATCAGCAGTGATGCTGGAGGGAAGCCTCTTAAGAACAGCCCTCAGAGGCAGATCTTTTTTGAGTTGAAATGTATAAAATTCTTTCTTTGCATTTTTGAAGTACTCTTTGAGTAGATGAAAGTCTGCCTCTGAGGTAGCGTAGTATCTCAAACCGTCCTGGGTTTTAACTACTTTCACATCTTTTTCAAATTTTTCTTTTAATTCCCGATTCATCCTGAAAAGGTCACCATGTCCAATCACCGTTATGGGTGGTGGGCGTGGTTCCCTTTTCGGCTGCGGCATTACTTGAGGCTCCCTGGACGGTTGGCTACTACGCCTGGTAGCTGCTGTAGTCTGCTTGTCCCGTGCCGATGCAAGTTGAGGAGCCTGAGGGTCGACCGTGTCCATTGGTTCCGGTAATTCGGATAAAATTGAAAATTTATTTTGCACTGGCACAGTCGACTCCTCATTTTGTCGTGATGTGGCCTTAGTTGCCTTATTTGTGGTTGGTTTCACTTTATTTGAATCTGTATTCATGTTTACTTTTGTATTGTTTTGGGATGGTTTCTCTTTATTTGAAACTGTATTCATGTTAGCTTTTGAATTATTTTGGGATGGTTTCTCTTTACTTGAAACTGTATTCATGTTTACTTTTGAATTATTTTGGGATGGTTTCTCTTTTTTTGAAACTGTATTCATGTTGTCATTTGAACTATTTTGGGATGGTTTCTCTTTCTCATGTGTTTTAATCTTTTTAGGTTCAGGTACATAATCTGTATTCTCTATAGGAATATGTTCCGCACCTTTGAAAAAACAGGATACAGGAAGTTCTATAAGTATTGTTTTAATTCATGAAGCATTTTTTCAAGATAATCTTTGTTAGATTTCATATTGAGCTTAATCTCACTTAATCTTTTTAGGCAATCATGTGTAACATCACGAGCAAAATCGGACTGACCGAAATCTGGGAAAGCGCTTATGTAATTGATAACTATAACGATGGAACCACGCACCTCTCTAGCTACTTCTAGGAATTTTGATTCAGATGGAAATTTTTGATTTTCTACGTATCTCTCAAATTTTTTGAGCGCAGTTTCCCAAAGTTCGTAGGCCGAGGGCTCCTCATACTCAAGGTCCATAGCCTGCTCGGCACTCACGATTTTTAGTGAAGCAGCCATGGTAAGACTGTTCAGCACTAATTACTTATTACTACACTAGCACTTGGCTTGATTTACTGAACTAAAAACTGAACACAATAAGCCAGCAGATAAGGCTTAACAAAGCACTCGCAGTTAATAGAGTTGCTTTGCAGGGACCAAACACCACTGTATAAACACAACACTGAAAAAATTTCACTGAAAAACACTGAATACTCTTAAGTGAGTTTGGCCGCCAGGCCCCACCCGGAAAAAAGCGACATGCTGCACAACACTATTCACCAATTCACTATTTTCAGCCAGCAATCAGAAGAAAATTATAATTTCAATCTGCAACTTGGAGTAGAGAGAGGCAAAAGCCCGAGCAGTAGCGATTAACTTCGAAAAAATGCGTTCGCCAATTGCCTATTTCGAAATACCAACTCCTCAATCCCAAATATATAAACATAAGGTGACGATTCAAAGTATTTAATTCAAAGCTTTATATATATATATATATGACATGTTAATAAAAGTGAATGCCTGGACGGGATTTGAATCCGGACTTCTGGATTGATGTTCCACCTTGCCTGGTAACGTAAGTGGTAAAAGAAAAATAAATGTTTGTAGTAGATTTGCGTAAGTGGTAGCGCACTGGAATATAAATAAGAAAAAATGCTTGTACTAGATTTTCCTGGTAGCGTAAGTGCTAGTAAACTGGAATATCAATCCAGAGGTCCGGGTTCAAATCCCGTCCAGGCATTTATTTTTCTTATCATGTCATATTAAGATAGCATTGCTCAAATTTAATTTTAATAACATGTTATTTCATAAGACAATGGTCAAGATAGCGAAATAAATTTTAAATCGCAAAAATTGTGAACTATTAGAGAGTCTACAAGCATTTGAAATGCAGAATTAATTAATTTAACTTAGCTTTGGTCCTTATTTTTAAAATGTGACATTAACGGTGTGTGGATTCAAGTATTTTGCATAATCCTAATTGGACGGCGTTATGCAACGACCGGCTATGCGCCATAATATAAGTTACGAGAAAAATGCGTTTGAAGTTTTATTTGCATTTTAAACTCTAATATGAGCTATTTAATTATTTCTGACTTGATAATCAGTTACATGATAATATAGTATACTGTATACTAATTCATACTGTATGAGTAAAAACAATTTATATTTATTTTAACGGTCAATATTTCAAAATTTTACTAGAAGTAATGAGAAATGTGTCATAATCGTTCTGCATCAATCAGTTAAGCGCCACAAGAGGGCGATTACACTGTTGATGCGTATTAGTATGGAGTATTTTATTATGTACCAATCAGCCAAGCGTCAAAGTAATGCACAATGGCCTATACACTGTTGATGTAAAAATTGTATAACATTTGTATTGTTTGTTTGCACTTACGCTTATTATTGAAATGTGTTTATATATTGTATTCTTTTATAATACGTCATACATATTATATTATGAAATGTGTGTGTGTTAAATGGATAATATTTTCCAAATAAATTTGTTATACAATTACAATACATACGAAAAAAACATAAAAATGAGAATAAAAAAAGAACAGACATGCTGTATCAATTTTGTGAAATTAATGTTTTTATTCCTTGGAGTAAAAAATATCGATAGATATCCATGAACTTGCAAAATAACTTGTTATTTTGAACTATAATGCGTTTTTAAAAGACATATACATGACTAATAATATGCTTATGTAACTGTAAACAATATTTAAAATAAGTGGAACAACAGTAAATGATACAAATAATTTATCTCATATTTTAATATGAATCATTCACATTGGAAATTCATATATTAAAATTATCAAATTTAGAAAAATAAATACTTTTTTGATTTCACAGAAAAAATCAATAATTAAGAGAGTGAATTTTACAAACTGATGAACAGTGGATCCCCTAACTCCATTACCTATTGCAATGACCTTTGAATTGACAAGCGCCTGAATTTTTTATATTTATGTTTATAAAATTGGAGTAGGCCCCTATATGAATTTCATGTATGAAAAATATAGTATTCACATAATAAATAAAACTCTTACATACCTGCAGTGAGACAGAAAATGCCTTTCCATTTTCAGGGCACTTCTTATAATCCATAATATATCTAAAATTTTCTGAGCTCAGGATGTCATTATAACAATAAAAATATCACACTAACTTGACAATCTTCACTATTTATTGTAGCGCTAAACCAACAGTACTCAGTTATGCATCAACTATATAAGAGTGGGAACATTTGACACTAAGCTGCATGATGCAAAATTTAGATTAGTATTCATGAAGATCTATTTTCATAGCCGTTTGTTGCAAAACACAGAATCTCTGATAGGACTGATGGCGTTATATTTTTCTTTAATAATAAGGCTATATTTAAATATTTGGCGCTAAACGTGTGCCTACACTTAATTAATGACCCAGTGCAACAGATTACTTCAAAATCTATTTTTCAAATGGCGCTTAGCAGGTTGATGCATAACGCCGTCCAATATTAAATAACATCACATAACTGACTCTATGGCCTATGGACTCCCATATTGCCTTCATTGACCCTCACTCCTCAGTCAAATGAAACCATTTCAAATCTCCAATATCCTGAATTCCCTAACTTTCATCCAAACATTATTTTTCCACCCACATCCAAGTATTGCTAGTGATTTTCTCTTCAAGAATTCCCCAATCAAAATTTTGAACGCATTTCTACTGTCATCTATTCGAGCTTCGTGATCTGCCCACCTAAATCTTCTACACTAAATCTATCTATCTATAATGGCGTAGCCATTTGTTAAGCCATAGTCTCTCCATTGTAAGGAGTTATTAGACCAAGTTAATTTTGAGTTAACTTATTTGCTAATATATGTCATGGATGGCATTACGGTTAGCACACCGACCCAATGAGACATCTAACAGGCAACTAAGGTATCACTAGGATATTGATGTCTCTGAATTTTGCTTAGAGGTCTCTTTATTCAGGCTTAAGAATCTTTTATGAGCCTGAAAATCTTCAAACTAAGGATCCAAGTTCGTCCCGGAGAACTTGTTTCTTGGATTTTTCCGTCCTAAAAAAATCATTGATCCCGACCGAGTTTAACACGCGACCTTGAGAACTAGAGGCAAGGAGCATAACCACTATTCCACCACGGCCGACTTCTAAACTAAATAGTCTATCAGTATTAGGATAGGATGTAAATCATGGAATTCTCAATATTACGCTTTCTTTTCTTTACTTTAACCTCATATTTTCTAGACACTTTTACGTGCTCCACTCCAGCTGGGTCTTACAAGGACACTATTTGTTAAGAGATAATTTTAAACCCTGGGCCACATATAGGGCTTACATAATACTTTTGTATCACACAAGAACATAGAGGGCTTACCCAAGGGGTGATAATATCAGTGCCATAATCAATTCCCAGATAACATGAACATTTTATACAAGACAAGACACACAATTCATTCATATAGGTCTCTATTCATATTAAATGAGGCCAATATGATAATGTAATTATAATGTCCTAATTTTTTTCCGGGATTATTTTTGAGTGTTTAAGGTTCCGGACATTTGATATATAGGTGAGCAAAAACCCGAAAAAAAAAAGCATATCGTGTAAATTTGTATCGTAAGGGAATGGAACCAGGTCCCGCTGTGTCCGAGGCAATGACGTTATGCCAAGACCATAGTACTGGACTTTAACACAAACCTTGAAATAAAGAATTTATTAACACTAAAAATTCACAATATATATGGTATATGATCCATTAACTAGTTATACAACATGGTGATAATTTGTACAACATAGTGATCATTTGTAAAATTATAGCCATTATTGGTAAACCTGATGATAGATAAAATTGTAGAATTTAATAGTAAAGGCAGCGTCCACCGCTGTGATCTCGAGACAGCGTACTGCCTTGTCACGCAACGGGACTGGGTTCGATCCCCGGTCGGGACAAGTTTCCTGGGTGTGGTTTTTTACGGGGTTTTTCCCCACCTGTAATATAAATGTCAGGAAACTTTAAGGCCCAAACGGTCCCCGAACATCATCTGACCATCATCATCATTAATATCATATTCTTCTAATTAGCTTAAGTTTAGTTTAACGCCTATCCTGGTTCATCATTAACATCATCAACTCACATATCATCGTGGGAGCTTAACCGCGCCTTTCAGGCGCCCCAACCTCAGAAGTGGGTTACAAGTACGCCATGCCAGGAGAGAACACCAAGAATGTCGAAATGACAACCTAGGGCATTTGAAAAAAAATAGTAAAGGCGGTAAAAATCGAGAATTAATCAAATGTAAAAAATAAAATAACGGAAGAAACATTAATTTAATCAAAATTAAGTTGTGGCAACTGTTGACCTACTACGTTTGTTTCGCTGAATAATCTCAATGACATTTATGTTATGTTGGTACTGCACAAATTACGATATTGGTATGTGCTCAACAAATCTTTATTATTGTTTCATTCGCGTGATGCAATGTTTATTTTAATGAAGTAAATTTACTTTAAGTATGAAGTTAAGATTGTAGACTGAAATAAAGAAATATGTTAGGTATCATAGAAATGAAAAAGAATTACATTAATTTAGAATTCCTTGAATTCTTTGAGTCAATTTATTTGCTTTCAAAAATAGAATTCGCTTCCTTTGAAATAACAAAAATGTTCAATAGAGATAAGAATAAGGTTAATTATGACACGAAAGAATTCTGTTGATAAAGAAATTACATAAATAATTGCTGCTTTGGTAATGAACTGATTACGCGAAGACATCTTATGAAATCTCTTTTGATTAGAAAGTCAATTATTTCTCAATTTGTTTTTGCCTTTTTTAACTGTCAGTTTTTTTCTTGCTTGTATGTGTTAAAAGACATCGGATGACATTAAAAATTGTTTCAATTTGCATGAATTTTTATGGTAATGAAGTAAACAGAGAAGAATCCAGTTTGAAAAGCTAAAAAAAAGAAGAAAAAGTGAGTTTTTTTCCCTTCGAAGACGTTTATTTGTAAAAGTCAGTCTTGTCTCAAAAATAGGAATATAAATCGAGAGTTAGAGATTATAAGAAAAGCAAAATTCTTACTTTGACGTTTAGTTTTCTTTTTTATAGAAGTCCGCATTGTAATATATGAATATTAAATAACGCAAATAAAATTTCATTTTCTCATAAAATCGTCATTTTTCATGTAAGTGTGTTCATCTTCTGACTTCACCCCTCCCACTCTAGACTAAAAGAGAATAATTAATGATTTTAAAATAAAAAAGCATGCACTTAAAAATTTTCAACTTCAGATAATAAGGAAAAGTGAAGTCAATATGCGAAAATGTATAGAACAAAAATATCATAATTAGAACATATGATCTTATTGTAAAAGTTTTAGTAGTATAAGAATTAATTCACAAATCCATAAATGATTAAATAGCCGCCAAAAACAACACTGTAACCCTATTTTTTTTTTTTTTTGTAAAATTGAGTTTAGTTGGGAAATTATTCTTAGTATCATGTAGGAATTTTATCCATGTAAAAACCAAATTAGTAAAAAAAAATAGGGTTACAATCTTGTATCGGATTTTTGTTGATCGTGATGGACTAGCAATTAGTTAATTTCCAAATAGCTACGCAGGTGCAGCTCAGTAGTTAGATATTTGACCTCCATGAAATAGGCAGTGGGAACTATCAAACGCGATCGAGATAGATGGCGTAAAAATCGTAATTATGGCTTCCTGCGGAAGAGAAGTAAAACTATGAGTCCCGCGTCGTAGATTTACGTAATTAAAAAAAAACTCAATGACCTAATACTTCTGGTGGCACCATGGTCTGGGGTCGATTCGGCCTCTAACAGAAATTAATACCGTACATATGTTCGGAGAATAAATGCGGCCGTTAGGCAAGCTGACAAATCGGCTGTCACTTCATGATGATTTTCTAGAAAGTCACGGCCTTCAATCTCCTACTACTCGAAGGCCTTTGCTCTGTTATGGGATCACTTTATCTTTAAAAGAACCTCATGCCTGTATTAAGAAATCTCTGAGAAAAATTTTTCGATCCTTTTATGCCAGCTTTGAATTGCTACACTAATGACCTTAGCTGTCACAGTCCATCATTGTATAAAATACTATCTACATATGTATATAAAAGTAGCATATAACACTTTAGCATGAAGAAAACATTTATCCAAACGATCACCTGTGGAGGACCTCCGTGCTTGGACGTTGCGTTACCTCCCTTCTCCTATTAATATTCAATTTTATCTATGGAAGTCCTTTTTCCATCCTGCATCAAGACAAACGCAAACATTGAGAGAAGGGGTTGATAAAATATTAACAGTGGAGGCAGGGCTGACATTAAATAGTCTATAACGCGTCACTGACATCTAGCTTTGTCATTCCTAAACTCTTACCAGCAACAACAAAATGGATGGCTAAAGATTATGCTTTATTACGCTTGTGTTTATTTTCTCTTGTTCAATTTTTTTAAATATCTAAAGCTCGGCGTAGACATGTAACTAATTTAAATTAACAACAAAGCCACCAAGCTCTCATTCACGAAGTTACGCACTGTACTGTACAAGCAAACTGCATCATGTTGCATTAAATCGTGCTTATATTTTAGTTAACTGAAAACGACATTATTATTCACTTTAAAATTTTATTAGGAAAGTAGAATTTAATTATAAAACCGTCACCAGGTTATGAAAATTAAAAGGGATTAATATCAGCGAATGCTGCTTGTCTCATTGGATAGGCTGAAAGTTTAGAATCATTGAAAACATCAAAAATAAAATTTGCCAATTATCATCAAATTCTAACCTCTAACAATTTTATTTATTATATTTTTTAACAATCTATTTTCTCGTATTAATTTTTTACTTTTTATTACCTGAATAAGATATTAAGAGTTATACTGCAACAGATTTATTATTGACAGTCTTTTTGTGTGAAATTTTGTCTACAGATAGTATTTATAATTATGTGAATGTTTTTACAGACAAAGAACTGTTAGTTGTTTTTTTTTAATTAAAAGTGTAAAATGTATATATATATATATATATTAATTTCTTGATATATGTTTAAAATAAATCTACTAGAACGATTTGAGAGATATATATTATAGTATTCTGCCCTAGGCAGTCCTTCACTGCAATCATAGCATTTTCATGCTATGATTTGCAGTTTTTACTAGGGAATTATAGTTGTGGTAGCTTCCCGTTGCTTTCCACACCGTGGGATGATGATAATGATTACCAGATGATATTCGGGGATCGTTCGGGCCTCAAAGCTTCTTGACATTTATCTTACAGGTGAGGAAAACTACGAGAAAACCTCACTCAGGAAGCCTGTCCCGACCGGCAATCGAATCCGAGCCCGCTCCGTAACAAGGCACAGTGCAGCGATGGACTATTTATACCGTATTTTACGGAATATAAGACGCACCTTAATTTTTAAGCAATAAAAAAAACATTTTTACCATTTTTATCATTAGATTGCAAAGCCAGACTAAAAAAATGATTAGTTTATAAGATAGTTTTGATCTTTAAAATCCCTGAAAATTGTCATCTGAACTTTCTTCTTCTTCTCCGTCGTCATCATTGTTGTCGACTTCATGTATAAGATGGTCTTCACTGCCAGCGAGAGCGTTACTTACGCCGCACTTATTGAAAGATTTTCTCACTCTAGGCCACGACTGTTTTATCCACTGACACACTTGTTTGATTGTATGCCGTTTTAAAGTTCCTTTCGGCGTAAATTCATGTTGGGGTTTCATCCATCATCCATTTGTTCAAGTTCGCCGGCATCGTCGACTTCAATAACGCATCGTAGGCCAGATAGTGTTCTGGGTTTGTGATGCCGAGGCGGTAGGGAGACAGTGTTTTAGCAAGCTTGTAAATCCTCGCAACTCATGTTCGTCGCATCGGTGCACTGCTGCTGCCAGTTGAATCCAAGGTTGCCAAATAGAGATAATTCTCGCGGCATCAAATATATGGCCATTTTTAAGACTGGCAGGAATTTTAAGTCAAAAACTGGACATTTTTTATATTAATTTCGAGTATATGACACATCTGAATTTTGGAGGCAATTTTTCGAATAAAAACGCGTCTTATAGTCCGTAAAATACGGTATTGATGTTATAACTTGAATGTTGACATTTAGCAATGAAGGCCCAACATTATTTGAAAAGAAAAAATTAATATCTGAACTGGGATTTGAATCCGAGACGTCTAGCTTTATACGCTTGTGTGCTGATAGCATTTACGCTATTCAGCCATCAATTGCATTAGGAGCCTGAAAGGCTTAATTGGTTGCGTACTAGCATATAAAGCTAGGCGTCTCGGATTCAAATACTAGTTCAGATGTTAATTTTTTCTTTCTAAATAACATTTGGTCTTCATTTAAATAATAACATCCAAATATAGAGCGTTACTGCTACAATGTAAATATTCTCTTTATAAATGCTTTCTTGTTATAGAAGCCGCCCGATGACATTGTGAACTAGACTCGCTGCCGCCTACGATACATAATAATTATATATGGAAAAATAAATATTGATAGTTGCATTGGGAATCTGAATTGCGTAAATAGTAGCACACTATCGTATAAAGCTAAAGACCTTGGATTCAAATCGCAGTTCAGGTTTTATTATTTTTTTAATCATATAGACGGTACTATAGCCCATTTTAAGGCCTGATTGCCGACAAGATCCTCCAACGTTAATCCCTGGCCAACGCTTTCCTTCTCCATCCTCTTCTTAAGATCCTCTTCTATTCCATCTAACCGTTTCAGTGTGCCTTCTTCTGTTTCCTTCAGGTTTAAGTATTATGAGATTATTCTCTGTCATCCTGGATGATAATATTCATAGGCAGAAACCCTTATTAGTGGTAGAGTGCAAGCAGAAGGGCCAAAACTAAATAATAAATAGGCCTTATTAAACTCGAAAATTGAATTTACCCATTTAATGAACAATTGTAAAATCTTGTTGGGATGGACCTACAATTCGCAACATAGAAGTCTATAGTGACTTGTTTTACATTAAATCAAATTTAATACCAGCTATTTATTTGAATGGACAAGAATCATTCATCTTCATAAATTACCGGCATCTTTTGATAAGTACGTTATTCAACTCTGTTAAATGAGATTGTTATTGCTCTCGCTGACTAACTGAAAGTCACGTGGTTATTGTGACGTAAATCAACCTTAGTTTCAGATTTCATAACGAATATATGTTATCAAGTAGCTACTCAGGTGTTCTCACGAGGCTCAGAGGATCCTCTTCCAGGCTCTATAGTCTACACTAAAATATTTCTTATAGTTAAGCCAGAAATCAAACCTAGAACCTGAGATGTACTTGACTGGCAGTCTAACCTTTACACTACAGAAGTAGAGCTACTAAAAATAAATGAAACTGACAATTAAGTAGTTGTTCCGTTGCCGTAGCCGAGAGATCTATGACCTTGGCATAGGTTAATGGGACTTGCACTGGTTTGATCTCGATGACGGAAGACTTCTCTTGGAATTTCGGCTAGTATGGAAACGAGGCTATGCAGTATTATGAAGAATTTGGGTAACTACAATATTTAGTGGCATCAGACTGTGAGCACTGGACAAGCTGACTACAAGTCCTTCCGATACTGATTGCACGATCGTACACGTCTGTAAATTGTACATGTGGATGTGAAATCAGCAGCCAAGTATTAGACCAAGGATATTCTAAAGCTGTCGCGACATGGAACTTGTATTCAAATAATCGATACCGTATGTGTTAATCCTTGACATTAACAGTAATTTACCGTAAAAAAGGAAGCAATGACAGAATTTTAAAACTAAAATAAAAATTACCGTATTTAATTACCACAAAAAGATCCCAGTAAAATATATTTGTGGCAGGTTTTTATAATCAACTTTTATAAGATTCATGATGTGTTCCGTTGAGGTTTATTCAAAATTAATATAAAATTATAGAATATTCACCTGAAAGGTCCGTCTCCTCAACTTAATTAATCATTTAACTGTAGCGCTTTCGGGACTTGTCCCATCATCGGCAGGATTCAAAACTGGTGTTTCACTGAAGATCTGGTAGAGGGGGTTGCATGTAGGCCTATTGGGTTCGTTTTCGTTTATCAGGCTGTCGTTGTGAGCTGCTTTCATGATTTCCATCTCTTCGAGTACGTTTATCTTCGCTGGATTATTTTCTCTGTGCATTACTGTTAGGGTGTTTTCAATATTTAACATGCGATGTCCTTCATGGATAACGTGTTTTGCATAGCTTGATTTCCCTTCTGCGTGAATGAAGTCTCGAAAATGTTCTTTGAATCTGATGTTAAACTCCTGTTTGTCTTTCCTATATAAAATTTGTTGCAGTCCTTACATGTCAGTTTATAAACTCCTTTGCTGTTGAAAATGTTATTTTCTTCAATGTTATTGTTTATTATGTTGTTTAATTTGTTATTGGTTCTGTATGCTATTTTTACGTTTTTATCGGCTTTCTTTAGTGCATTGGCTAATTTTGTCGTTTCTTTTCCTGTGTATGTAAGTGTTATCCATGTTTTCTTGTTGTTGTCAGATTCTTTTTCTAGTTTAGTTATGTTGGTTATGTTGTTCTTCCTTTTTTGTTTTTTTGCGAGCTTATCTATGAATTCTTCATTATAGCCATTGGTTTTTGCCATATACTTAATGTAGTTGAGTTCTTGGATATAATTGTCCTTGCTTAATGGGAGTTTCAACATTCTACTGACTAAGCTATTAAATGTACTAATTTTCAGTTGAAAAGGGTGTGTAGAATTTTTGTTTATGGCCAGAGCATTGTTTGTGGGTTTCCGGTAGATACCGATTTCTAGTTTATTGTTGTGTAGATTCTTGGTTATAGACAAATAGCCCGCCTCTTTCGTTCTAATTATTTATTTATTTCTACTTAATTTTTAAAAGTGCTAAAATAGGGTATTTTAATCTGTCAATTTTAACCTATAGGCTACACGGATAACTAGTAATTTTTAAAGCGTATTCGATCAATTTTATATTGAGCAGGAGTAACTTTTGCACTTAGTTGTAATTTTAACGAAATAAGATTTGTACCATTAAATTAAGTCAAATCTTCAACTTTTGATAGTCACAAAAGGAGTAATAATATTGATACAATCAACGAAGCAGCCGCAATTCAAAGCAGACTATTAGTTAATTCCATGACACAAATAATATAATATGTATTTAGGTTTCAATTATTTATTGTCAGTGTTGTTAAATCAGTTAACTTAAAATGATAATAATAATAATAATAATAATAATAATAATAATAATAATAATAATAATAATAATAATAATAATAATAAATAGCAGAAAAACGCACGACTATTAAGAAAGTTGTTAATTTTACCCCGGTCTATGCCAAAGTTATACCTGGATGTCAATATTCCCCCATTTTACGGTATCTTTTAAACCAGTACCGACACTTATCTTCTACGACGAAACAAAGATTTTTACACTTGATAATTCGAGAGAAAATAAAAAGGAAGGAAAAATAACGCCCACGGTTGTCGAATTGCAGTACAAGGCCTCACCCAAACGTTATATTAATCTGGATCGTAAGTTTATTTTGAGAAGCAACTACTTGGATTACGCTATAAATCTATTTGTTGCAAACTCTTGTTCTCTTGTCCTATATATTTACATATAAATAGACTGGGTGCTTAGTGTAGGAGTCGATAAGGCATCCTTCCCCGAAGAAAACAACACCCTCTGACACTCGATTTCCTGTACGCTCACTATACATTATACACAGAATTCTGCGAACCCGCATCTGTGAGAGAAGGTAATCTTATAAACACTTTATCCTCATTTATAAATTTACAGTCAAACCAGCCATTACACTAATATTGAATTGGTTTTTTCTTTCATGTCATAAATACAGTATTAAGAATTATCATATTTTACTGAAGCACGTAGCGGTAATACTTTTTTCCAGGGCCAGGTTGCCAGCCTGACACCTAACCCCCAGACATGGAGGACCTGGGTTTTGTTTAGGGTTTGTTCCCTTAGCCGACAGGTCCCAGTTTTAAGGCGCTGAGAACTCGCCTTTTGTCCCATCTTGTTGGCTACAGCCTTATGTGAGAACTATAATGTATGATAGGAATTTGGAAGAAGGAGATTGGAATTATAGAAATAAATTGAAACTGAAGACGGCAAATCTATAAGTGGGGGAAAGCCGAATAAGAAGAAGAACTATCAATATCTTAAGTAATGAAAAATGAGGTAAATGTTAGAGAAATAGATGAATTCAAATATCTATAAACAACAATTACAAATAGGAATTAGGTGCACAAATGAATTAAACATAGGCTACATTCTAGAAACACAGTCCATTACACATTACGGGGACGTTTGGCATACCAACTATTATCGAAAATCATTAAATTCAAAATAAATTTCCGATTGATTGAGGGTCTTCCACTTTTCAGCGGTTGCCCTTTTACCAGCCGGCTGCTGGTCCTTCACATCCACATGTGTCAATCACAGAGGTAGATGATCAACAGCCAGTGTAGGGGTGACATGTGGTTAGCATGTCGAGTCCCCCAGCCGTTATAGCTGATTCCTCAACCTGGAGCCGCTACTTATTGTAGCTACCCAATTGCCTCACGATGCTGGGTGGGCACCGGTCCCACACTGGCCGAAATACCATGAGAAAATTTCTTCCCCCATGGAGACTCGAACCAGCGCAAGTCCCGTAGCTCTGCGCCAAGGCTTCCTAGCTTAACCGCTCGGCTACGGCGCGGGACCAATTCAAAATAAATAAAATTCTTATTCTAGCAGCTCTATTATATGGATGCGAAACATGAACTCTTACTTTAAAAGAGGAGAAAAGGTTAAGAGTAGTTGAGAATAAAGTTCTTAGGAAAAAAATTTGAATCAAAGAGAGGCGAACAGACAGGTGAATGGAGAAGACTTACACAACAGTGAGGTAAATGATCTTTATGAGAATTAATTTGTTATAACAACAGTTAGTTCTCGTTGACTGCTAACATGTGGCATGGATGGGGAATGAAAGAGGGATTCGGAAACTCCTAGTAGGAAACCATAGGAAAAACGCACAGTAGGTAAACCAAGCATGAGATTACACAGGGGATAATTGGAAAACATTGGCTCAGGATACGGAAATATGGAAAGTTTATGTCCGCGTGATCATTATCCTATGGATTCGATAGTGCCACTGAATTAGTTGGATATGAAAGTTGGATATGAAAGAGGGATTCGGAAACTCCTAGTAGGAAACCATAGGAAAAACGCACAGTAGGTAAACCAAGCATGAGATTACACAGGGGATAATTGGAAAACATTGGCTCAGGATACGGAAATATGGAGAGTTTATGTCCGCGCGATCATTATCCTATGGATTCGATAGTGCCACTGAATTAGTTGGATTTTTTTTATATATAACCGATAAACTAATATTAATTATATTATGTTTTTTTTATTTTTAAATGTAGGCCTATTTTAATAGAACTATTTATTATATCATTTATGTTACTTTGTGTACACTTTATTTATAGTTTTAGCTTTAAATATCATTATTAATAATATCATTATAGAAATTATTCTTATAGATTTTACCAGAGCCCGGATTTTATGTAATATGAAATTAAGAAGTATGCATATAAATATGTGACCAAAAAGGTTGAAATATGTAAATAAATAATCAATAAAGCAATATTATGTAAAATCCAAATTTTCATTTTTTTGCTACAAAATAGGAGTTCACAGATGGCTAGATAAATCCTCAATGTCAGTTCTTAAACAGTTCACTTCTGCTACAAAATATTGAAATGTGTCTCCCATTCAAGCGTTTAAGTCACATTGGAACGGTATGCACAATTAATCCTAATATACTTTTCCAAACGTTCTGTTGTCATGTATGTTTTTACATAAATCGAGGAAGGTCGCTCAACTTTGCAAGAAATCAGTTGGGAGACTGTGCTAGGAATAATATTCGCAGGGAGTTATAACATTTCATAATTGAATAGACGAGACGAAATAAAAATATTTGAGTATTCAGCACAGATTACAGTTTAGTGGAAACTACTCGTATAGGTAAAGTGATCCCACTACAGGCATCAGGAGGCCCTTGGGGTAGTAGGAGGTTAAGGCTCCCACTTTTTCTTGATAATCGGCACTTGATGTCAGCCGGGTTGTCAGCCCTGCGTGACGGCCGCCTTTACCCCAGAAAAAGCGTCTGGTACTCATTTCAGTTAGAGGCTGAGTCGACCCCAGGGCCATAGTGCCGCCAGAAGGTTTGGGTCAGTTTAAAAATCCTGACCCCACCGGGACTCGAACCCTCGACCTTCCGGCTTGTAGCGCAGTGCCTTAACCACTTCGCTACGAAACTATAGCACCCATTTTACCTGGTGAAATACTGACCTTATGAACTGCATCTTCCATTATTCCCACAGCTTCACATTCTTGAAGTCTCCAGTTCCATAATACTGTCGGGAAGCCAGCTGAAGTGACTTGAAACGAATGAAACTGAACTCAGCATTTTAGAACTGTTGAATGCTGACAAAGATTTTTTACTCACAGACATTGCAGGTTCAGAATAATAGTTATCCATCATTGACTTCACAGCTTCGAAGTGCTTACTGTAGAAAATCACAGCTTCGATTCATGTTGCCCACCTTGTTATCCCGGCTCCGGAATTGAGTTTACCTTTATTTATTTTTTTGTGCATCTCATTCCTATTTGTCATTATTGCTCCTAGATATTTGAATTTAGCCACTTCTTCAAAATATCCCTCATTTGTCATTAACCATCCATTTCCATTATATAATGTATTTCTATGTGTGAACATATATTTAGTTTTAATAATATTTACACTAGTCCCAATTTGTTGGTCTTACTCAATAGAGTGGTTGTGTTAGTCCTTTCACCTCGCTATCGCCTAATAGTACTACATTATCAGCATAAACTATCAGTTTATTAACACCATTGAGTTATAGGCCTTCTTCATCCTCTAAAGATTTGATGTCGCTCTAGTATTAAAATACAAAATTGAATAGTAGAAGAGAGAGAGCATGTCCTTGCTTTAACCCATTGTAAAGTTCAAAAGTATTCAAAAAACTGTTCGCCTAAACGCACTCTACTCTCTATGTCATGAAGACACATTCAAATAAGCTTTGTTAACTTTTTGGGAATTCTCAAAACTTGCTCTTTTCTGTTAAAATTTTGTTTATGTTTATAAATCTCAATAGCTTCTCTGTTCAATCGAGTATAATAATGTATGCTATTGCATAAAACCGGATGCCATTAAATAAAAGTATGTGATTAGTATTATTATGAAAATGTTCAGCTACAGCAGAGAAGCTATTGAGATTTAAATAAAAAATTTTAATAGAAAAGAGGAAGGTTTGAGATTTAATAAAACATTGTATTCTGCCCTAGAGAAGTGTCAAATAAACCTTATGACAAATATAGCAAGTCAAGGTATATACGATAACAACCACAAATGGGTGAGCTGCTCTATGTTTAACTCAACCAATTAGAAATGATTTACTAAGAATGATAGTTACGGAAAAATCACACAAGTTAACAACTAGTTAGCAGTTTACTAAGAAAATTTACACAAGCAATATCTCCTGAAGATGTCACCCACAGTAGGCGATGAATCGTCTAGAAGACAACACTGCAAGACACGGCTAAGAATCCCGAAAAGGTATTTTAAAATACATAACGATAAGCCGTGAAAGTCTTAATGAATATAATTGAAATATATTTGCTAAAATATATTTTAAAAGATTGGCCTCTTTTATTATGATGTATCAATTTTATAGCCTACATTTACGTTTCGTTCAGATTTTATTTAATTATTATTCATAGGCATTTAAACATCTGATATCATATCATATCTATAATCTTGGTTCTATCCAATCCACAGTGAATTTGTAAAGCATTATTATTATTTTGTATGGGAGATCACTGATTTAATTTTATGTATATAAAATGTTGATTAAGATTAATCGAACCAAGAATTTGGCCTGAAGACTGAGAACAACCAGAAAACATCTTTGAGTGGTTGGTCGACACCTGATTTGAACCCTCTAGGCCTCCCTAATACTAGTCACAAACGCTGTTTGTATCAAATCGCTCATTATCTCAGTTTCTTTCAATGAACCCAATGAAAATAACTGTAAGATTAATTTGATCAACACTATTAAACATCTGAAACAAAGAGCATATTAATGGGAAACCAGAACAATGGCCCCACCTGTATGTGATATTGTTGGGGCGTCTTAGGGAGAAGAAAAGGAGACAGTGTACTGGCTTAATGCACGTCTCTCATACATCATGGCTTAGAAAATAGGAGTAAGCACAGTTGTGTCTATCAGAGATAAGCCCCAGGTTTATGGGACTGGCCCCACGGGATGCTGTGCCACCCACAGAAGCTGCAGTAATACAGTAGCCGGAATCTTGTTCACCACCTGCTCTCCCACGTACTCATGCACTTAGAAGCGATATGATCGGACGATCATCGGCACCTCCAATCCCTTTCAATTGTTAAAACCGCACATCTCCACTTTCTCTACGATATAAACTCAAACGCCACTCTCTTGAACCTATTTATTATTCGGTTACATAATTAAGAACTTAGGCCTATCAAAATAATAATAATAATAATAATAATAATAATAATAATAATAATAATAATAATAATAATAATAATAATAATAATAATAATAATTATTATTATTATTATTATTATTATTATTATTTTAACATACTTGCTTAATGGCCATATTGAACAGGAGATTCATGGCGACTTTGACATAAGCTCTCCAGATATCCCTATCTTGAGCTAATATTTTCCAATCATCCACTGTATAGTACACCTCCCTCAAATCATGGTTAATATAATATTCTTCCATCTCATTCTTGACCTATCTAACTCCAACTCATTCTACAATGTACCTCGGGCCAAGAAGATCCTTTACCTACCAGGTATTAATGACAGAGGTGGGCTACCATTCGGTCAGTATAGAAGTGATATATAGTCAGTATGTCAATTCCCCAGCCGTTATATATTGTTTTATCAACCTGGACTAACTTTTTATTTTTTACTGGGTGGGACCGGCCTCATACTGCTGAAAGTCCAAGAGAAAATCTCTTCCTCCATGGGGACTCGAACCAGCGTAAAAATCTTTGGTCTGCCACTAAGGCATCATGCCTTAAATCGCTTGGCTACGGCGCGGACATTCTTGACTTATGTAATAAGTGATTTTCCTCAGGGTTTCCTACAATAATTTTCCACACCCTCTTTCATTTCTTTGATCCAAAATTTTTCCAAAGCACTTTAATATAAGGTACTATTTATATTTTCTCCTCCATGTTTCGCATGCAAATAGTAGAACTGGAAGAATTATATATATATACACATATATATTTTAGTTAAATTGTCCACCGCTGTGGTCTCGAGGTAGCGTGCTGCCTTGTCACGCAGCGGGCCCGGGTTCGATCCCCGGTCGGGGCAGTTTTCTGGGTGAGGTTTTTATCGGGGTTTTCCCTCACCTGTAAGACAAATGTCAGGAAACCTTTAAGGCACAAACGGTCCTAGAAATCATATGGCCATCATTATCATCATCATCATCATCATCCCTCATTGGTGTGGAAAGCAACGCGAAGCTACCACACCTACAATTCCCTAGTAAAGCTGCAAGCATAGCATGAAAATGCTACGATTGCAGTGAAGGACCTGCCTTCGGGCAGAATTACTATGGATGGATTAGTAAAATTGGCTTTGTGAGAAGTTTGGACAACAAGAGTCCCTGTAATGCATATCAGCTGCGTTCCTTGAATTGAACCTATGTTCAATTTTTATCTTGTACTATGTCGAATTTTATATGTTTACGTTATTAAAATGAACGTGGTACTAATTATTACAGTTGTCAAACACTTTATCTCACGCAATGTTCTCAACATCAAACTAAAATGAAGCGCGTGAGGACACATTTTAACGTAAACGTATTAAGATTCTCTTATGCGTATGTTTGTGTGTGTGTGTATATATATTTATCCACCCATAGTAATTCTGCATCCATAGTAATTATAGGTGTGGTAGCTTCCCGTTGCTTTCCACACCGGTGAAGGATGATGATGATAATGATGGCAGGATGATTTTCGGGAACCGTTGGGCCCTGAGGTTCCTGACATTTGTCTTATAGGTGAGGAAAAACCCCGAAAAAGCTTCTCCCGGTGGCCTGTCCCGACCGGGAATCAAACCCGGGCCCGCTGCTGACAAGGCAGCACGCTACCTCGAGACCACAGCGGTGGACGTATATATATATATATGTAGGAGAGAGAGAGAGAGAGAGAGAGAGAGAATATGTATAAGAGAAATAAATGTTTGCTCTGGATTCGCCTGGTAGCGTAAGTGGTAGCGCACTGAGATATCAACTCTGAGGTCCGGGTTCAATTCCCGTCCAGGCATTTATTTTTCTTATCTTGTCATATTAAGCTTGCATTGCTCAATGTCAAATAGGTTTAATTATAACATCGAAAAAAGGCGTCACTGCTATAGAGTAAAAATACTCTCTTTTATTTGCTTACTTGTTATAGTAGCTACTAGGTGGCACTGGAGACCGAGTTCCCGCTACATCTGGTAATAATAGAGAATATGTATAAGAAAAATAAATGTTTGTTCTGGATTCGCCTGGTAGCGTGAGTTTTAGCGCACTGAGATATCAACTCAGAGGTCTGAGTTCAAATCCCGTCCACGCATTTATTTTTCTTATCTTGTTATATATGAGATCCTGAAGTAGTAATTTAATACTGATAACCTCTAAATAGGGTTTGTTTACCATTAAAACCGTTCCAAACACGTTAATATAAATAGAAACCATTCAATCTACAGAAAATAGCTATACATACCTCATATTGACACCATTGTTTCCTAAAGAAGAAAATTGAATGTCGGCAAATAATTAACCGCATGTGATGAGAATTGTTGAACTAACTTTAGTTTATAGTTCATAAAATCTGCTCAATATAATATTTCAGTTAACACACATTAATCTATCCTTTTTCGGCATCGGAAATGATTCAACGAATGATTAAAGTAAATTACCCAAATACTTAACCTGATAATATAAGTAACTAAGTAACTCACTGGCACTATCAAACCTGTAGTTCATGACCTAGCGGACATAAGCTCTCCATATATCCATATTCTGAGGTAATATATTCCGATCATCCTCTGTATAATCTATTTCCTACAAATTATAGTTAATATTATACTCCCACCTCGTTCTGGGCCTGCCTACTGGGCGCTTTCCCTGTGGTTCTCCAACAAGGACCTGGAAGCTGATATAATTGTTAGAACTTTGTACGAAGTTAAAAGTAATGAAATGCGTCTAGTAGTTGTGCCATTAAATTGTTTCTATCATCTTATGGATTGGTACGATAACTGCAAATATAAATTTCAAAATTTACCAATCCAGCATATAACCTAACATGACATCTTCGTTCATTATTTTCCATGAACAAAATTAATCATACTCCTTTTTTGTATCTAATTTCACATCAACTTGGGATCACTTTCCTCAACTGTTTTTTTGCGACTTATACAGAATAATTTGCGGAATTTCGGAATCAACACTCAATGCTACCTCCATATACTTTGATACGACATTCTTAATGTCAGCCCTTATGTTAACATCATATTAGTACGACATTCTTAATGTCAGCCCTTATGTTAACATCATATTAGTACGATTGATATTTTATTTACAGTACACAATGTTCTTGAATTAATTAAAGGTAAGAAATTCAACAGAGTATAGAATAAAATATTTTTAATCTACATATGGATGTAAGACTTTCATATATTCGTTAGAAAATGTTGTCCTCGTTTACCTATTCAGGCATAAACATTTCCACTCATACATAAGACATTGTCTTCTATCCTTGTATCGTAATTTACTATTTTGCATTCATTTGCATTTTTATTATTGTTATTATTATTATTATTATTATTATTATTATTATTATTATTATTATCATACATTACTAAAAGATTAATAGAAGCTATAAAATCATTATACAAAGGATCAATTTAAAAAATAAAAGTTGGAAATCATATCACAAAGGGATTTACTGTTACAAAAGGTTTAAGGCAGGGTTACAGTTTATCTCCAACTCTATTCAAAATTTATCTTTACTATTTAACTCATGTCGCAAATGGTAGTCATGACCAATCACGTTTCAATGAATTCTGTTTTACACCAATGACAGTCGTGTTTCACCTCGCTCTTTGGGTGGATTTCTCAACCGAAGTCTAAACCACGACCGCGGTTTTCCGATTTTTTATTGTTTCCACAACAATCATAAAAACTGAAAATCTACTGCTGTTAAATACAAAAAGAAATGTCTGAATCATGTCTATGGTTTCGTAACAATTTCTGTGAATTTCCAGTCATTTTATAGTTGTTATGGAAACAATAAAATATTGGAAAACCGGGGTCGTGGTTTAGACTTGGGTTGAGAAATCCACTCTTTGTCGATTTCTCTTTATCATCTCCTTTTTTAATATTCTGAACAGGTTAGACCATTATTTTTCTCCAACAAATACATTGAATATAGCAAATAATGAATAGATTCAGTGATTTTACTGAGTTGTATATTCAAAATATAAATGATTACCCTATAATGTTGATTATAATAGTTTAATGTGTTTCATTATTTCTCCACTAGAGTGCATTCTTACAATATTGCGATCCTATATGGCAATAAATAATATGTTCGAGTTGCAGTGAATATACATAACCTCACATTTCTAATTTGTTTTCAAACATCGCCGTTTACATTAACTATATAAATGTTTTCAAACATCGCCGTTTACATTAACTATATAAATATTTTAAAACACCGGTAACTATATTCAAATAATTATTTTTTAGTAAAGAGCTTAATTTTATTCGTTAAATAGTCCTAACAAATGCCACTCCTGACTTCTAAATTCTCTAGATAAATTCACTCCTCACTTCGTGAGTCGTGAATTTATCGATAATTTGGAAATCACTCGTGGCATTACTTATGATAAAATACTAAGAGACTGGAGGGAAAATGTCAAAAACTGGGCATACCAATCCAAGATATGCATGTACATTCACTCAGTTTTACAGAGGACCAGGTATTAATAGCACAAGATCATGATGGCATAGAATATATGGCAAGAAAACAAAAAAGAAGAATATGAAACATGTGGACTTTATATAAATATAGAGAAAGCTAATTATTTGTGTATAGGAAAAGAAAGGGAAAATATAAATTTCAACAAAATCTAGTATTGAATGCGCTTATTTAGTATCAAAATTTGACCATTCAAGCGAATAACACAGTGGAGATTAAAAATAGAGTCGCACAAACAAAACAAGCAATAAACGCTTTAAACTCTAATTGGTGGAGCAAAAATTACAATAAATGGAAAATTAAAAATATATCAAACCATACCGGTAGTTCAGAGCATTTTAACATATGGTGTGGACGTTTGGCAAATTCCTACCAGGGAAATGAAATAATGTTAAGTACAGAAATGGATGTTTTAAGAAGATCAGCCGGAAATATAGAATGGATAAAATACGAAATAAATAAATAAAGGAAATTATGGATGTAAAAGAGTAGCCGGACATCATAGACATTATAGAAAATAAATTATTGCAGTGGTATGGCCATGTCAAAAGAATGCCAGAGCAAAGATTGCCTACACTTATATTGGAATGGATCTCAATGGAAAGGAGGAAGAAAGGAAGACCAAAGAAAACCGAGATAGAAGGTGTGCAAGCGGTTATGATTATCAGAGGATTGGAGGAAGATCAATGGATGGACAGAGAGGAATGGTGTTTGGTTTCCGGAAGATGGCGACAGCTGTCATGATACCGGATCATCATTAACAACAATTCACGTGTTAAGCCCTTCAGGCCAGTTTCGGTCTCATAGTTTTCAATTGAAAATTTTGATCTCTCTCTGCTTTGTCCTACTGACTCTTTTTCCACCTTTTGGCGTATAATAATCTAAAATAATTGTTTGTAATCGGTGTGTTTAAATTTTCGAACGTGTTTCCTGCATTCATTCTTATATTTCTTTATTTTATTCATAGATCTAAAAATAGTTAATTCATTCCCGATATCTTCACCTTCCCTTTTATTAACCTGCTATACTACTTGAAAGCTTCATTTAGACTCCTTGCGCATTCTCAGTTATCGGAGATTCTCAGATGAATGGTGATACCTATTTCAGTCCCATCTGCAAGGGAGTTACAAGTGAAGGCCTCAAGAGACCCTTGGGGTAGTAGGAAATTAAGGCTCCCACCATTTTAGACAATCACCACGATATGTCAGGCCAGTTGTCAGACCTGCGTAACGGCCACCTTTGCCCCACAAAAAGTGCCTGGTACTAATTTCCGATAGAGGCTGTATTGACTCTAGGGCCATGGCGCCGCCGCGCCGTAAGGTTTTGGATAGTTTAAAAACCCTGACACTACCGGGACCAGAACTCCTGACCTTCCGGCTTGTAGCGCATTGCCTTAAGCAACTGTGCTACGGAATGCTCCGCAAGGGAGTTATGAAGGCTGAAACATATTTTTTCATCATTATCATAATCCCTATGTTTGTATGAATGTGTATGTGTGGTGTCAGGTTGTGATTCCTCATTCGAAGAGGCTCTCCATGTCCTGTGTCGTCAAAAGAGTATGTATGTTATCTTTAGTGATAGGTCGTGTCACTGTAAGATCCAGGTGGTAGGTGACAGTAAAAGTACCTACAAGAGAAAGAGGTTAAATGGTGTTAATGGAATATATTTATAATATATATATATATCCATTAAATGATAAAATTAAAGGATACAGAGAAAAATGGTTTAGACGCGTAGAAAGAATAAACATAACAAGATTACCAAAAGCAGCATTTAACTACAAACTAAGAGGTTCAAGGAATGTAGGAAGGCCAATGAAAAGATGGACAGAACACCTGTGAGGCGGAACAGACATTTTGCCTAGCCCGTGAAGTGAAGAAAAAGAAGAAGAAGAAGAAGAAGAAGATATTCATTAAATTAACTACATTATAAACAAAACTAGAGTAATACATTAAAATTAATATTTTTTCTAGAATATGTGAGTAAATATTATATTTATTCAAGAGTTTAAGGTATCATGACCTAATTCCCGCGAAAGGATATAAAAGTACCTACATAGGGGTACCATAACTAACTAACTAACGAACACGAAGGTTCATGGCCGCGCGGACATAAGTTCTCCATACATTCCTATCCTGAACTAATAATTTACAATCACACTCTGTATAATCTACTTTCCTCAAATCATGGTTAATATTATTATCCCAATTCATTCTTCGTCTATCAGCTGGACGTTTTTTCCTCTGGTTTTCCTAAAAGAAGCTTCCGTACATGTCTTTCATTCCCCATTCGTGCCACATGTCCTGCCCATCGCAGTCTATGATACTTAACTGTTCTTATTATATCTGGCTTCTTATAAAGGCCATGTAGTTTACTGTCATGTAGTCTTCTCCATTCACCTGTTTTTTTATTTCTCTTTGGTCCAAAAATTGCCCTAAGAAAATCAGGTGTACCTTACAAATAACTTTTCCAACGAATACAGAGAGAAAGAATTGTACTTTATTTTTATTTAACTAGTCACAAATTACTCCCTCCATGGTATCTTTACCTTGTCGTGGTGGAGTGGCTTGCGTGCTTAAATGTTCCTGAGAGCTGTGCCGGCGGTAGCATTGCTGCCGATAGGGTTACCCATGCCGGACTGGTCGAAGATGATAAGCCAGACGAAAAAAGTACCTTGGGCGAAAGAGTGACGATCTTTCACCGTAAAAATACAACCTTCAAGAAATGCGGACATGGGTTCATCTGGGGTAAAATTTTCCGGAGGTCAAATAGTCCCCCATTCGGTTCTCCGGGCGGGGACTACTTCAGGGAACCCATGCCAAAGACTCAAACATAGGGGCATGTTCCTAGGAACATGGAATATTAGGTATTTATACAGTAGCGGGGCACTAGAGATATTAACGCGGGAATTAGATAAATCGCCCTTAGATATGGTCGCTTTACAGGAAGTTAGGTGGCCAGGAGATGGTAGTAAGGAATCAGGAAGCTTTGCATTATACTATGGGGGTGCAGAAAGACCTGCATATGGAACGGGTTTTTTAGTCAGAAGGAGGATCCTATCCGCTATCCGGGATATTAAGTTTGTTAGTGATAGGATATCATACATAATTCTAAAGGGTAAACGACATGATTTTATAATTGTAAATGTACATGCCCCCACAGAAGATAAAGGTGACAAGATCAAGGATGAGTTCTATGAAGAATTAGAATGCTTATTTGATAGCCTTTTACGATATCATATGAAAATTGTCTTAGGAGATTTTAATGCAAAAGTGGGGCGGGAAGATATATTCAAACCAACAATAGGCAAATTCAGTCTTCATGAAAATAGTAACGACAACGGGGTTAGATTAGTTACATTTGCCACATCAAAGAATCTCATTGTTAAGAGCACAACATTTCAGCATAAGGATATTCATAAATACACCTGGACGTCCCCAGATGGAGAAACTCGGAACCAGATAGATCATGTATTAGTGGATAAACGCTGCCACAGTAGCATAATCGATGTTAGATCAGTTAGAGGGACAGACTGCAATTCGGATCATCATCTGGTCAGATTGAAAATCAGACAACGGCTATCGCTTATGAGAGGAACAAACGCTAAAGATGATTCTGTAAAATATGAATTAAAAGACTTGAAAAATGATGAAATGCGGCAAGAATACCAAATCAAAATTGCTAATAGATTTGAAGTACTGGAATCTTCAGATGGCAATGTGGCAAACGAAGAAGAAACTGATATAAATAAAGAATGGGAGGCTATAAGAGATACTATTAAACTGTCAGCATCAGAAAGCATTGGTTGTTTAAAAAAGAGGCAAAACAAGAAATGGTTTGATGAGGAATGTGCCGACATTGTAAAGAAAAGAAAGCTAGCAAAAATGAAATGGTTACACGAGCCAAATGAGGTAAATTTAGAGCAATTGGGTAGTGTTAGACGGGAAACCACCAAGTTACTAAAGAGTAAAAACAGGGAATATTTGAGAGAGAAGATTAATGATCTTGAAATAAATGCAAAAAATAGGAACATTAGAGAATTATATCAGGGAATTAGTATAGAGAAGAAAGGGTTTCAGGCTAGTACAAACATAATTCGGAATGAAAATGGGGATATGATTGCAGATTCTAGGAGTATATTAAATAGATGGAAAAGTTACTTCAATCAGCTATTAAATGTACATACAGAACAGGACATTGAGGAGGATAAGTTACAGACAGCAGAAATGCTAGTCGCAGAGCCAAGTGCATTAGAGGTTGAAATGGCGATTGAAAAATTTAAGATGTATAAAGCATCAGGTTCAGATGAGATCCCAGAAGAACTGATAAAATCAGGGGGAGAAAAATTGATGGACAAGATACGCTGGTTGCTTAGTACGATTTGGGAAAAAGAAGCTCTTCCAGATGAATGGAAGGAATCAATTATCGTACCAATTTATAAGAAAGGAGATAAAACTGATTGCAACAACTACAGGGGCATCTCATTACTTTCAACTTCGTACAAAATTCTAACAAATATATTAGTAAGCAGACTTACTCCCTATATTGATGACATTCTAGAAGATCATCAATGTGCATTTAGAAGAAACAGGTCTACAACAGATCAGATTTTTAGTATAAGACAGATTTTAGAAGAGAAATGGGAATATAATGGTACTGTACATCAACTATATGTAGACTTCAAAAAAGTATATGATTCAATTAACAGGGAGAAGTTATATAGTATCCTGCTGGAGTTCGGAATTCCTAAAAAGTTAGTTAGACTTATACGAATGTGTCTAAATGGCTCAAAGAGTAGGGTGCGTGTAGGCAAACAGTTTTCAGACACTTTTGAAATCCAGTATGGGTTGAAGCAAGGAAATGCACTATCTCCTCTACTATTTAATTTTGTACTAGAACATGCCATTAAATCTTTAGAGAATAGGAAGGCTTACAACTCAATGGTATTAATAAGCTGTTAGTTTATGCTGATGATGTAGTACTACTGGCCGATAGCGAGGAGATACTAAAGGCCAACACGCACACACTATTGAGTAACACTAAGAAATTGGGACTGGAAGTAAATATCAATAAAACTAAATATATGGTCACACGTAGAAATTCAGTATATAATGGAAATGGACAGCTAAAGACAAATGAGGGAAATTTTGAGGAAGTGGCTGAATTCAAATACCTAGGAACAATAATCCCAAATAGGAATGAGATGCACAAAGAAATTAAACATAGGCTCAATTCTGGAAATGCGTGCTATTATGCACTACAGAGACTTTTGATGTCCCAACTCCTTTCAAAAAACGTTAAGCTGAAAATATATAAAACTATTATTCTACCAGTTATATTATATGGATGCGAAACATGGACTCTTACTTTAAGGGAGGAAGGGAGGTTGCAAGTATATGAGAATAAAGTACTTAGGAAAATTTTTGGACCAAAGAGAGATGAACAGACAGGTGAATGGAGAAGACTACATAACAATGAACTACATGGTCTGTATAGGAAGCCAAATATAATAAGAGCAGTTAAGTCTCGTAGACTGCGATGGGCAGGACATGTTGTATGGGGAATGAAAGACGTGCATGGAAACTTCTTGTAGGAAAGCCAGAAGGAAAACGCCCAGTTGGTAGACCAAGAAAGAGGTGGGAGAACAACATTAACTATGATTTGAGGGAAGTAGATTATACAGGGAATGATTGGAAATCATTAGCTCAGGATAGGGATGTATGGAGAGCTTATGTCCGCGCGGCCATGAACCTATGGGTTCGATAGTGCCAGTGAGTAAGTAAGTAAGTAGTAACAAATTACTTTTCTAGGAAGTAGCTTACCATGAGATATTGTTATCTTTTGTTGATGTGTTCCACATAGAATATTGGAGAAAGCTGAAGGTGTGATTTGTTATCTGAAAATGCTAAACCAGTGTATGATAAGGACATATAACAATATTAAAGGAGTTAATTCCAAGTTCAGCACTTATTGCCACAGGGTGAGAAGGGATGAATAACAAAATGTCCAAAATTATCAATGTTAGTATTGAATCCATAGGTTTCCGGTCATTAGGCTAAAAGGTTACTAAAATATTGAGACAAATAGGTACACGGATAAAGCCGGGTAATCAATTAGAATGATAGTATAATATGTAAAGCAATACAATATACTACAATTTTATATAACGGGTAACAATAATATCATCGTCATGCGGAACTCTGGGGCTTAAAAAATGGTACCGGTATATACATACATCCCTTCATAGTAATTCTGCCCGAGGGCAGCTCTTTCACTGCAATCATATTATTTTCATGCTATGCTTTGCAGCTTTACTAGGGAATTATTAGGTGTGGTAGCTTCCCGTTGCTTTCCACACCGGTGAAGCATGGTGATGATAATGATAAGGATGATGATGATGGCCGGATGATTTTCGGGGAACGTTGGGCCCTAAGCTTCCTGACATTTGTCTTACTGGTGAGGAAAAACCCCGAAAGAAACCTCACCCAGGAGCCTGTCCCGACCGGGTATCGAACCCGGGCCATCTGCGTGACAAGGCAGCACGCTACCTCGATACCACAGCAGTGGACATATATATATATATATATATATATATATATGTGTGTGTGTGTGTGTATCGTTAAATGTGCTTAAATTATGTCAATTATGGATATACTCATTATGGAGCATCCTCCAATCTGTGTTCTGATCCAGTACCACAGAGATATTATAAAAAAAATATTTTACCATATACTGGAATTAAATATTAAATATTAATTAATATTGTTACATAATAATATCAAATTTATTTTACAATCAAATATTGACTAGTTTTAAACATTTTAACGGATATATGATCAACTTCATGAATTGTTTTTCTTAAAAATAATAAATATATTTCTTTATTTGTTTTGCCCTCAAATTTGTTTTGTAAATTATTAATCTCATGAAAAATTATTATAATTATTGTTATTATTTTCATTATTATTATTATTATTATTATTATTATTAATGGAGTTTACCTGGAAGAAGAAAGAAAGAAAGACCATGAAAATCATGGATGCAAGGAATAAGAAATTGAATTAGATCAAGAGGGCTGGAGGACATGGGGTGGAATAGTAGAGAAGATAAATGCAGCTTCAAGCATATAACAATTTGTAAACATTGAAAACCTACATATAAATTAAACTTTATTATTATTATTATTATTATCATTATTATTATTATTATTAATATTATTATTATTATTACTATTATTATTATTATTATTATAAGGCAATATGCTACAAGCTAGAATTAAGGGGATTTGAGTCCCGGTGGGGTCAGTAATTTTTAACTGGCCTAAATATTTGGCGATACCATGTGTCGGTCCAGCCTCTAACGTAAATGAGTACCAAACCCTAGTTCTGGGGGTAAAGGTTACCATTACGCAGGGCTGACAACCCTGCTACCATCAGGACCCAATTGATTAAAAAGGTGGAACATCTTAACCTCGTACTACCCCAAGGCCTCCTAAGGCCTATATTGGGATCACTTTGCCTTTTTTTTTTACCTATAGCCTATACAATTTGTGCTATATTCCATGCTAGAATTGTAGAGAGATTTTATATTTTTTATTTTTAATGTTAAATATAGGATGTCTTCAGTGGATTTAATTGAAATTACAACTTTATTCTTGTAAATATACAAAGATATTTTTTTTTTAGAAATGAGTTCGAAGTTCAGTTGCGTGTAACGAATCCTATTTTTTAAAAACATAACATTTGTGTTACACTGCTTGTGAAAGAGTTGGTTTCACTGTAAATTACTTCTTTATACTAAAACATAAATAACATACGTGTGAAATGTTGTATATATTGGTAAGTTGTAGAATCGTAATGTATGGAGTTAGTACTGTTTATGAACAAAGTGAGGTAGATTCGCACGGTGCCTTGACAGAGATTGCGTCGATATTTCATCTTAATTGATATGAATGCATTGCTCTTAGAGTTGCGAATCACCTTCATATGTTTCAATCAGAGTTATTACAAGATGGCGTGTAAAACCAGAAATCCCATTTCCTCTTCGCACAACAGCGTCCTTCTTAAAAAATTAATTCGTATCATGTTTAGTACTAAGATTATGCTCATAATTACTTTATTTCACATAACATGTAAATAGATTTGATCATTTTACAAGAACAAAAATCAGTTTTCTAAAAGTCCGTCACACAGGAACTTAATATATGTCCTTTTCCTAAAATTCCATATGTAATAGATTGCCTGGAGGTGATTATTAAACAATCATATAAATATTTTACGATTCTCTGAAATATAAATCAATTAAATCAACATATTAGAATTATTTTAGAACCTATAATTTTATAGAACTATGCTCTTTTTTAAAACTAATAAATGAATTATTAAATTTTGATTTATTAAATTTATATTTGATTTACATTAAGTTTTTTTTTCCTTTCTTTAGCAAGAGAATACTACAATTTAATGTTATTATATTATATAAACAACCGCCATTAATAATATTTATAGTGGAAATTATCTTGTGTCGACATCACAGGTTGCTATTAAATATCCGGATATTCGTAGTTTTTGTGAAAAAAGTTTTTAATAAATGTATCTATTTTGAGTTTCTATATAATAATATATTGGAGAAACTAAAATAAAAAACTCAATAAACTTAAGTAGCATATCATTAAATCGATATAAAATAATATATCATGGATCGTATTTGTCAACACGATTAATGAAAATCGGGTTTGGGAACAACATTTGGGAAAATTCGATTTTTTGAAAATTAGAATTGCGTGAATTTATTATCAGATACGAGATATTCAGGTATTAATAAGGTAAAACAGACAAAAAGACACTTAGAAAAGTAATATAGGTTTTCTGTTCCTAACAAACCTAATTGTAAATTAATTAAAACAATGTTTAATGCTACTGGAATACTAATTATATAAATGCGTGTATAATAATTAGATATCATAATTAAGGCAAATTGTTTTTCTTTTATAGATGGCCGTAAGAAAAGATTTAAGTTTATAGAGACGTACATAAACATACATAAAGCACGATCCATGTATAAAAATGATCCGCAATTGAGTAACCATTAAATAATCCTTGGTTCAGCTGTCGCTGGTTGTGGGTTATCGCTGGTTTGACGCATGCGCCAATGCTGTTCTTCGAGTTCTCGTACATGGATATATCAGAATGAATTGCTTGTAGAGTTATTGGTAAATTGCAATAAATGAAAATACTCAACTACTAATTTGTCCCTCGCCGTAGCCGAGTAGTTATGGCAGGAAGTCTTGGCGCAGAGCTATGGGACTTGCGCTGGTTCAAGTCTCCATGAGGGAAGAAATTTTCTCATGGTATTTCGGCCAGTGTGAGACCAGTGCCCACCCAGCATCGTGAGGCATTTGGGTAGCTATAGCAAGTAGCGGTTCCAGGTTGAGAAAACCAGCTATAACGGCTGGGGACCTCGACATGCTGACCACATGTCACCCCTACACTGGCTAGATGATCATCTACCTCTGTGATTGACACATGTGAGTGTGAGGCCATCAGCCTGCTGGTGGGCTAAGGGCCTTCTAGGCCTGTCCTGTCATGGAATTATTATTATATAATTATTGTTATAATTATTAACTACTAATTTACCTTATTAATTAAATAAAAATAAAACGTAGTTTTATTTGATTTTCATATTTATTATTATTTACCTATTATTTTTCATTCCAAATACCATATTCTAATACAGTGGGAAATCTTATGAATTTGATATTTCAACATTTAATAATGAAACATTTTCAATTAACATGCCGGATGGCGAACATGGTTGCCGTATTGTACGTCATACTCAAATATTTTTTCGTTAAATTGTCTATCTACAGAACTGAACATAACGTATGCAATTTTTGGGATAGATTTTTGGTTCATATAAATTTAATCATTTTCGTGAATTATGGTTTTAAGGCTTATTCTGGTCTCATTTATTTTGTTGTGTAAAATATAATGTTTGGAATGGAGTTTTAGGTCTATACCTTAAAACCAATATATATATATATATATATATATATATATATATATATATATATATATATATATAGATATTATAAATATATTTTTGACATTTGGCAATGAAGGCAAATATGATATGAAAAGAAAAAAGAATGCTTGAGTCGGGATTTGAATTCGAGTCTCTAAAGTCTGTACCTTTAGCGCTCTAACCAACTGAGCTACCCAAGAATCCCAAGACAAACATACAATTTTCTTATAAATGTAGTATTCTCAATTCACACAAGAGGTAGCGGAAATATCATTCAACTGCCATCTAGCGGCTAACCTAACAGTTAAGCAAATTATTAAAGAGAATATTTACTTTATAGCAGTAACGCTTGTATATATAGATATTATAAATATATTTTTGACATTTGGCAATGAAGGCAAATATGATATGAAAAGAAAAAAGAATGCTTGAGTCGGGATTTGAACTCGAGTCTCTAAAGTCTGTACCTTTAGCGCTCTAACCAACAGAGCTACCCAAGAATTCCAAGACAAACATACAATTTTCTTATACATCTAGTATTCTCAATTCACACAAGAGGTAGCGGAAATATCATTCAACTGCCATCTAGAGGCTAACCTAACAGTTAAGCAAATTATTAAAGAGAATATTTACTTTATAGCAGTAACGCTTGTATATATAGATATTATAAATATATTTTTGACATTTGGCAATGAAGGCAAATATGATATGAAAAGAAAAAAGAATGCTTGAGTCGGGATTTGAACTCGAGTCTCTAAAGTCTGTACCTTTAGCGTTCTAACCAACTGAGCTACCCAAAAATTCCAAGACAAACATACAATTTTCTTATACATGTAGTATTCTCAATTCACACAAGAGGTAGCGGAAATATCATTCAACTGCCATCTAGCGGCTAACCTAACAGTTAAGCAAATTATTAAAGAGAATATTTACTTTATAGCAGTAACGCTTGTATATATAGATATTATAAATATATTTTTGACATTTGGCAATGAAGGCAAATATGATATGAAAAGAAAAAAAAATATATATATATATATACCCTCTAAATATGTATATATTATATCTAGATATATTGATATATATATATATGATATACCACACACAGCTGGGGCACACAGCCAAGTTCATTCTTCGGTTCGGGATTAAGGTTCATAATGTTTAGTGTAATTTCATTTTTCTTAACAGCGTTGAGTCAATTTCACCCTCGGACTTCCAACATTTGTTCCACTCTTTGGGTTTTATTCATTGTCAGTGTTGGTACGGGGTCGTCTTTCATTCTTTGTTGTTTTCAATAATTTCTACCTTATTTTATTTTCTAATAGTCCTCTCCACAGGCCCATATCCTCGCTTCTACTTTTATATCCAGCAAAGTACATTCGTAACAGTCCTGAAAAATCTCATATCTGCTGGTTCTATATTCTATTCTATCGAATGTAATGGGAGTATGTTATTTTATCATTTATTTCACTTTCCTGCTCATTTTTACTAGTGTACTTTTCTTTGTGCCAATTTTGTTAATTATTAATATTGTTTCAGTGTTTCTATCATTATAATATATTATATTTGAAGAGAAAAATTTTCGCCTAGACCGAGACTCGAACCCGGGACCTTTGGCTTGCCGGGCCAAATTCTCTACCAACTGAGCTACCGAGGCGAGTTACGATATAGATGCAAATGTTTCTCTTATATACGTTGTTATTCCCTCTCGCCAAATGCTTTTGAAACCATTGTTTCTATATTTGCAAATGGCGGCTTCTTAGTTAAGAAGACATTTATTGGGAATTTAACATTACTTTATCAAGCTAGTAAGGCTTCTAATGATGTTTATATTATTGATTTAACATTTCTCACTGAAATATAAATTATATTTGAAGAGAAAAATTTTCGCCTACACCGAGACTCGAACCCGGGACCTTTGGCTTGCCGGGCCAAATGCTCTACCAACTGAGCTACCGAGTCGAGTTACGATATAGATGCAAATTTTTCTCTTATATACGTTGTAATTCCCTCTCGCCAAATGGTTTCAAAAGCATTTGGCGAGAGGGAATTACAACGTAGGCCTATATAAGAGAAAAAATTGCATCTATATCGTAACTCGCCTCGGTAGCTCAGTTGGTAGAGCATTTGGCCCGGCAAGCCAAAGGTCCCGGGTTCGAGTCTCGGTCTAGGTGAAAATTTTTCTCTTCAAATATAATTTATCTTTCAATGAGAAATGTTAAATCAATAATAAAAACATAATTATAATATATGTTCAAAGAATTTGTAGTAGTATTGTTTATACCAAATACAGTTATAAAGACAATATACTTCATTTAACAAATTTAATTCGCATTCAACACGTTCGAGTTTAAGAGCAACTCTATCCCATGTCCAAAATGTTCAATGCGATGATTTGAAACGTAACCAACTCACTGGCACTTTCGGGATGGTCAGTCGTATATAGATACAAGCCCTCCAATAATTATTTTCGATCGTAAGAATTTATAGATATATGAGTATCATGTTTGTAAAATTAAATATTTTCTTAAGGTCATCACTAAAAGAAAAGCCCTACGCTGAGCTAATATTGGCCTATCTACTCCACTCTTTCTCTCTAACTTTCCTATAAGCGTTTCTTATGTCCCTCTTACATTCCCATTAGTAGCACACGTCCTATCCATCGTATCTACGAGATGTAACTGTTCTCATTACATAGTTTTCCTCCCACAGAGAAACTCTTCTAAACTGTATCTCCATTCAATTGTCTGCTAATCTCTCTTTGGTCTAAAATTTTCCTATGTGCTTGATTCTAAAATACTCGTAATATTTATGATGATCTTGAAGAAGATTTTCGGGCTGTAGGCCGTGGTCGTGAGGCTTGTAGTTCCCCGACGTTTCGCCAGAGACTGCGTCTGGCATCCTCAAGGGTTGTCTTGAGACTGGCAATTCTGTCCGCTGTCTGTCTTATTTATATGTTCACCGCGATATGTTCGTAAGTTGTATCTGCCTTCTAATTGGTCAGCGGTAGGGACTTCCATTGCTCCAATGAGATTGCTGTTTGATGGTCTAGTCGACTGTACGTTATATCTGTCTTCTGATTGGTCAGCGGTAGGGACTTCAATTGTTCCACTGAGATTGCTGTTTGACTTCCAAGCAAAAATTAGAAGACAAACAAGGAACTACTTAAACGCACCCACGACATTCCAAATACCAATAGCTACCACAAATGAAATAAAGAAAATTGCCAACTCTTTAGACAACAATAAAGCCTCAGGACAAGACAGAATAACTACAACTGCTATAAAACAACTCCCTAGGAAAGGACTAGTTCACATGACTAAAATTCTAAATTCCGCACTAAAATTACAATATTTTCCAACTCCTTTCAAACAAGCAAACATCACTTCCATTCTCAAATCCGGAAAAAATCCTCTTTTCCCACAAAACTACAGACCTATTAGCTTACTTGACCATATAGGCAAAATACTAGAAAGACTAATACTCAAGAGACTACTTCCATACATAACTCAGATACTACCTCTGACACAATTCGCCTTTAGATCTGAACACTCAACAACACTACAGCTCACCAGACTCATGGACGACTTAACAACAGGATCGACACAGAAAAAGCTTTTGACTCCGTTTGGCATACAGGTCTAATACATAAATTAATTCAATATAAAATTCCTGACAGCTACATTAAATTAATTCACTCCTTCCTAAACAAGCGCACTTTCAGAACTATCTTCAACAGACAAAAATCAGACTGGCATCCGATAAAAGCAGGCGTTCCCCAAGGATCTGTACTGGCACCTACACTATACAACATATACACTTCAGACCTCCCAACCTCAATACATACTAAAGTAGCACAATATGCAGACGACACAGCGATATACTGTACACATCATGACATACATCACACCACTAGAAAAATACAGCTACACATTAACAAGATCAGCAACTGGTTCTCCAAATGGAGAATCAGACTAAACGCTGAGAAAACACAAGCCACCACATTCACAAGAAGAAGACCAAATCCACCTACATTACAGATAAACAATATAAACATCGAATACAAAGACTCAGTTAAATATCTAGGAGTAACACTTGATAAAAAACTAACATTTAAACAACACATTAAACAACTGAAAACTAAAGCACAAACCAGAACTTCACACATCTTTCCTATACTTACATCACGTACACTTTCATTAAAACACAAAATAAATTTATACAAAGCACTCATCAGACCAATTATGACATATGCCAGTCCAGCCTGGGGACACGCAGCAGCTTCTTACATTAAAAATTTACAAATAGGTCAAAATAAAGCCCTAAGAATAATACTCCATGCAGACCGTCAAACTCAGATCTCCATACTACATGATATCACTGAAATCTCATACATAAAAGACCACATTAAACATCTAGCACGCAGACAGAAAGATACAATATTAACACATAATAACAGGCTAATACATGACATAGGAAATACACAAATTTACACCACACTACAATACAGAACACCTATGCACATTACACTTTAACTCACAACACACTTCAGAACACATTAAGAAATTTTTAAGATTGATTTGCTTATGCTTTCTACTCGAGCTTTAAAGATTCCTCGTCGACAAAAGTAATTTAAGACACTCATACAAAAATAATCAAAATTTTCATACACACTAATTTAAACTTCTACAAACAAGACACTCTAAGCCACAAAAAACAGAGAAAGGAACACTCTCCCTGTCATCATATCAAATCTAAAAAAAACACTTCATTAAAAGCACATAAAATATTGGGTCAAGACCTTCCAAGGTCGGTACCATTTTTCAAACCTAAATATTTGCTCTAGGGATAGTCTAGTCGACTGTGCTTGTAGAGGTTTACATTTTGCGTTTTTTAGAACCGGTATCCATACTTTGTTGACTTTTAATGATTCTTCTTTTCTATTGAAACTGTTTTTATGTTTGAATATTTCGATGGCTTCTCGTTGTAGACGGGTAAAATAGTGTGTGCAGTTAGATAATATGTCTGTATTCTGGTATTGTACCCTGTGGCCATCAAGTAAAGAGTGTTCTGCTACTGCCGATTTATCCATTTGTTTAAGACGACTGTATATTTCATGCTCCTTAAGTCTGGTTGCGATGGTGCGTTTGGCGGTGCCTATATACACTTTTCCACAACTGCATGGAATCCTGTATATGTCTGCGGTCTGATGAGGACGGAGTTGATCCTTTATAGGTCTGAGAAGGTTCTTGATTTTCTTGGTAGGCCTGTATACTGTCTGTATGTCTTCTTTCTTTAGTAGTTTTCCAATGCGGTCCGTTACATTCTTGATGAACGGTAAAAATGCCCTGGTTGAAGTTTTTTTTCCTCTGATTCCTTGCTGCTGTTGCTGTTGTATCGTCTGGGATGATTGGCTCGGTTGATTTCTTTCCTGGTGTATCCATTGGCTGTGAATACCGTCTGGAGGTGTTGAAGTTCCGTTTTTAATAAATCCGGATGACAAAGTTTTTTGGCTCGATCTGTCAATGATTTGATGATTCCAAATTTTTGCTTAGGGTGATGATTCGAGGTTTTATGAAGATACCTATCCGTGTGTGTAGGTTTTCTGTTGATAGTGTGGTAAATGTTGCTGTCTTCTTCCCTTTTGATCAGGATGTCTAGGAATGCTATGCTGTTGTCTGTTTCGATTCCCGGTCGGGACAGGCTCCTAGGTGAGGTCAGGACAAATGTCAGGAAGCTTAAGGCCCAACGTTCCCCGAAAATCAACCGGCCATATCATTATCATGATCATCCTTCACGGTGTGGAAAGCAACGGGAAGCTACCACACCTATAATTCCCTAGAAAAGCTGCAAAGCATGGCATGAAAATGCTATTATTGCAGTGAAAGACATGCCCTCGGGCAGAATTTCTATGGATGGATGGATATCATAATATATAAAATTAAATGTGAATCAATTACAGAGTAAAACACTTTCTTCAAAACATTAAATACGAAATTTGAAGTTGTTATCTTAGTCTTTTAATTCGCGAATACGCGAAGTGTTGTTACTGGATCATTTTAAATTCCATGTTCTTCATTTAGAACTAATTTATAATACTGAAGCTCTTCATTAACCTGCCATCATTGTGTACAGTATTTTTTTAACAGTTTCATTTTATCTCAGAAATTTGTTTGGGTGAACTGTAGCTTTATACATATCTGAAGAAGTTTATTTATTCTGTATACAGTTCAATAGGTTTTATTTATTACTCTCGTAGAATGCGGAATTAAATATTGGAAATTACTTGAATTACGTGGCTCTTTTCTTTCTTTTCTGGTGTCTGTACACGTACCACAGTTTTACTTCATAAAGGAAATTCCCATGTAAGGCTTATAATTATGTAAAAGTAGTCCAGTTGTTGATTTCATTACGAAACTTAATGTAATACCGATGCATTGTTTATAGTTCAAACTTTGCACGGAATAGTGCATCTTCCGAGATAAGGAAAAGCTTTTAAGACGCGTCTAAGTGGTAACTTAGTTGTTTAGGTAACACTCATTAGCATCAACTAGAGCACACCTCATCAATAAAGGGCGCAAGGAATAAAAATCTTGCGTTAGGGGCTATATTAGCAGGTGTTTCAGCAGATTGAGGGATTGCGGCAAGGAGAGCAGTAGGAAAACATTGTTATAATTAGTACGCCAAGTAGCAAACTCAACTAAATGAAGATTAGCGCTTAAACTTTGAGTCGAAGTTGTTTGTTGATGGACCGACTTGACTGCTTTGCCTTAATCTTAAAGGGAAGTTAAGTTTTGGAATGTTGTCTTACCGGATCATCCTTCGTCTTAAACTTGAAAAAAGAAAGAAGAGGAAGGGAAGTAGAAGCAAGCGGTGGGAAGGATTTCAGTAAAGAGTTAAGTGTTTGTTAGTTCGAGTCTGCGTAAGTTCGTCAGGAAACTGTTAGATTTTCTTGTTATACAACATTCTATATTCCCAAGAACTAACTATTCGTCTAGGTAAGATAGGAAATGTAATTTTTATGTAGACTAGGAGGAATCAATAAATAAACCACCCTTATTATTTAATATCCATTTTGTTCATTACTTACTTAATTACTTACTTACTCACTGGCACTATCGAACCCGTAGATTCATGGCCGCGCGGACATAAGCTCTCCATACATCCCTATATTTTGTTCATTACTTTTTTATTAGGTCTATAAACAAACATATCAAATATCATTACCTTATTACAAATTTAAGAAAAGATCTATATTCCTCAGATAAATACAAACTGTTGATAACAATTTTTTGATAGAATTCTATTTTTTTCTCTGTCTTACTTAAAGCTTTAAACGTTATAACGAACTCATTAGAAATACAGCCAACAATAGAATTATTATTATTATTATTATTATTATTATTCCTTCTCCTTTCTTATTTGTTTCTGTCAGTATGGTTATGTCTTGCGTCAAATCCATCTGTTTAAGGACCTCCTCCATTTTATTCCATACTCCTTGTACGTTCCATGTTCCAATTAGCAGAGTTCGTTTCCGTAGCTTGATTCGCCTTCCTTTTAATCTGACCGGCTTATCTCTATTAGGTTTTTTAACATTGCATTTTTTCTGATGGGAGGGAGCTGGCGTACCGCATCAACCCCCAACCTGGAGGACCAGGGATTTTTTCAGGTGTCCATTCTTAGATCAGTTGCTTTCACTACAGCTAAGAGCCTGATCTGCCCTTTAGGGAGAATTTGACTGAAAAGATAAGATGAAATGATCCCGTCGGCTTCGAATACTCTAATACCATCGGGGTCGGAAAACAACAAGTTTTCAGTCCAGAGAGATTGGATAGGAAAATATAAAAAAAGATGTATGGTATGGAAGTGGAAGTAATACCATATCGGTCAATATCTCATCATGCTGACCAATGCGATTGGTGAGTAGCCCATCCCGTCCGTTCACCACATAAGTTATACGTATAAGTTATATGGTTACTAACAGCTGCACCACGTGAAGGTGGGATTGGACACAAGGAAGATGTGCAGATCGATTCCTCAAGTCTTAGAATTTAAAGCAATTAGAGGCTCTCCTCCCTCTTAGCATCTTCCCTTTTTGAAAACACTATTTTAGATTACATTAAAACTCAGCAATTAAGATGGTATGGACATGTCCAGCGAATGGAAGAGGATCGGCTACCAAAATCTGTTTTGGAATGGAAACCTGAGGGAAGTTGAGGCAGAGGATGACCTAAAACTTCCAACAACAACAACAATTGAGTGACGGTGACTTGGCACCGTCCTAGGCTCTGCATACTGATGCACACGGTGCGTCTTGGCAGTTAATTCCGTAGTGGCTATCGTTTTAGGATTGTGGTTCGTTTAATCCTAGCCATTGTGACAAGATGGTTTCTTTTAGTCTACGTATCTGGATGATAGATTGTGGATATGTCCACACAGTATATAGATATCAAGTCGCACTGGGTGGTGCAACTTGATACCACAGTCTATGCGAGCAACTCGCACAATCTATTTAGTTTTTGGTTCACTTTAACTTTAACCTATATTACACAGGTTAAAGATCCTGTGCAGGAAAAGGAATTTCTCCATAGGAGAGGGTAGTTCAGCCAATAATGGCTGAAGACCCTGGAGATATTCCTCAACCTGCTGCCCTAGTTGTAATTTAGGCAATTGCTGGCCCTGGCCTTGAACATTGCTGTTCACCTTTTGGTTTAGTGAAGAGGTGCCCTTCTTTAGGGATTGAGAAAAGGAAACATTAGGTTGGACTTTCACCGAAGTGAAAGTCCTAGGTTGAGATATAGGTGGTTTGGGTTGAGCTGCCCTATTATAACTCTCAAGCGCCGCCTGGAAAACAGGGCAGCCACGATAGGATGCTGGGTGTCCGTTAGCCCCGCAATTTGCGCACTTAAGCAAATTAGCATTTCTCTGTGCAGAGGCCTTAATTGGACAGTCCTTATGTCCATGGGCCTCGGCACAGATTACGCAACGTGGCTTCCGGCAGCATGCGGAAAAGGTATGATTAAATGACTGGCACCTAAAACATTGTTTAAGGCCAGTCCTTGGTCTATAAGATTCCACTGATACGACACAGTAAACGAGCCGCTTCAGGTCATAAATTTTCAGAGCCTCAGCTGTCCGCTCGAGTTCAAGAATGAAAATGGGGAGAGGTTTCTCTACGTTATCTTTTTTTGCAAATATTTGCCTAGTACTTTTTAGAGGAAATCCCAAGGACCTGATTTCCTGTTCTATTTCGTCAATGGGAGTGTTTGAAGGCAGCCGTTTTAGTACTACCTTCAATGGAAGTTCCTTCTTAGTCAAATGAGTGAAGTATTCCTTGTGAATGGAATTAAAATACTGTCTTAGGACTAAGAAGTCCTCCATTGTAGTTGCGTAATAACGCAAACCTTCTCTTATGTTGACAACTTTGAGTGGTCCACTGATGAGTGTCTTTATCTCTTTATTCATGCGAAACAGATCCCCATGACCAGTGACAGTGATTGGTGGGGGTCTCTGTTTCGCAGAGTCAACAATATGGGAAGGTGTAGTATTTGTCGTATCGGTCGATGGACCAGCAATAACAGGTGGAACCACTGAAGAGGAAGTTCAGAGGTTGATGCTTCCATATTTGTATCAGCTAGTGCTGCAAATTTATTAGAAGTCTCAACCCCTGATACTACAGTGGGAGACTTCACTTTGACTTGTCTGGATAAATCTTGGGTTTTCTTTTCAGAAATATTTTCAGTGGTTTTTGATACTTTAATACCTTTACTTCTACTTTTGTTTCTCCTCTTTTTGGGAGTTGTTGTTTCTCTAGGCTCAGATTCAGTTTTCAGAAGAAATTGAGGTGTGGGTAGGTCAAATTGGCCCATTACTTTAGGTTTTACTTGTTGCTCTGAATCTGTTTCCGAACTTGCGTCATGTTCTGGAAGAAAGCTCTGCGCTTGGAGCTCAAGCGCAGTAGCTTTCACTTCCTTCAACATGAGCGAGTATAAAGTTACACTTTCCGGTATTTGGCCATACATTTTATCTAATTTCTCCATACATGTCAAAGTGATGTCACACACTGCATCAGATCTTTCACAGTTGGGGAAAGTAGCCAGACTGTTAGTGATGAGTAAGAATACTCCGCGTATCTCATGTATATATCTTTGATATCGAGTATTTTCCTCGCTTTTCTTTTTGGCAATATATGACTCGAAAAATTGTGAGGCTTCTTCCCACAACGTGAAAGGTCTGATGTCCTCATTATCTTCATCCAGGTCCATAGACCCTGGAAAATCAAATTTAGCAGCCATGCTTGGTTATACCAAGACTTAGTCTACTACTTCACTTGACTTTATTAGAAAACCACTTGTCACTTGGATAGAATTACACTGCACATTAGTGAAGAAACCACAACACTATAACTTTAGACACTACACCCGTGGATTTATATAATTTCTAGAACACTAGAACACTATACACTGGACCGGGCCGGTAAGCCCGGTCTGGAATTAACTGCCCTAACCGCCGATTGGTTGCGTAGCGATCACTATATATATGACAACCAATCGCAGAGCACTAGAACTACCAGTAACCGCACTGAATTAGATGTTGATGAAGCACTACGGTGTGTACTGATGGTCACCCATCAATGCTTGATCCAAGCTCGATGTTACTGACGGTCACCCATGCAGTCTCGATGCAAGCTTGTTGCTACCATTAAAGACGTCGTTCTTCTTCGAAGTTCTTTATAGTAATAATGATGATATGATCCTAAAACTTCCTGAAGTCAGGGAATATATTTATACATGAAGGAGAAACATCTACAACAAGGAGATTGGATGGACCGACAAAATTGGCTATTGGGAATTGGACAATGTCATAGACATTAATCAACCAATTATCTATCTATTATTATCATCATCATCATCATCACCATCGTCATCATCCATATATTAGTAGCATTTTCAATAAAAATAGCTTCATTAATATTCAAATTAATGTGTTTTAATTTGGTGGGGAGTTTGAATAATTTTAGACATTTATTATCTTCTGATGGGGTGTAATATAGACCTACCTCCACGTGGTGCACCTTGGTAATGCACCTGTATAGCGGCTAAATGGTCTATGATTCGACAGTGCCAAACAAATCAACAAAAATACATATTAACCGCCCTCTTAAGGATACCAATCAACATTTAATTATAATTCTTCAATGGAATTCTGGAGCCCTATTCCAAGCAAACAAAACGGAACTTCTACTTACTCTTACTGCCGTCAGTATAATTATGTATTTGCAATACTGAAAGTAAATCTGAGCTAAGACAACTTAGCACACTATCAATTTGGTTATACGTTATATCTACTTCAGAAATTCCGTCAGATTGCAAGTGGCATTTTAATTTGTTTAAAACATAGTCTCATGACTGATTTATCAATAATAAAACAGATGGGTAATACCGAAGACAAGAGTGAAAATTCAGAATTGGGTTGTGGAGGAATAATTGTCATTTCAATGTCCACATTGTATATAGTTCACCTAATAATAAACAAGACTTATCCACAATAACATCACACAATAAATCAGTGTTTTTGGGAGGCTTCGATGCACACTGTACTACACATAGGATTATAAAGACTTAAATGCAGTAGGGAAAGAAAGGAAAATTATTATTAATACGTCCTGTTTATAACTCCCTTTATGTATCTTCACTGCAATGGATCAGAATCAACTCCAGATTTACTTCTTGTATCTTCAGAAATTACTCGTTAAACTAAAAGACGGAATTTGGAAAACTCTGGATCTGGACACAGACCTGTTACAGTTACTACAACATTACACTGTTACTCGGCTCATTCAAAAACACGTGTACGAATTTCTGGAACTAAAAAAAAGCCGTTTGCACAGAACACAACTTGTCTCGAGGAGCACCGCCAAGAAAAATATAACTCTCTTAACATCCCAGTATAATAGGCCACAATATTACATAAGAAATCCCTAAAGCTAAAAAAACAATCTATCACATGAGGCTCTGTAAGCAATCACAAATGATTCTGGACTAAATACCCTGATAATTTCAACGACCAATTTTCAAAACACATCTACACACAGGTTCCAAAATTAAATCTAAAACAAAAAAGCCAAATTAAAAAGTACCAATTCAAATTGGGTTTTATACAATAACACCAGATCATAACATAGCAAATACTGTATATATCGTATTCCATGTACTTGTGGTGAAGTACATAGGAACTACAAAACGGATGATTAGTACAAGAATACACGAACACAAGAGAAACTGTGGATTGAAACATACCGAAAAATCGTCTGTAGCGCAACAGTTAGTGAATAACAAAGAACATGCCTTAAGTTTGAAGAAACACAGGTTTTGTCCAAAACACTACATCACTACACCGGACTTCACAGAGAGGCTCTTGAAATTTACAAACACAAACATTCCTTAAACAAGAAAGATGAAACCACGAAGATAAATAAAATTTGGATTCCGGCACTATATAACACCAGAATAAAGCCTATGAATTACGCCAGTGACAATAAAAAATAGCTCTAAAGTAACGGCCCGTATAGAAAACAACACCACTCAATACTCACCTATAAATAAGGACACGATTTCCAAAAAAAAGTAATAACGAATTCATAAAATATCTACATGTAAAGGCCAAACAAACAATTATCTTATATTCAATAAAATATGGAATAAGGGTACTATCCCTCATCAATGTAAGAAAGCTCTCGTCTTATCAGTACCAAAAGAAGTAAAGGCCCCTCAACGCATCCAAAACTTTAGACCTATTTCTCTTATAAGTAATTTAGTCAAAACTATGGAAAAAATGGTTATGAGAAGGCTACACTGGTATTTAGAATATTCTGACCTTATAGTTAGTGAACAAGCAGGTTTTCATGTAAATAGATCCACAAGGCAACACGTTTCTAAGCTTGATCAACACAAAAGATATTACGAGCAAGAGAAAAATCATAACAGCTGTCTTTGTTGACTTCAGGCACCTATGACAAACTATGACTCACCTATAAATAAGGACACGATTTCCAACGCACAGCTCATCATCATGATATCATATCATTCTACTTTCAGAAGTCAACATAGCAACATCTACAGAGCTATTCGTCTCGAACATGAATGTCGGCTATGCCGAGTGTACAGCAGAGCTACGTACTGCTAGCAACATAGAGCGTCTGCAACAGCGTCAGCAGTGGTCTACGTGTATCTTATACGGTGACAGGTAGTCTTAGAGTGCTACATTTGGTTGAATAAATATAAAGCGAATCATCATCAACCAAAAGTAAAATGGCAGCCAATTTCTTGACTGGGCTTGGCCCGGTCCTAGTGTTCAGTGTGTTTTACTTCAAAGTGAATCTATATAGTGTGCAGTGTTAAACAAGGTAGGTCTGTGTTTCATTACAAATGATTGTGCAAATGTTACCCTAGTTTTTGCTAGCAAGAGTGTTATAATTAACTAGTGTAGTTGTTGAACTAAGGTTTTTAACTAAGCAATGGCATCTGTGCCGGTTACTAACGGATGAATGGACCTAGGAAAAGAAGAAATCGGACCTCTCGTATTATGGGAGGATGCTGCATATAAATTTGAATATTATGTAGTAAATAATAAGTATGATACAATTCCTCAATACGAAGTTTGTATCCATCAAATAAATTGAATTTTTGGCATAATAATAGGCTACCTAACAACCTACAAAGAATTCGAAAAGTCCGATTCGGCTCGAGATTTCACCTCGGTTTGTCTGGATCAACTAAATGAAATCATACAAAGTGATCTGAGTTGGCTTCCCCTCTTTGATACCTTATTGAGAGAGTTGAAGGCAAGTGCGATTGATTTACAAACGCACTGATTTCTCTCTCATGAAACTGTTCTCTTGAAACAAAAATATATAGATAATGATAGTGACACCGAAACTGTAAGTGTCCAATCAAATAAGGTTAAATCTGTTCTTTCTAAAAAAATCCTAAAATATAAGAAACAAAAAGAAAGAATCAAAAGATTCAAAGAAAAGAAAAATATGTAAATCGACAAAACAAGTCAAAGTAATTAAAGATACTCATAAACCTAAGGAAATATCTACTCAATCTACTCAATCTAGGAGTTTACTCCAGTCATAATCCCAGCGGTTGAAACCACTAATCAATATTCAGTACTTTTTGAATCATCTACTTCAACCGCTGGTACTTGTTTACGGTAGTACCATTTCCAATGGAAATTGGTTCTGCTACTTCAACGGCAAGTAGACCAATCCCTACACGAAGTGTTGACTCCGCGGGACAGAAACCTCCGTCAATTACTGTTATTGGCCACGGCGATCTGTTCCGCATGTTTAGCAGCACTGCTAATTGGAAATGTAAAAGTAGTCAATACCACTGAGGGATTGCGCTACTACGCTACCTCATTGAAGGACTTTTTGAAATTGAAAGAATGTTTCAATTCCGTTAATAAAGAATAGTATACTTTTCAGATGAGAAACGAAACTCCACTGAGGACAGTATTAAAGGGGCTACCTTCAGGTACCCCAACAGCTGACATTAAAGAGGAAATTCTTTCATTAGAATTTACTCTAAAAACTATAAAGCAAATTGTCAAGAAAGAAAATTATTTGGAAATACCACTCCCCATTTGGATATTGGAGCTGGAGAGAACTCCTCAAGCTTACGAAATTCATGACCTGAAGAGGCTTCTCTTTACTGTAATAGCCGTTGAACCGTATAAGCCGAGATCTGTGCTGTCAAGCTTTCAATCACACCTTTTCTACATGTTTCCGGACTCCAAGATGTGTTATCTGTGCTGGAATCCACGAACACAGAGAGTGTCCCATAAAGGTTAGAGCGCAGAGAGACTCAAGTGCGCTAATTGCGGGGAGTCGGTCATCTGGTTTCATATCGAGGCTGCCCTGTTTTCAAGACGGTCCTTGAAAACTTTAATAAGAGGGCAGTTCTACCTATTCCTCCATCAACCAAACCTCAACCTAGGACCTTCGCTCGGTGAAGGTCAATCCTAATATTCCATTTACAGAAGCCCTTAAAGCAGGCACTTCTTCCAAAAACCAAAATATGAACAACACAGTTCAAGCTCAGGATCTACAAATCCCTCAACCAACTCTAGATGAAAGTGCAGAGAGATTTCTCTAGGGTATGCAGCCTTTAATGGCTGGTTTATCCACCATGGAAAGGTTACTCTTCATGAACAGATTATTTAACCTTTGCTTTGCGCAGGTTAAGTACCATTGAGAGATAGACTACAAAATAAATTGTGCGAGGTCATTCGCCCAGGATAGTGAGGCTCATTTCACTGTTCGGATTTCGGACTCTCTGCTTGCCGATGGTGCAGTTTTTGACGTCCTGTTCTGGAGTGATGAGTCCACGATTTACCTAACTATTGTCCAACAGATGAACTATCTTGCTGCCATATGACCAGGGTTATAATGAAACACTGCCACACCTTGATAGCCAGAAAGGAATTTTGCTGCCATGATTACCCCAGGGGGTACAGTATACAGCACACAGGACGGTGCCTTGTCACCGTCATAAACCAGCTGCAGCAGCAACAGCAATGCATAACCAGTCTGCAGCCGATAGTTGAAGAGTTAGGAGTTTATAGAGCACGCAGAATCTCCTGAGGATGTCTACCGCAGTAATAGACGAAACGTTAACTTTTAAGAAAACCAGACCATGGTCATTAAGCCCGAAAGACAAACCCAACAGGAATCATAGCAAATACTGTTGTAAAATCCTACTCTGGGGGACTAACAAAATGTTAATATACGAGAAAATTGTCAAAGGTCATTAAGAGAGAAACTGAGAGTTTGAAATATAAATAAAACAATACATCATACACGACTCCAAAAATCAATCTTCCAGTCTAACATCTCTGTACAAGAAATAATCTCAGCGATCAAGAAAATGCAAAATAATAAATCCCCAGGTGACGAAAACAATTCATAACGAATTGTTAAAACATCTACATGTAATAGCCAAACAAACAATTATTTTACAGTTCACTAAAATATGAAATACGGGTACTATCCCTCAGCAATGTAAGAAAGCTCTCGTCATGTCAGTACTAAAAAAAGTAAAGACCCTTCAACGCATCCAAAACTTCAGACCTGTTTCTCTCATAAGTAATTTAGTCAAGACTATGCAAAGAATGGATATGAGAAGGCTACATCGGTATTTAGAATCTTCTGACATTATAGTTAGTGAACAAGCAGGTTTTCGTGTAAATAGATCCACAAGACCACAAGTTTCTAAGCTTGATCAACACAAAAGATACTACGAGCAAGAGAAAAATAACTGCTGTCTTTGTTGACTCCAGGCACCTATGACAAACTATGGAAAGAAAACCTGGTGTTAAAATTTATTAAAGCCGTATAAGATCCAATATGCTACAATTTATAGTATTCTTTCTCCGTGAAAGACTGCAGAGTGAAATACGGTAACAGTTTCTCAAAATATAAACTGCTGAAAACAGGTGTACATCTAGATGCTGCCTCCAATTTACACTCTTAACATCTATATAAATTATCTGATTTTTGAACGTAACTTTTTATCAGGAATTAAATGTCACAGTTACACAGATGACTTGGTCTTCTGGGCAGAAACACCAAAATACAGATCTAAAATCAGAACTGAATGCCATCTGAACAAGACCTTCGAGAAACTCGAGACTTGGTAACAATAATAACATGCAAGTCAATCTGTCAAAACCAAATATCTGTCTTTTCCTTATCTCATGAAAATATCAAACTTGAATTGAAATACAAGAGTACTCCCATTCACAATACCGACGCCATCACTTATCTCAGAGTCACTTTTGACAATAAATTATCATGGGGTTTCCATAAAAAAAGACCAAGCTTCAAAGCGTCTGATCTTGAAACTACTGGCAGGAAGTAAATGGTGCTGCAGCCGCCAAACGCTAACACTCACCTATAGGATGTACACTGTACCATGCTTACTGTATTGTTATGAACCTCTTATCAGTGCAGCGGAAAGTTTAATTAATAAACTCGAAACATTTCAAAATCAGGTCCTTCTACTCATCACCGGTGGTGTGAAAATCATTCCAATCAATAGCATGCTCCTGCTAACTGGCATAAGACTCTTCAGAGAATGTATTGAAGAAAAAGTTTTTTTTATATGACAAATTAATCAAAAGCACAGATAATTATTGGAGCTCATACTGTCTGTGGGAAACATAACTCAGAAACTGTCTAGATTCATTCAACATACTTCGTTAATTAAAAAAAAACATTATTACTTACAGACGGCGGAGATGAGGTTCCTAAGACAAGTAAAAGGGTGTACAAGACTTGATAGAATAAGAAATGAGGATATAAGAGAAGAATTGAAAGTACAGCCTTTATTGGATAAAGTCACGAATTACAGACAGAAATGGATTGATCACATGGATGGAATGAGTAAGGAGAGATATCCATTATTAGCAAGAAATTATCAAGCAAGAGGAAGGCGTGATGTTGGAAGACCTAGAAGACGTTGGGCTGATGCATTATGAAGTCGGAACGGGCAATTGCCTAATCCCTGGAGTGATGATGATGATGATGGTTACTTACTTACCTCTCTCAAAAATATATGCAAGTAAAAAACCAACAGAAATGACCAGTATTGTGCCATATATTGATTTTGAAGAACCTATTATTAAGAAAGACTAAGACCGAAATATCTTACGACTACAAGCGCTTGAAACAATCAACATCAGATATCCTGAAATTATTAATTGGGTCCATATTTTACTTATGGTTAGAAAACGGATGAATATCCTAACGTTTGAGCTGGATTCTTCATTACTCTCTTCTCTTTCTATTTACCTGTTGGCCATAACCTCTCAGCATTTGACGGAGAGAATAGAAACCATTCGTGTTGCACTCAATCAATCTACTTTACATAAACAAAAGCTTGTCTGATGTCTGATTGCAAAGCAGCTGTACAGTCTATCAGCCAAACTTTCTCTCCCAGGTGTTCTGCTATATTAAATTGCCGAAACATCATTAAATTTCTCCATAAAGATGATAAATGATTTGTACTTAACTGTATCGCAGGTCAATGTGACATTCATGGAAACAAACAGGCCGATTCATTAGCCAATAAGGGAGCCAAATTACCACTGCTCTACCAAAAACTCGTTTGATACCCTTCGGCGAAGAAACATACAAAACAGACTCCCAAAATTAAATCTACCTGAGATATTGAATCGAGTCCAGCTCAGAAACATTGGAGGAATCTAATTCAAAATATATCTTCTGAACCGAGGAGTACTGCAGATTCTCTTTTTCGTCTCAACACTGGACATGATTTACTAATACAATGCCATCATCGTCCGGGAATTATACAATCTTGAGCTTGTCCATTATAATAATAATAATAATAATAATAATAATAATAATAATAATAATAATAATAATAATAGTAATAATAATAATAGTAATAATAGTAGTAATAATAATAATAATAATAATAAAAATAATACCTCAGGACTGGATAACATCATTATTAATACCCATCCATAAGAAAGGAGAAAAAAGTAACTGTTCAAATTATAGAGGTATATCATTATTGACAACAGCATGTAAAATATATACATCCATTTTAAAACGAAAACTTCGGAAAATTACAGAAGATAAAATTGGAGAGGAACAATGTGGATTCCGAAAAGGCCGATCGTGTATCGACGCTATATTTGTTATAAAACAACTAATTGAGAAGTGGAAAGAATTTAATATCCCCCTATACATATTATTTTTAGATTTTGAAAAGGCCTATGATAGAGTCAAACGGGACATAATGTGGAAAATATTGGAAAGCTACCAAGTCCCCAATAATCTAATAAAAAGTTTATATGAAACCACATTTATAAAAGTAAAGTTAGATCATGGGAAAATAACAGATACATTTGAAATTAACCAAGGTTTAAGACAGGGATGTGGACTGTCTACATTACTGTTTATTCTATATCTAAATAAAATTGTCCAGGAGTGGAAAAAACGAAACCCCCCAGGAGTAAAAATATGTAGAGAAAATCAAATAAAAACAATAATCTTCGCAGATGATCAAGTACTTCTAGCGGAGAATAAAGATGATTTGCAGAGATCAGTGTTTAAATTGCAGAATACCCTGGAAAAATACATGAAAATATCTGAAAATAAAACCAAATCCGTGGCAATCACTGGAAAGGGACTTTCGAGAGTAAAAATAAATAATAAACCAATAGAACAAGTAACACATTTCAATTATTTAGGTAATAATATATCACAGTTTCATAATCAAAAAGATGTGGAAACAAATTTAGAAAAATATAACAGATTAAATGGTATAATTAGGAGAAATTTTGGAATACAAATGAGGAAAGAAATCCAATTGAGATTTCATAATGCCATAGCCAAACCTGCTCTACTATACGGAAGTGAATGCTGGACACTTCGAGCAAAAGAAAAATCCCGCATTAATAGTTCACAAATGAGATTCCTCCGATCACTAACTGGAGTAACAATAAGGGATAGAATGAAAAGTGGTGAGATAAGGATGCAGTGGAATAGTAGGGAAATGGTTGAACATATACAAAATTATCAGATTAAATGGTTCCAACACGTCCAGAGAATGTCAAATTCCCGTTTACCAAAGATGATTTACCACCTCAACCCTAAAGGCAAAAGAGACCTCGGAAGACCGATGGAAAGATCAGTTTTTGTAGTCGCAGAACGGGCATCATCACTCAATACTGCATTCGGAAGAAGATAATAATAATAATAATAATAAATAATAATAATAATAACAATAATGCTTTATTTATTCTGGCAGAGTTAAGGCCATAAGGCCTTCTCTTCCACTCAACCAGCACAAATACAAATAAATATTTGACAAATATAGATATACACTATACTAATTATAAACAGTTAAAGATCATTAAATGTAGCAAACAACATTTTATAGGATAATAACAATAATAATACTTACGATAATAATAATAATAATGGTAACAATAATAATAATAATAATGCTTTATTTATTCTGGCAGAGTTAAGGCCATAAGGCCTTCTCTTCCACTCAACCAGCACAAATACAAATAAATATTTGACAAATATAGATATACACTATACTAATTATAAACAGTTAAAGATACATTAAATGTAGCAAACAACATTTTATAAGATAATAACAATAATAATACTTACGATAAGAATAATAATAGTAACAATTATAATAATAATAATAATAATAATAATAATAATAATAATAATAATAATAATAATATGTAACATTGAGGAAATTGTAGACCGGCAGCATCTTCAGCAGAGCTCAATCCTTCAATTCTCACAGAAGTCGAATTATACTGGGAAGCCAGATTGGATATGACCCCTTTTTAAGTTGTTTTTGTTTGCTTAAAAAATGACACTTGCATCATGTAACTAGTCATTAGATAAATAAATTATCTTCTGCTACATAATCTATTAATGTTAGTTTCCCTTATAACAATCTCTCGGAAAATTTGTAATGTAAATGAAGAGGAATATAATGCAGTACTCCGAAAAATTTAGACGACTTCATGACGCAAACAGTTAGATAATAATTGCCCACCACCTCTGTGTGTCGGTCACTCCATGTTGAATTCGTGGTGAACGAATTTGAACCAGAACAGACATTTCTCGGGATTTCTCCCATTTTCCTCTGCCAAAAAATCTAATCTACCATTTCTCTATACTCATGTCATCCATTTTTATTTCCATTTTATTTCATCTGCCCTGTGATGGTGAGATAGACTTCGTCAGCCGGCATTTTTCTTTATCGCGAACTGTCAATAATAAGAACTTAATTTGATCCCTCAACTACATTACACCGAACACGAGCAGAGATTTTTTCCTAAATCTATATTAAAACAAAAGTCACTATCATATTATTATAGCGTTTAATGACAAACACAGTTATACAATATATGAATATTATCATTTAGGAAACTGTAAAGGATAAAAACTTTGAAAATAGAATTATTATATTCAATTGTGGTTAGTAACTTAGAGAATTATTGGAAGTGAAAATTATAGATGTAAACATAACATTAAAATCGTAGTAATAAAGCATAACTCACGCTAATAAAGCTTGAAACTTTCTTAAAATACATTAATTTAGTAAATAAAATCTGATGCTTGAAAATTAAAAAAATATCATAGGAAAAGAAAAACTCTTAACAGCGATTTAAATAAAAACAATGTAAAAAACTAATTAAGAAAAATGTCACAAAATAAAAATACTTTCAAAATCAACTTAAATACTTTTAATAAGTTTTGTTATTTAATCTTCTTCAAGATAATCATAGCAACTCCGGCCGTGAAAGTCTACGTCAATACTTAGGCCCTATCAATTTTGTTTACAAAATTTAAAGGAAACGAGACCAGCTTTTCAAGGTATTGATTCATCAAAATTTGAATTCCTTAAATTCTCTTATTAAATATGTATATAGTGCAATATAGATAATTATTCATATAAGGATTAATACAAAATAGTATATATCAAATTAAAAGCATAATAACTGCAAAAGCATAATGCTGGTTTTCCTAGGTATTATGAATTATTTGAACTACTATCTATTCTTCTTAACATTCATGACAAATTTCCAATGAATTTATCATAAATATGTCACGAGTGATATCCAAATCATCTATAAATTCATGAGTCACGAAGTGACGAATGAATTTGTCTGGAGGATTTGAAAATCAAGAATGGCATTAATTAGGACCGTTCAATGAATAAAATTAAGCTGTTTACACAAAAATTATTATTTAAATGTAACTACCGGTATTTTAAAATATTTATATTTAATGTAAACGGCGATGTTTGAAAACAAATCACAAATGTGTGGTTATGTTTCATTTGTTTATTCACACCAACATGATCATTTTATTTATTGCCAAATAGGATCGCAATATTGTAAGAATGCATCCTAGTGGAGAAAAATGAAACACATCAAACTGTATATTATAACCAACATTAAAAGTTATATTTTTTTAGTAAACAACTAAGTAAAATCATTATTTAAAAACACAACTATCAAATGTATAGTTTGAAGGAATCTGTCCATTCTTTGCTATATTCAATGTATTTGTTGGAGAGTCAGTCACTGCAAAATAATGTTTTGACCTGTTCAGAATATTAAAAGGAGGAGCTTTCATTATCACAAAAGCAGGAGCTGGTAAAGATAATTCTATAAAGAGCGAGATGAAACACGACTCTCATTGGTTGTAAAACAAAATTCATTGAAAAGTGATTGGTTATTGACATTTATTTGGGGCATGAGTTGAATAGTCACAGTAAAACCAACAATTCCTGACCGATTATAAGTCTCGGGTTAAAGGATAACAGAAGAATATATACATATATATTGTTGACTAATGACAATTAATTAATATTGAAGAGTAATTCATTCATGAATAGGTTTACATTGAATTATCACATTTTCCTGCGACAAATGTTGTAGCCTGCACTACTATCCTTTTTTGCAACTCTCTATATTTCCATCTTAATGTGATCTACATATCTACATATATGTGTATACGAAACCCAATGACATATCTCAAGATTGTATTTTGGAATGTGTCAACATTTTACAATTCCTATGCAGTTTAATTTCTGGAATTTATAAAGTTTATAATATTTTTGTGTTGTATTATTCTCCCAAGTTCCTCATTGAGCTTTATTATCCATGTACCAAATGATTTTTCTATTTGGATCCATTATTTTTCTCAAAGTCCTTGTTTCAAATACTAATACGAGTAATTTTATCAGCTTCCTTTACAACCCAGTTTTCATAGGCATATGTTACAACAGATGTTACAATAGTCAAATAGAGTTTGGCAGCTTTTAATTTTAACGTTTTTAAATAAATTTTAATTGGAAAAATATGTATTATTGCCAAGTAGGATTATTTAATTTACGTCTTATTCTACTGTATTAATATTTATTACTATTAACAATTTATAGAAAATACTTAAACGATTTAACTTGCTCAATTAGTGTATCGTTATTTTCAAAACCTGTCAAATTGTAATTATCTCTTTCACTCACCCCATGGCATAACAAACCTGGGCCTGTCACCTGGCTGCTGGCTTCACATCTAAATTCCTCAAGATTGCTGGTGGGAACAGGTCTCGTACTGGCCGCAATTCCAATAGAAAATCGATTCCCCCATAAGGACTGGAACCAGCGCAAGTCCCCTAGTTCTGTACCAAGACATCATCTTTTAAACTACTCGTCCACGGCCGGGGACAATTTCCTTTTATATCTCAATATTTTGTTAATAACTAAATAAAGATAATGAAATATTCCATGAGCTACTTTCAAATGTATTTCATTGAATAATTAATTATGAAAAATAATTGTATCAATAGTTCTGTTTTGCTTTATAATGTTAACAATAAATATGTTTGGTTTGAAGAAAATGCACAAATTATGTAAAAGAAACGAGCAGAAATATAAAATGACACTTAAAACAAAGCGTAAATAGAAGGAAAATAAAATTTTGATTCATGGCGTAGTTATTTTGTGAAAATGTGTATATCTACATGAGGCTCAACAATGATACATTGGTATAGCAATGCAAAGTAGAAGACAATTCCAAACTGCCATTAGCATTATACTCTGGGGATTCGTTTTGGTGAAAATTAAATCCTATGAACAGGTTTGTATAGATACTACTCCATTCCATCTCATCTCCACCTCCCAAAAAAAAGGGATTTTTTAAATCCTGGACGAAATATGAGGGCTCATCAGTATGACACGGATGTGTACTCTCAACTCACCCTCCACTCCTCTTCTCGCGGGTTCAAAACCGCCCGCTGTTCTGGTTCTACCGTTGTTATACAAAGGGCCTCCGCATGGTCCAGGATCCACGGTGAGAATTTCTCTATATATTAGTTAATGCAATATTTCTGTTTATACACATACTGCAGTATTTGCGGGTTGGCTGTCTTCTTCTCCAAAGTTCTCCATACCTGCCTAATCACGCAGTACAATTAACCGTGCTATAATACGGCACTTATTCAGTTATCATATATAATATATTCTGCAGAAATATATATTATGAGAACTGTAGCGATATTATCACAAGAACAATCTTGTAACGTTAAAAAAAACTTGGAATAAACACCATTTCGCTTAAATTTGCTCTTTATGTTGCCATTAGTCTCCAAATCTTCTTTCACGGCATCAAGACTCAGGGCAGACTTTAGTCTCTCTTACAATAAGTCTTCATTTCGATCTGTCAAACACTTTTTCCCGTCATCTTGTAACTTGTATCTTCTTCATGTTCTCCTCTAAAAGCTGAAATAATTTTTAAGCAAATTTCGCATTGAAATAAATAGTATGGAGATAATTTGAAGAATAACATATTTTTTTATTAAATATGAATATAATTTTGTCAAAAATCGTATCATATCAACTTTGTATCGTATCAAACTACATAAATTGATACAATGGTAAAAAAATGTGATTAGACTATTTAAGGAATGACGACATTAGAGTACAGTGTGTAGTGCAAGTTACGACTGGATAACGAACGTATGAACAGAATCCCAGAGTACTGTAGAGGACAACAAAATGCCAAGAGTATTGTAAGAGACAACTATTCGAAAAGACTTCGTCAAAAATGGCTGAAATAAACAAACTACATAGCCTATATTTGGGAACAGATGAAAGAGAAAGTGAAGAAGATGACAGTAGTAAGCGTCGACAACATCTGACCATCAAGATAGGAGACTGAAAACCTCTCCACAACCCTGAGATATGATGGGGTGAGTAGTCAGGGGAAAATTCTACATCCACTGTACGATGTAGTGTAACGGTTATTAATTGCACTCAAACACTATGATTATAAACGTGTGACGTAGAACAAAATTACATTCATACACATCTAAAACCCAAGCATTAAGCAAAACATGGATAGGCCTAGGCCTACGTATTTTAGCGTAATTTATTATTTTATAAGTTTAAAAATTGTTTCAGCTTCTCAATAATTTGTAAATAATTGTTTCATGCCTTAGAGCATCGTTTCCCAACCTGTGGGATTCGCAAAATATTTCAAGGGGTTCGCCAAAACTTTTCCGTAATGTCGGATTTCAAGGTTAGGCCTATAATTGTTTCCTTTATTTCTGTGGCATTGTAATAATAATAATAATAATAATAATAATAATAATAATAATAATAATAATAAATATATTATATTAATAATAATAATAATAATAATAAATATATTATATTAATAATAATAATAATAATAATAATAATAATAATTATTATTATATTTGGGCTGTGATGTTGGCTACAATGTGGAAAGAGATATTGACTCCAAAATAAATAAATTTCAGACGGTGTGTGGAACAATACAGAGAACATTCAAAAATAAAATTAGAAAAGAAACCAAGATAAAAATGTATAATGTTATGGTGGTTCCCACAATATTGTATGGATGTGAAACTTGGGCTCTAGTGAAAAGGCAGAAGGATAGAATACAGACGGCAGAGATGCGGTTCCTAAGACAAGTAAAAGGATGTACAAGACTTGATAGAATAAGGAATTAGGATATAAGAGAAGAATTGAAAGTACAGCCTTTATTGGATAAAGTCACGAATTACAGACAGAAATGGATTGATCACATGGATGGAATGAGTAAGGAGAGATATCCATTGTTAGCAAGAAATTATCAAGCAAGAGGAAGGCGTGATGTTGGAAGACCTAGAAGACGTTGGGCTGATGCATTATGAAGTCGGAACGGGCAATTGCCTAATCCCTGGAGTGATGATGATGATGATTATTATATTATATTAATAATAATTATTATTATTATATTATATTAATAATATTATTATTAATATATTAATAATAATATTAGTATTATTATATAATGGAAATGGACAGCTAATGACAAATGAGGGAAATTTTGGGGAAGTGGCTAAATTCAAATACCTAGGAACAGTAATCACAAATAGGAATGAGATCCACAAAGAAATTAAACACAGATTCAATTCTGGAAATGCGTGCTATTATGCATTGCAGAGACTCTTGATGTCCCAACTCCTTTCAAAAAACGTTAAACTGAAAATATATAAAACTATTATTCTACCAGTTATATTATATGGGTGCGAAACATGCACTCTTACTTTAAGGGAGGAAAGGAGATTACAAGTATTTGAGAATAAAGTACTTAGGAAAATTTTTGGACCAAAGAGAGATGAACAGACAGGTGAATGGAGAAGACTTCATAACAATGAACTACATGGTCTTTATAGGAAGCCAGATATAATAAGAACAGTTAAGTCTCGTAGACTGCGATGGGCAGGACATGTTGCACGTATGGGGAATGAAAGACTTGCATGGAAGCTTCTTGTAGGAAAGCCAGAGGGAAAACGCCCAGTTGGTAGACCAAGAATGAGGTGGGAGAATAACATTAACTATGATTTGAGGGAAGTAGATTATACAGGGAATGATTGGAAAGCATTAGCTCAGGATGGGGATGTATGGAGAACTTATGTCCGCGCGGCCCTGAACATACGGGTTCGATAGTGCCAGTGAGTAAGTAAGTATTATTATTATATTATAATAATAATAATTATTATTATTATTATTATATTATAATAATTATTATTTTTCTTATTATTATATAATAATAATAATTATTCTTATTATTATTATTATTATTATTATTATTATTATTATTTTTAAATTGAATTAACACTATAATGCCCCTTGTTACATATGTGTAAGATCGCATATTATTTCCACACTGAATTAATATTTGTCGCGAAACCTGATTTACAACGTAACGTAACAACGTTAGAAATGTATTTCATTTCGCTACAACTAGGCCTACACGTTGTGCAACGTTTAAGCCATAACTAGAGTAATTTTAGGATTTAACCGTTAAGGGTTCAGTTAATTTAAGGTTGTTATTTTTTTTTTCATTGGAATTAAATTGTATTCATGTCTACTCTATACATATTTAAAAGTCAGTGGTTCACTCAACTCAGATGGTTGTGGAAGGGGTTCGCGAGTCGAATAAGGTTGGGAATTGCTGCCTTAGAACTTCCTGATAGACAAACATGTACATTTTTCTAATCTTTTGAAACAGTGACAACTTTGGTAACACCATATTCGACCTACAATAAAAAAATAATATTTGAAGAGAAAAATTATACGCTCAGACCGGGACTTGAACCCGGGACCCTTGGTTCTCTAGACCAAGTGCTCTACCAACTGAGCTACCTGAGCAAGTACCGATCTAAACGCAAATCTCTCTCTATATACATTGTAATTTCCGTCCACCAAATGCTATGAAGCCATGCTTCTATCTTGCAAATGGCGGCTCCTTTATTAAGAAGACATATTTGGGAATTATACATTACAGCCAGTACGGCTTTTTCCATGTTATTATTATTGATTTCGTACATCTCAATGATGGATAAATCATATTTGAAGAGAAAAATTATACGCTCAGACCGGGACTTGAACCCGGGACCCTTGGTTCTCTAGACCAAGTGCTCTACCAACTGAGCTACCTGAGCAAGTACCGATCTAAACGCAAATCTCTCTCTATATACATTTTAATTCCCGTCCACCAAATGCTATGAAGCCATGCTTCTATCTTGCAAATGGCGGCTCACAAGTCCCGGTCTGAGCGTATAATTTTTCTCTTCAAATATGATTTATCCATCATTGAGATGTACGAAATCAATAATAATAACATGGAAAAAGCCGTACTGGCTGTAACGTATAATTCCCAAATATGTCTTCTTAATAAAGGAGCCGCCATTTGCAAGATAGAAGCATGGCTTCATAGCATTTGGTGGACGGGAATTACAATGTATATAGAGAGAGATTTGCGTTTAGATCGGTACTTGCTCAGGTAGCTCAGTTGGTAGAGCACTTGGTCTAGAGAACCAAGGGTCCCGGGTTCAAGTCCCGGTCTGAGCGTATAATTTTTCTCTTCAAATATGATTTATCCATCATTGAGATGTACGAAATCAATAATAATAAAAAAATAATATTTTTAAAAAACTAAAACAACGCGCTTTATTAGAAAACCGAGCTAAAAAATTAAAATAATTTTAATTTCCAACACGCTTGGGATAAAATTAAAGTGGTCACAAAAAAATCATCTCCAACACATATAGAATAAAACTAGAGTTATCAACAAAAACAAAATAATTGTACCATCAAAAGCGTGGGGTGCTCTATATCAATTAATATATCTGATAATAAACAGATATTGGTAAAAGTAAAGTCTCTAAGAAGAAAATGTATAAATCTTAAAAAGCACCCCACGCTTTTGATGGTAAAATTATTTTCTTTTCGTTGATAACTCTAGTTTTATTCTATATGTGTTGAAGATGATTTTTTTGCTGACCACTTTAATTTTATCCCACGCATGTTGGAAATTAAAATATTTTTCATTTTATAGTTCGGTTTTCTAATAAAGCGTGTTGTTTTAGTTTTTTAAAACTATTATTTATTTTTTATTTTTTAGTGTTAATATTTTACAGAATAAAATATAAACGTAAATATCTTTAAATTCGATACTATTGTAGTATGAGCTAAAAGTAATACTCTTCTAAAAAAATCCTCCAAGCAGGATTTGAACCAGCGACCTATGGATTACTGAAATTATATACTACTAGAGTTCACCGCTCTACCAACTGAGCTCTTACAAGCTTGACTAAAAGGTCGACAAATCCGCAACCTACTATACCAGTTTTATTTTATTTTTGATTTTCTGATGATTCTGGCCAGGATTTTAGAAACAAAATATGAAATTATTGTATTGTCACGGGTCCTTTACAAGTACGCAAGTCGATCCAATGTTTCTACGTGGGTGAAAATCGTGTTCAAAGATTCCGTTACATAGATACAAAGACACTTTTTTTTTATTTCTGACGATTCTAGCCAGGAGTTTAGAAAAAAATATGAAAATATTGTATTGTCACGGGTCCTTTACAAGTATACAAAGTTTCAAGTCGATCCAATGTTTCTAAGTGGGTGAAAATCGTGTTCAAAGATTCCGTTACATAGATACAAAGGCACTTTTTTGATTTTATGATGATTCTGTCCAGGATTTTAGAACAAAAATGAAATTATTGTATTATCACGGGTCCTTTACAAGTATACAAAGTTTCAAGTCGATCCAATGATTTTAAGTGGGTAAAAATCGTGTTGAAAGATTCCGTTACATAGATAGATAGGTAGATAGATATATAGATATATAGACAGATAGAAAGATGCAGGTCAAGCTAATATAAAGCGTGTAATAAGCACAAATTATTTCAATTTGTTCCCCATCAGCTCTTCAGTTAATACACAGTTTCCTATATAAAGTACACCCAACATGATTATTATGAGAAAATTAATATTTTCTCCAATTTAAAATAGAACTTTTTCAAATTTAACAAAAAAATAAGCTTAATGAGTAAGAAAAAATCGTTAAAATCGTTTTCTCAGTTTTTCTTTCATATTCATTATTTCCATAAAATTTACATATTGAATATTATACATTTTATTTTGAACATGCATTAACGAAAAAAGTATTTTTTAACTGATTTTTTTTTCTGATTTAAAAAAAACTATTAATTTCTGTCCATTTTGCACGCTTTATTTTAGCTTGACCTGTAACTATGTAACGGAATCTTTCAACGCGAATTTCACCCACTTAAAATCATTGGATCGACTTGAAACATTGTATACTTACAAAGGACCAATGGCAATACAATAATTTCATAATTTCCTAAAATCATGGCCAGAATCATCAGAAATTAAAAAAAAAAGTTGTGTAATTATGTAACAGACTCTTTCAACAAAATTTTCACCCACTTAAAATCATTGGATCGACTTATCGACTCGAAATTTTATATACTTGTATAAGACCAATGACAATACAATAATTTCATAAACGTTTTCTAAAATCCTGGCCAGAATCAGCAGAAAATAAAAATAATTAAAACCGGTTAATAGGTTGCGTACTTATCACCTTCTTACTCAAATAGTTGTAAGAGCTCAGATGGTAGAACGGTCGACCGTAATGATATATAATTTTAGTAATCCATAAGTCGCTGGTTCAAATCCGGCCCGGAGGTTTTTTTTAGTAGAGTATTACTTTTAGCTCATACTACAATAGTATCTACTTTAAAGATATACATTTTTATCTTATTCTGTATAATATTAAAACTAAAAAATAAAAAATCAATAATAGTTTTAAAAACTAAAACAACACGCTTTATTAAAGAACCGAATCAAAAAATGAAAAATAATTTTAATTTCCCAACGCTTGGGATAATTTTGAAGTGGTCAACAAAAAAAAGAAAACATTTCCAATACATCTAGAATGAAACTAGAGTTATCTACAAAAAAATAATTTTACCATCAAAAGCGTGGAGTCCTCTATATCAATTAATATATTTGATAATAAAACAGATATTGGTAAAAGTAAAGTCTCTAAGAAGAAAACGTAAAAACTATAAAGAGCACCCCACGCTTTTGATTGTAATTTTTTTTTGTAGATAACTCTAGTTTTATTCTAGATGTGTTGGAGATGATTTTTTTTGTTGACCACTTTAATTTTATCCCAAGCGTGTTGGAAATTAAAACTATTTTTCATTTTTTAGTTCGGTTTTCTAATAAAGCGTGTTGTTTTAGTTTTTTAAACTAGTATTTATTTGTTATCAATTTGTAATTTAGTTATCTGACAATGAGAAATGAAGTAGACCTACAATTCAAATCTAAAAATAAAGTTTTCAATAATCAATTGAGTTGGTGTTTACTTGATGAAAATCCATATTTATTAATTAAATAAAAATAAAACGTAGTTTTATTTGATTTTCATATTTATTATATAATTCAGTGACAGCTGTTTCGGTTCACTGTACCTTCTTCAGACATGTTAACAAATTATGAATTGTGTTCCAACTGATCTAAGAAACAATACAACAATATTTATTTAAATTTTTTAATTTAGCAAAGGGGATTCAAATAAAGTTGAGAATTTAACAGTTTTTTACTACTATTAAATTTATTAATTTCTACAGCCTCCAAAAGATCTAACTTCTTACCCTTATCACAAATATGTAAAATTTCAAAATTTGGATCGAAACAATGATTAAATTGGAATAGGTGCTTAGCATATTTTGAATTTTCTAAATTTCTGTTATATGCTCACATGTGTTCCTTTATCAGAGAGATAAAAGGTCTACCAGTGTGTCCTATATAGACATTGTCACATGTGTCACACTTCAATTTATATACACCTGATAATTTTTCTTTTTTTTTTGTTTTGGTTTTATTGTTTTTTATTTTATTTTGTAATCGACCAGCGATATGGATAGGTTAGAAAAAGTAAAACCAAGATTCATCAAAAAGGCATTAGGTGCAAGCAAATACACACCAAATAGAATGGCCTATATGCTAGCCAGAGAAACCTTCTTTCTAGAGGACCTGAGGCAAAGGATACTACTGCCAGCAACGGAGCCATATAAGAAAGTCATCGAAAAAAAGAAACAGAGAGAAAAAGAGATCGACGAAGATTTCTACGCCTCAGATGCCATGGTAAACAGAGAGTGGACTGGAAGTAACCAACCACAAAGGCACAGAATCATAGGTTTAGCAACACACGGATATCATCACAAAATGTGCAAAAATGCAAAATTCCACCAACCGAGTGATTCGTGTGAATGCAAGATATGCGACCAAAATTGTGAGCGATACCATTACAAACAATGCAGAATATGGACAGGATCACTGAACGAACTCATAAAAGACAAATCATAAACTTATAACTTAATGCTCTTTCGAGTGCCTCTTACCAATTTATTATTATTATATTATTATTATTATATTTTGTAGAGTTTTATTAGTTTTAAATGCCACATTAATGGCTTCACAGGAACCAAAAGACAATTGAATTCCTTTTTAAATTTTATTAATAGCATTCACAGAAGTATTAATTTCACAATGGAATTAGAAACAAATAATAGTATAAATTTCTTGGATTTATCAATAAAACACATTGATAATAAGTTTGAGTTTGGTATCTTTCACAAACCATCTCATACTGATACCACTATCCATAGTTCTTCTCTTCACCCATATACTCATAACATGGGAGCCTTTAATAGCTACATTCATAGACCTTTAAATATCCCTCTTTCACCCTTGGAATATAATAATGAATTGAATATTATTAAACAATTGGCTGTTAATAATGGCTACGACCCTGAAATTATAGAATGTTTAATTAAGAAGGTTCATCACAAAAAAGCAATTAACAAAGTTTTTCCTTCACTCAAAGAAAACATAAAGAAATATGCCGTAATGTCATACATAGGCCCACTTTCAAATAAAATATCTAAACACTTTAAAAAGTTGAACATTAATGTGGCATTTAAAACTAATAAAACTCTACAAAATATAATAAAAAACAATAAAACCAAAACAAAAAAAGAAAAGTTATCAGGTGTATATAAATTGTGACAATGTCTATATAGGATAAACTGGTAGACCTTTTATCTCTCGGATAAAGGAACACATGAGAGCATATAACATACATTTAGAATATTCAAAATATGCTAACCACCTATTCCAATTTAATCATTGTTTCGATCCAAATTTTTAAATTTTACATGTTTGTGATAAGGGTAAGAAGTTAGATCTTTAGGAGGCTGTATAAATTAATAAATTTAAAAGTAGTAAAAAACTGTTAAATTCTCAACTTTATTTGAATGAATCCCCTTTGTTAAATTTAAAAAAAATAAATAAATATTGTTGTATTGTTGCTTAGATCAGTTGGTACACAATTCATAATTTGTTAACATGTCTGAAGAAGGTACAGTGTACCGAAAAACAGCTGTCACTGAATTATATAATAAATATGAAAATCAAATAAAAGTACGTTTTATTTTTATTTAGTTAATAAAGTTTTCATATACATTATATTTAATTATTATTTCTCAAATTTATAACGTCACATTAACATGTAATTAATACATAATTTCTAACAAATTATTCAACATTAAAACGTTTTACTATGAAGACTTATACTTTCTGGATTTAATATATTTAATATTAATATACTAAGTGATTTAAATAAAAATTATTATGTTATTACATGAAGTATGTTATAATAAAACAATATTTTATTTATATACAGATTTTCAGTGTTTACACATCTTTCTGTGCATACAGTTTTATTTTTCTTCTCCACTCGTCTCTATGCACCCACTCCATCTCCTCCAGTCCTCTTGTTCTCATTCCAGTTCTTATTTCTTGCATTCACGAGTTTCGAGGTGTTCCTTTCCTCCTTCTTCCAGGTGGACATAATTCCATTGTTTTTCTGAGTAAACTTTCTTCTTGCATTCGTCGTATATACCGATACCAATTTAATTGCTTGTATCTTATATAATCCACTACTGAACCGTGTATTCATTTTTTTCTTGTATGACATAATTTCATATTTTTTTCTAATTTTGAACATCTTGCCGCTCTTCTCAAAAATCCATTTCCATAAAATAATAATAATAATAGGCTTTTACGTACCATATCTAATATAAATATGATTTAATATATCTAATAATAATCTTATTAAATTGATATTAGATTTTTTTAAATTGAAAGCGTGTTAATATGTTATTTCAATAATTAACATTAATTATTATTGTAGTAGACCTACTGCTTTGAAAATTAGTATAAATATCACTCAATACACCATATACAAGGTGTCTCAGTATTAAGGTTCAGAACTGTACGTTTTAACATAAGGAACCAGTGGTTGGAAATTAATATTTCGGCCTCTGAGAGATCTTGAAGAATTGATAAGCGTGAAGAACATTTTTGAACTGCTTGGATTTTTACACTCATGACCGCGCAACTTAGAGCTCAGAGCATTTGTTAAAAGTGGCAACCACCTTGTCTTAATGCATGCATTACAATGGTTAATGAAATGTTGTTGTACCCTCTCCAAAGTCCCTGTTACACAATGTGAGCGGCAGCAAAAACACTAGCAAGCAGCACTTCCCTTCCAATCCAGTGATCATGATATGTATTACCCGTTAAAGAGTAAGCGCAGTTGTTAACGGAGGGCGCTACAGTCGTGTTTATGCAGGAATAGAACACGTGACACTGCTATCTAGTATGAAGTGCAGAGGAGAATTGGACGTGGAACGCTGACAATGCAGGTCTAGTAGAAAGTTAGTTAGCGGTGCACATTGTAATATGTAAATAATCTTTCTGTCTTGTGATTTAATCACTTTTCTTGGAGACTTTTCGGCGTCTCCATAGTTATACAATGCAAACATGGGTCTATAATACGAACTGTTATATCGACATGGAATCGCTGTTTAAGAGCGAACGATGTGATTACAAGTACAATAAAAATGCAACTGTGATTCTTTGCTCACTGTTCACTGTCTTATATTACGTCACGTGTAGCAACAAACAGTGCTTCGCGATGCGTCCGCCTGCAGAGATATTTTAAATGGCTAATATTGTTCAGGTGTCTCGCGTCTTTCAAATACCGCTGTAGGCTTTAAATTAGTTATAAGTTTGGTATCATATAGTAAGCTACAACCTTAACATGCCTTTGTGGCAAAATACGGTTTTAAAATATTTTCAGATTCAATAATAATAATAATAATAATAATAATAATAATAATAATAATAATGACAATAATAATGATAATAATAATAATAATGATGATAATAATAATAATAATAATAATAATAATAATAATAATAATGTTGGGTATCATAATCCAAGCAAGTTGCAAAAATATCTTCACACTTATTACTTCCTCAAGATTTCGTAGCGTCCGAAATATCCATTTCCAACCACTGGTTCCTTTATCAAAATGCTCAGTAAAAATCCCTCTAACCTATGTTTAATTGTGACCCTAAAGTTTGGAGACACTCTGTATAGCATAAATCTAAAATTAAATCCTTAACCTCGAAAAACATAAATACTAGTTCCTAAATTCTGAACCGTGCATTTCTCTCTAATCTTAGGATGTGTCTATTTACCTCTCATGTAATAATATTTAAAATTATTTAAGAGTAAATTTGGAGTGGAAGTAAACTTTCATCAGTTGTATGTGACATTAGTTTTAAAGATTGTAAAAAAACTTCCCTTTATGTGATATGAAAGTCAAGTTTAACAACATTTAAAAAAATATGTGAATAATGGCTTTCTTTATCACATAAATGTGGTCTTCTGTTATTTTGATAAAATAATATGAACGGACACAGTCAAAAATATTCATAAATGGTAAGAATTTGTGTAACATAAGTAACAATAACATTATTTTGACTATTTAACTCATTGACCGATAATCGTGCCTCTTCCTGCTGATAATCGTGTCTCTTCCTGTTCGTAATGAGATATATCTCTGCAAATTAACTTCTTTGACAAGGATATCGATTGAACAATGTACGATCGATATGGTACAGCAAGAAATGCCAAAAGAAAACAACTTCAAAAATTACAACAAAAAAAAGTTTGTTCTGTTGCTCTAAAAAACTCATTAAATGTTGTATAATGAATCTGCATTATTATTAATACTTATTTCTCATAAAATCATCTCTTATTGAGTTTTCCCAATCCCAAAGAGATTTAACAGTAAAAATATGCTATTTGTATACAGCCGGCTTAGAAATCGCCCGGAAGTAAGATCGGAATACATAACCTCACATTTGGTAAATATTAAACAGTTTTAGCTTCTGATGTTGCTTTATTCGCTAAATAGTCACTTCAAATCCAACGCGAGGTTGATTTTTTCATTAGATAAAGTTACTCGCGACTTCGTCGCTCGTGATTTTTTCAGAAAAACACAACCTCTTGTTAGATTACTCTTGATAATTTTTACTTTATAATTTTATGTCATATAGACTTAATATAGTGGTATTCTAGTTATAGGTAAATTCGAAAGAAAACATCAACTTAAAGTCGTAATCACATTAAAGTAACTTTATCATACATTTCGCATAATTTATTTTATTATTTTTACTGAAGACAAGTAATTTATAAAAATGTATTGTTAGTTTTTTGCTCATATTTAATATTTTTTAAACTTTAATTTCTTTTAAAAAAATATTATATATATTTTTTTTATATAAGTGACACTATCATAAGCGAAAGTTTCTACATTTTACCATAATGTATATGATACTGTAATCAAATTAAGTGATCGTCTCTGTGGTATGACACTATCCCTAATCACTAGTTCGATACCTGGCTATAACATATACATTTCTCTTTCGGTATAAGATCTGGATCGCGGACCATCACAACTTCATGATAACAATTGAGTAACAGAAGGCCTGTGCGAAAACGTTTACAGTAAGGAGTTAATATAAAATAATCCATTTTTAATTCTGACAGATGTCGTCGTCCCCACTTAGTTAAAATCTTTTAAAACCTGATGACCTTTTGGAATCTGTGTTTCATCATTAGCAGCAGATTTAGAGATATTCAGTAACTTTTCGGAGCCTTTGAGAAGTAGGTCAAAACCTCATGCTGAAGATGGGATTCGGTTTCCGAAAGGCCTTACTGTTTAAAAATATTTTAATTAAGTTGAGGACGACGACACCTTTCACGTACTAATTGTATTATTTTACACCACAACGGAATTTTATATTGTATTTTTAGTAAAGACTTATTACCAACAAAATAACGATAATTAATGGAAAATAGTAATGTGTTAAGCTGATGCCTCATTAACGTTTGGAGAAAATCAAGTAATGAGTGCACAACTCAGTTCTTTATTGCATTCTTGATTAGGCAGTGCAGCTATAAAAAAATCTCGGTGTCTCTTGTCCAGTGTAGTTGTAACCTCCCTTTCCTTTCTCATCACACCCTCCTCCCTCCCACTTTACACACATATAGCACTAGTCCCCACCAAAAATGTAAATTGATGATTTCATTACCTTGTATAATTCGCTATGCGGATCGCATGCAGTAGATACAGAACAGTGTAGAAAAAACATTGCCTGACAGACGTACATATTAACAGCATCAGAGTATGTGTTTTTCGTACCTTTAACCCTGTACTTAGTTTTACGTATATGTATGTGAGATAGAGGGTTTGGGGGCTAGTCTTTCTGTATTTTTTTTTTGTATACGGGAGGTAATGACTTAATTAATTTTGACGAATAGCTGTACACGGTTGCTCACCAAGTAATGTGTAATGGTGGTGGGATTATGAACCCTTGTCGTAGCTATAGTCTCTCTTTTCATTTCCACCAAATCCGCCCCCCTCCCACCTCATATACAACCCAAACCATCCCTTTTTCGTCTCGTTGTAGTAATAGGGACAGTCGCATTAGTGTCAAAGAAAAATGTGATTGGGAGGTGCACTCTCTATGAATGTAATGTCCTCACCACCCCTCTGGTCTCAGTAATATTGTTTAGTCTGACCATAACAACAAAAGAGGGAGGGATTCTGGAAAACTCAATTGCAATATCAGATCATGGAATTTAATTATTTTTTATAGTAGCGTTCACAAGAAATTCCAGGAAAACCCAAAGATACATTTACTTCCACTTTTTGTTTATGAAACAAAACTGAGTAATTGACAATTTAACATAATTTGAAAGATTTTGTTTGATTGTGCTAACAACGGGCATTATTATGGAAGTCAATAACACTTAAAAATAACACTTTTAAGTAAAGTGGTTGAAATATTTCAGTTAATACAAATAATAAAATGTTTGGACTGATGGTGAAACTTCGTTACGATGAGTAGCATGATCTTTATGGGAAACCAGATAGGACAGTGAAGTCTCGTAGACAAGGATGGGAAGGACATGTGGCACGAATGTGAAAAAAAATGGAAAACCCTTGGGTCCAATAGGTAGGTCAGGAATGAGGTGAAAGAATAATTTAATCATGATTTGAGAGAAGTGAATTATACTCAACGTTCAGGTTCGATAGTGCCAGAGAATTAATTAGTTATTATTGCTATTTATTTTTCGTTAAATTGGCAATGCATCCTGTAATATACATTGGTTTAATTTATCTAGTACATTTTTAATAAAATAGAAGAGATCCAATTGAATAGAAGTTAGTTAAATTTGTGTCGAATTATACATGCGTATATATATATATATATATATATACACACACAGTTATTCTTGATTTATTTTTCCTGCAATAGGCCCACGACACATAATAAATTAATGCTTCGCCAATTTAATGGTTAATGAACTTCTATTTACTCCTGAATATGGCGAATGAAACATTAAATAACCCGTAATCTAAATAAACTTTTGCGATTCTATTCTAAAATAATACACACGCACAGAAATAATCTTTAACTTTATTTATAGACCTTTAACCATTGAAAACTAGGAAAGGTGGAATTAAAATAAATAAATAAAAAATAAATAAATAAATAAATAAATAAAAATAATATATATATATAGCTTTCTTTCAGAAAATTCATTTTGGCGACAAAAAAATCTTCTGAAATGTTAGTGTTTTGACATAAAATGGTTCGTTACATTGCCTTCAAATTGTACCTTGTTCTTAGGAAGACTTACTGAAAATGAAAACCAATTAAAATAATAATATACGGGTGAAAATTTACACATCTCAGTAATAGAAGAACAAACTTAAATTCCCGTCAAATTTGTCAACACGGGGTTTATTAGTAAGGATATTAGGTAAACTAATAATTAATACATGTTTTAAACGGCTCCTTTTGAGCCAAATCTCTCGGTAGTAGCCACTATCTATTTTTGACGGGCATATTTATGTAAATATTTTAATTTTTGTGACAATAAAGGAGGTGACAATATTGTAAAGTTAAGAAATCTGTGGCGTAACTAGGGATGAATTGGAAACATTACGTATACGTTATAAGCTGACCTCCACTACATGCAACAAGGACAGCAACTAATCTTTATAAACTGAGAAACAATTACATCAAGCACATTCACAATGCTAAGCGGGATAAAATGTGGAACAAAGTATTGATTTCAGAACTCTGTTTCTCATATTCCATTTAAGGATACGGTTTTTACCCAACACAGGAGGAAAATAAATAGTTCCACATAATTTGAAAATTTAAAAATAATAATGTGGATAATGTTGCTGTACTGCGATTTGTAATAACCAAACTTCGAAGTTTTAGGCTCTAAATTTAGATTTAGGCATATAAAATAGGAATAAAACGTAGTTTTATTTGATTTTCATATTTATTATATAATTAAGTGACAACTGTTTCGGTACACTGTACCTTCTTCAGACATGTTAACTAATTATGAATTGGGTTCCAACTGATCTAAGCAACAATACAACAATATTTGTTTACATTTTTAAATGTAACAAAAGGGATTCATTCAAATCAAGTTGAGAATTTAACAGTTTGATACTACTTCTCAATTTATTTATTTCTACAGCCTCCAAAAGATCTAACTTCTTACCCTTATCACAAACATGTAACATTTCAAAATTTGGATCGAAACAATGATTAAATTCGAATAGATGGTTAGCATATTTTGAATATTCTAAATTTCTGTTATATGCTCTCATGTGTTCCTTTATCCGAGAGATAAAAGGTCTACCAGTTTGTCCTATATAGACATTGTCACATGTGCCACACTTCAATTTATATACACCTGATAATTTTTCTTTTTAATTTTGGTTTTATTGTTTTTTATTATATTTTGCAAATTTTTATTAGTTTTAAATGCCACATTAATGTTCAACTTTTTAAAGTGTTTAGATATTTTATTTGAAAGTGGGCCTATGTATGACATTGCGACATATTTCTTTATGTTTTCTTTGGGTAAAGGAAAAACTTTGTTAATTGCTTTTTTGTACTGAACTTTCTTAATTAAATATTCTATAATTTTTGGGTCGTAGTTATTATTAATAGCTAATTGTTTAATAATATTTAATTCATTATTTATATTCCAAGGGTGAATATTATTAAACATTATTAAATATTATTAAACAATTAGCTATTAATAATAACTACGACCCTAAAATTATAGAATATTTAATTAAGAAAGTTCAGTACAAAAAAGCAATTAACAAAGTTTTTCCTTTACCCAAACAAAACATAAAGAAATATGTCGTACTGTCATACATAGGCCCACTTTCAAATAAAATATCTAAACACTTTAAAAAGTTGAACATTAATGTGGCATTTAAAACTAATAAAACTTTGCAAAATATAATAAAAAAACAATAAAACCAAAATTAAAAAAGAAAAATTATCAGGTGTATATAAATTGAAGTGTGGCACATGTGACAATGTCTATATAGGACAAACTGGTAGACCTTTTATCACTCGGATAAAGGAACACATGAGAGCATATAACAGAAATTTAGAATATTCAAAATATGCTAACCATCTATTCGAATTTAATCATTGTTTCGATCCAAATTTTGAAATTTTATATGTTTATGATAAGGGTAAGAAGTTAGATCTTTTGGAGGCTGTAGAAATAAAAACATTGAAAAGTAGTAACAAACTGTTAAATTCTCAACTTGATTTGAATGAATCCCCTTTGTTAAATTAAAAAATTTAAATAAATATTGTTGTATTGTTGCTTAGATCAGTTGGAACACAATTCATAATTAGTTAACATGTCTGAAGAAGGCACAGTGTACCGAAAAACTGTCACTGAATTATATAATAAATATGAAAATCAAATAAAACTACGTTTTATTTTTATTTAAATAATAAATATGGATTTTCATCAAGTAAACACCAACTCAATTGATTATATAAAATAGGTTTTAAAATTATGCAATAGGCTATAAAAATGCCACTTTTAAAAATGTGTAATAGCATAAGGTACCATTTGATATTTAACAGCAAAGTGGATGCAAGAATAACAAGATTATTAAAAGAAATCAAGATACTTCACTATAGTAAACCCATTTTTTGAACACAAAGTAAAGTTATTTTCATTTCTTTACATTATTTTTATATCGGTCGCAGTGTTTAGTGGTCATATTCCGGAGGGTCGCTGGTTCAAATCCGGCTGGGTTGGTGGATTTTTAGGATAGCAAAATCCAAGAGAGAAGTCCTCTGAGGAGGAGGATTTTAGTCCTGATTCCTGAGTCTAAAGATTTGCGTTCTCATAAAAGAATCTTACGCCTAAATTAGTGCTTCCGAACAAAATTCATTCGGACTTCACCATTCAAGAAATATCTTAGTTTCTTAGTAGTTGTCGCTTCGAGGCAATGTGTTGACCAAATTTCACTGATTGACATCTATAGAGAAATAAACCTAACTAAACTAGATTGGGTACGAAAATATCGCTAGGGAGAATCCACGTTCCAGGTGAGGGACGTACAGAGTGGAATACAAACTACATTATTTCGATAATAATCTAATAAATTCTGAAGATATCCGTAAGCCTGGGACGAAATTCGATGAAAAAAATGTAGTTTCGACTTTAAAAAAATGGTTAAAATAGGCACAATACATTTTTGCAGGTGGTAAACTTTTCATAAAGATTTTTTCATAATTTCATGAAAAAAATTACATAGGCCCTAACTTAAAATACGAGTCTAATAATAATAATAAATGAAACGTGCATAAGTGTGCAATTTAACATATCTTTCTTTAACTCCCAGTGATTATCTACCTGTAGGGGACAGGTTCCCATTCAGCATCTAGAGGAATTTGAGAAGAGCAATAAATAGCGGTTCCAGGTTAATAAAACCAGCTATAACAGCTGCGGGGCCCAACATTCTGACCAAATTTCACTCCTATTCTGTCTGGATGTTCATCCACTTACTGCATGTGATTAACACATGTAGCCAGCAGCCGACTGGTCGACCAAGGCCCTTGTAGCATGTTGCAACATGGAGTTAACTGCTTAATATAATCACTTAATGATCTCATTCAACCCTCACGCTTATGTGCGATAACCAACTGACTCACTGGTACATAGCCGTACGGACATAAGCTCTCCATACATCTGTACCCTGTGCCACTGTTTTCCAATCATTCCCTCTACAATCTACTTCCCCCAAATCTTAGTTGATTGTTATTTTCCCACCTCAATATTTACCTGCCTACTGGGCACTTTCCTCTGGTTTTCTTACAAGGAGTTTCCAACAAATCCCTCATTTTCGTTTCTCATTCATGTTAGATGCCCAGATACCCTCTCCATTTCAGCCTATGAGAATTAACTGTTCTTATTACATCTATTTTTCCACCATAAAGATCATAATATAATTCATCGTCATGTACCTTCTCAATTCACCGTCTGTTCGTCATCTCTCTTTCTCTCTTTGATCCAAAAAAAAAAAACTTCCTCAATAGATATCCTCTCCATATGTTCCCTGCATTTAAACCCATATAGGTTCATGTAGTGGACATTAAGGTCAAGTTTTAATTCTCTTTAAATGTCTTAATTTCTCCGTTGTTGTGGTAATAAACTAATTTCTCCGGTGTTGTGGTAATAATCGCATTTCTCCGGTGTTGTGATAATAATCTCATTTCTCCGGGTTGTGGTATAATCACATTTCTCCGGTGTTGTGGTAATAATCTCATTTCTCCGGTGTTGTGGTAATAGGCCTAATCTCATTTCTCCGGTGTTGTAATAATCTCATTTCTCCGGTGTTGTGGTAATAATCTCATTTGTCCGGTGTTATAGTACATACATACATAGTGTTCTGCTCAAGAACAGGTCTTTCACTGCAACCTCAGCATTCTCCACTCCTTCCTTAACTCAGCTTTCCTTTTTGTATCTGCATACAAACCATTTATTTTAATATTGTCTATCATCTGATGTCTTTTACTGCCTCTAACTTTCATTCCGTTGACCATTCCTTCTAGCGCATCCTTCAGCAGGCAGTTTCTTCTTAGCCAGTGGTCAATCCAATTTCCTTTACTCTTCTTTATGAGTTCCAGCCTTGTTCTTCTTTCACCCACTCTGTCTAGCACATCTGTATTTCTTACTTTGTCTGTCCATTTTATACGTTCCATTCTTCTCCATATCCACATCTCAAAACCTTCCAGTCGCTTTTCCTCATTCCATCGTAATGTCCAAGTCTCGATACCATACAATGCTACACTTCACACAAAGCACTTCACTAGCCTCTTCCGTAATTATTTTGCCAAAGGTCTGCAGTAAATGCTTATTTTCTTGTTGAAAGCTTCTTTTGCCATTGCTATCCTCTGCTTTACTTCTTGACCGCAGTTCATGTTACTAGTACAACCCAAGTATTTGAAGCTCTCCACTTGCTCAATGACCTCATCTCTAATCCTCATGATTATCTTCCTTGGTTTCTTTCCTATAATCATGGCCTTTGTCTTATTTATATTTATCTTCATTCCATAATCCTCGCACTTATCATTTAGCTCCATTAGCATGTTCCCCGGTGTCATTGCATCTTCTGCTAGCAAAGCCTTATCATCAGCAAATCTTATGCACTTTATTCTTCTTCCTCCCATGTTTACGCCTCTCGTATTGCTGAAGCAGTTCTTCATTAGGTCTTCCAGGTAGATGTTGAGAAGAGAAGGTGATAGAGGACATCCTTGCCTTACCCCCTTCCAATTTCTCTTCCCTCTGATATTTCTTCTCCTATCTTCACTTTTATTCGCTGTTTCATATAAAGACTACTTACGAGCCTCCTCTCCTTCCAGTTCCCGCCAATTCTCTTCAAGATCTTCAGGAGTTTATTCCAATTTACTCTGTCAAAGGCCTTTTCCAGGTTAACAAATACTGCATAAACGTCTTTATCTTTTTCTAATATCTTTCTCCTATTGTTCGTATCAATCCAATTGCACATCTTGTACCCTTTCCCTTCCCGAAGCCAAACTTTCCTTCTTCCAATTCGCTTTCCATCGTAGAACGTAAACGTCGATTCAGTATTTGCAGGAGAATCTTTGCAGAGTGTGATATCAAGTTGATGGTCCTGATGAACTCCTTACATTTCTTTGCATTGTTTTTCTTCGGTATTGGTATTAACACTGTCTCAGTCAATTCTTCGGGCCATTCACCTCCTTTATTTATATTGTTGCATAAACGCAGAATTTCCTTCTTTCATTCATCCAAGCATTTGACCAATTCAATAGGGATTCCATCTACCCCGTTGCTTTCCCATTCTTCATCTCCTTAATTGCTAGTTCAACTTCTTCCTTCAGAATTGTAAATCCTTTTTCATCTTCTGATACGTCTTCTTCATTTTCTATATCCAAGTTAGCCGGATGATATCTTGTCTCGTGTAGATCTTCTACATATTTTTCCCATTTATTCATAATTCCCTGTTTGTCTGTCATTTCCTCATTATTTTCGTCCTCAATCTGCCACATAGTTATCCTGCTCTTCTTTCCATAGTCCAAGCATTTAATTTCCTGGTAAATTAAATCATATTTTCCTTTCCTCTCCAGATTATCTACTTCTTCGCATATCTGCTCCTTCCATTCTTCCCTTGCCTTGTCAGTTTCTCTTCTAAGTTCGTTATTTAGCTTCCTGTAGTTTCTTCTGTATTGCTATTTTCCCATTTTCTTCTTTATTCCATCTTCTCTAACATTTTTTCTGAGACCCTAGGTTTCTTAATATTCTTGCTCTCTTTGTATTCTATTGTTTCCTCTGCAGCTATCTGTATACAGGTTTTTAAATGACTTCAGTGTTCCTTGGTATTGCCATATGAGATTTTCATGGTAGAGGCTTTCTCCTGAAAATGTTGTTGGAATTTTCTCCTTTCCTCTTCAGTTTTAAGTTTCTTCAAGTCAAACTTCTTTGTTTCCTGCCTTCCTCTTATCATCTTCAGGCAAATATCTACTTCGTCTATTAGTAAGACGTGGTCTCAATTGATATCTGCTCCTGGTAGGGTCTTCGAATTTTTCAGGCCATTTCGGAATCTTTCGTGTATCAGTATGTAGTCGATCTGGTATCGTTTGTTGTCCATAGGGCTTATCCATGTGTATCTTGTTCTTTTAATAATCTCATTTCTCCGGTGTTGTGGTAATAATCTCATTTCTCCGGTGTTTTGGTAATAATCTCATTTATCCGGTGCTGTGGTAATAATCTCATTTCTCCGGTGTTGTGGTAATAATCTCATTTATCCGGTGTTGTGGTAATAATCTCATTTCTCCGGTGTTGTGGTAATAATCTCATTTATCCGGTGTTGTAATAATCTCATTTCTCCGGTGTCGTGGTAATAATCTCATTTCTCCGGTGTTGTGGTTATAATCTCATTTCTCCGGTGTTGTGGTAATAATCTCATTTCTCCGGTGTTGTGGTAATAACCTAATTTCTCCGGTGTTGTGGTAATAATCTCATTTCTCCGGTGTTTTGATAATAATCTCATTTATCCGGTGTTGTGGTAATAATCTCATTTCTCCGGTGTTGTGGTAATAATCTCATTTCTCCGGTGTTGTGGTAATAATCTCATTTCTCCGGTGTTGTGGTAATAATCTCATTTCCCCGGTGTTGTGGTAATAATCTCATTTCTCCGGTGTTGTGGTAATAATCTCATTTCTCCGGTGTTGTGGTAATAATCTCATTTCTCCGGTGTTGTGGTAATAATCTCATTTCTCCGGTGTTGTGGTAATAATCTCATTTCTCCGGTGTTGTGGTAATAATCTCATTTCTCCGGTGTTGTGGTAATAATCTCATTTCCCCGGTGTTGTGGTAATAATCTCATTTCCCCGGTTGTGTGGTAATAATCTCATTTCTCCGGTGTTGTGGTAATAATCTCATTTCTCCGGTGTTGTGGTAATAATCTCATTTATCCGGTGTTGTGGTAATAATCTCATTTCTCCGGTGTTGTGGGTAATAATCTCATTTCTCCGGTGTTGTGGTAATAATCTCATTTCCCCGGTGTTGTGGTAATAATCTCATTTATCGGTGTTGTGGTAATAATCTCATTTCTCCGGTGTTGTGGTAATAATCTCATTTCTCCGGTGTTGTGGTAATAATCTCATTTCCCCGGTGTTGTGGTAATAATTCATTTCTCCGGTGTTGTGGTAATAATCTAATTTCTCCGGTGTTGTGGTAATAATCTCATTTCCCCGGTGTTGTGGTAATAATCTCATTTATCCGGTGTTGTGTGTGTAATAATCTCATTTCTCCGGTGTTGTGGTAATAATCTCATTTCTCCGGTGTTGTGGTAATAATCTCATTTATCCGGTGTTGTGGTAATAATCTCATTTCCCCGGTGTTGTGGTAATAATCTCATTTCTCCGGTGTGTGGTAATAATCTCATTTCTCGGTGTTGTGGTAATAATCTCATTTCTCCGGTGTTGTGGTAATAATCTCATTTCTCCGGTGTTTGTGGTAATAATCTCATTTCTCCGGTGTTGTGGTAATAATCTCATTTCTCCGGTGTTGTGGTAATAATCTCATTTCTCCGGTGTTGTGGTAATAATCTCATTTCTCCGGTGTTGTGGTATAATCTCATTTCCCCGGTGTTGTGGTAATAATCTCATTTCTCCGGTGTTGTGGTAATAATCTCATTTCTCCGGTGTTGTGGTAATAATCTCATTTCCCCGGTGTTGTGGTAATAATCTCATTTATCCGGTGTTGTGGTAATAATCTCATTTCTCCGGTGTTGTGGTAATAATCTCATTTCCCCGGTGTTGTGGTAATAATCTCATTTCTCCGGTGTTGTGGTAATAATCTCATTTCTCCGGTGTTGTGGTAATAATCTCATTTCTCCAGTCTTGTGGTAATAATCTCATTTCTCCAGTGTTGTGGTTATTACCTCATTTCTCCGGTGTTCTGGTAATAATTTCATCTTGGATGCCTTTTCTGCCTCTTCGTTAGCATTCCTTGTCATCCGTGTTTCACTTCCATCGGCTAATATCGGTCATGCATTTAATATATATATATATATATATATATATATCTCTGAGTCGTGATAATTATTTTTTAAACACGTCTGGAAATTGAATTCATCAACAGATAGTCTAATAAGGACATGTCTTAATTCAAAATTCAGAGAGGTCCATGTTCGTTATTCATTAGTCCTGTGGCATATGAATCAGGCCATACTTCCTTTCCTTCAATAGGTTTCCGAAAGTGTTGGCATGGTGCAACATATAGTTGGTTCTGATTCCTCTATTAGGTGCCAGAAGTTATAGAACACGAGTTTCGACCTTTTAGTTTTTTACATTGCCAGAAGTCTAAAATTATATTGCTTTACTCTTTCTAATAAGTATAGATTTTGTTCTTAGATTTCGGCCAATTTTATCCAAAGAAAATTCTATATATTAATTTGATATTTACAGTCTTGTGGACGTGAAAACCCAAGAGTGAAAAAGAATCTCCATCACGCTTGGGTCGAACTCGTCAGAATCAATGAGCGGTCTGCAGGAAAACGAAGTTTGTAATTTTTATAGTCATTATGTATCAATAAACGAACTGAAAGAACCGTGATCGTAGTTTAGACTTTGTTTCTGGAATGATCTAAGTGCACTAAATGTACTAAGTTGACTGACCCACAAGAAAAGTAAGAACCTGAAAATATTCTGTTAATCATCGTAAATTTGTTACTACTGTAATGATGTGTTACTTAATTCGTTTTAGCATGTATCTGTTTACCATTATTCCCATAACTCTCTTGACGACTTGAGTTTCAGAAACAAAAGACAAAAAAAGATGAGAAAGAAGAGGAGTTCGGCTCTTTTTAGTTGTTTAGAATGTTCGTCACGTCTGTGACATTTCTGCTTGTCCATCTGTGTGTCCGACTGTCCATACATCACACAGGTAGGCGCAGCTGTGCCGTGATTAAGACATTGTCTTTCTTTGGCAGATAGGGAAACTTTTTTTCCGAGTTTTAATGGAGACCAGTATCTTCATATCAAACCATTGTCTTTGGTACAAACACTACATATTAAAACAAAACCTTCCCCTTATTTAAAATTAACAACAATTAGAAATGTTCTGTATTGTCTACAAACATAGCCCAACTCCGTTTTTTAATTCAAGTAGTGAAAATAATGTTATCTACGTCATTATCTACAATCCATCCTCATTTAAGCATTATACATAACGAGTCTTTAAGTTAATAAATTAAAAATATTATGACAATATCATGGCTACCTATTCGTCGAGATTAATAGTAGATTGACATGTGAAAAATAAGAATATAAAATCATAATAATTATTCCTAATTGGAGTCGACTCCGTTGCGCACACTGGCCCTCCATCTCTGGAAACCGAATTCACGTCTCAATCACTCCATGTGGAGTTAGTGGTGGATAATTCGAAGTAAGGCCAAGTTTTTTCTTATTAATTCTCCAGCATTCCCATGCTTAAAAACCCGATTCGACGATTTATTTATATTCATATAATCTATTTCGTTTTGTTCCATCATAACTTATAGAATTTAGAACATTTATTGTTGTTTTTGCTAAGGTATTTCTGTTTTTTATTTAAGATCATAGTATATTTATACAAATAAAACTTAAGTTAAAATTATTTAAAATATGATGATTATTATTATTATGATTATGATTATTATTATTATTATTATTATTATTATTATTATTATTATTATATAAGAGAAACTAAAAATAATAAACCATCAATTTGTCAGCTGAGAGACAAATTACGAAATAAATATGCTCTAAAATTTAAGAAAATCAGCTCAAAAATTAATTTAAATCCGAACTCGGTAGAAATTAGAAATTACATAAAAACTTAGACAAAACACCTGTGCCCGTGATGGATACGAGGGAACCAGGGAACTGTGGGAAATGAACGTGCTGATCAATTAGCTAAATCTGCAGCATCTTCTGAGCTTCATTATTAATTTTCAAAGTGTCCATTATCCTGTGTTAAAAATAAACTTTTGGACTATATCATCTCTGATTGGAATGGACATTGTATTAGGAGTGCAAATGGTGCTTTGACTAAAGAGCTCTTCTTTCCTACAGTACACCATAGGCTAAGTGCAAAACATTTTAACACAATTTATGACTGGCCATGGAAAATTTGGAAGTTATTTTAGGAGATTTAATATTAACCCAGACAGTGATCATAATTGTAAATGTCAAGAATCAAAACAATCTGTAAAACATGTTTTATTTGATTGCCCTATATTCTAAAAATAACGATTCTTGTTAAACTTACTTTTAAATGATGATGAGGCTTCTGCCTCAATGTGCAAAGTGATTTTTAAAAACCAAAATTATTATAAACATTTTATGAAATTCATAATACACATTCATAACAATATGTAGTATTTTTCTAAGACACATATAGACGATTTATGTAATTCATAATACTCATTCAAAACCATAAGATAATATTTCTGTTTTACAATGTAGAGTGTAATATTGTTAACGTAAGCTATAACCCTATATGCCTTTGGGGCGTAATAGGATTTAAAAATATTTGAATATTTGAAGACACGAACACAAACTACGTGCCAGTATACCACAGAATCAATATGGCTTCACCCCGGGTAGATCTACACTGCATGCTGTCCAAGAACTCATACAAGAAATAATAACGACCTTAGCTCAACCTGCTACACCATTGTATGTGATATACATAGATTATTCCAAGGCATTCGACAGTATTGACAGGAAAATCCTCATCCAGAAGCTAGAGAACATACTAGGCAGCTCAAGCAACGAATTAGGAACAATTAAATCAATCCTTACCACAAACTACCTGACAATCAGTGATGGTTATATCGATGTCGAGAAGTGTTACTCAAACAAGGGGGTCCTACAAGGAGACCCGATGAGTCCCGTACTCTTTAATGTAATGACTTCAGACATCAGAGAGACTATAGACACAAGAAATGTTAAGCTACTCATGTACGCAGACGACATGATCATCCTCTCTAGGAATCAAGGAGCTCTCCAAACAGCCATGGAGAACATTAGGATATGGGCACTTGAAAACTCGATGGAAATAAACAGCGCCAAGACAAAGGCAATGAAATTCAGGAAAGGAGGAAGGCTGGCTAATAAGGACCATCTTATATGCGGAGGTGAAACCCTAGAATTCGTATCAAGCTACAAATACTTGGGGGTCACCTTACAAACAACTGGAACCGCTTTCTCACTTCATATACGGGATCGAGCAACAGCTGCAACGAAAGCCATGTACGATATCTCTAAACTCCAAAGACTATCCCTGTCAACTGCAATGAAACTCTTCAACCTTAAAGTAATGCCGGCCGCAACATACGGAATCCAGCTTATATGGAATTACTTGACAGTGAAAAATCTTAAGAAACTGGAGAACGTTAAATCAAGGCACGTTAAAAGAGCACTGTCAATTTCAAAATATACAAGAAATAGTTATGCCTATACAATAGCCCAGGAATCCTTCTTCATCGAAGATATCAGACACTGTTTCAGACTACCGGAAACGCAAGCATACAGAATCGTCATCGAGGACAGAGAGAACAAAGCCGCCGCGATACCGACAGAAATTATGGAAACAGACGCAATGAAAACAGAAACCTGGAAGCAACCGAATTTCGAACTTCGACACCTGTACACACGTTTCGCAGCCCATGGATTTCATGGGAATATATGCCTGAACAACACGTACCATGAACCCAAGGAGGACTGCATCTGTAAATTATGCAACAATCCATGTCACAAATATCATCTAGCGAAGTGTAAAAACAGGACTCTGCCTCTAAACAATTTAATTAAAGACTTGTAAAAAGCTAAATTTAATTTGATGTACACATTGTGTTTAATAAATATATTAAAAAAAATATTTGAATATTCAATAATAATAATAATAACAATAATGACAACAATAATAATAATAATAATAATCATAATAATAACAATAATGATGATGAAGATGATAATAATAATAATAATTATAATAATAATAATTGTATTGTAAGCCCATGTTTTCCCTTTACAGAGATTTAGGCGCTTAGAGGCCTTTTCATTCAGGCTTAAGGATTTTTTACGAGCCTGAAAATCTTCAGACTCGGGACCCACGGCTTAAAGTCCCTCCCGGAGGACTTGCTCCTTGGATTTTTCCGTCCTAAAAATTCCATCGACCACGGCCGGGTTTGAACCCGCGACCCTCGGGAGCAGAGGCAAGGAACATAACCACTAGTCCACCGCGACCGATTAATAATAATAATAATAATAATAATAATAATAATAATAATAATAATAATACAGTCTCCATGGTGCGACAGACCTAGAAGGACTGCTGGCTTCTATCCTCATGTGTTAATCACGGAGGTGGATGTTCATATGACATTAGGGGTGACATGTGTTTACATGTAGTTTTCTCCAACCATTTTCTGAATCTGGAGCAACTACTTATTGTTGATACCCAAATTCTTGAAGATCCTGGATGGACACTAGTACTATTCTGGCCGAAATTCCATGGGAATATTTCTTCCCCCGTTGTGACTCGAACCAGCGTTTATCCCGTAGCTCTTAACTAACTGTTATGGCCGAGGCTTCTATTGTACCCGAATTCCATTTTTAAATATATATATATATATATATATAATATATATATATATATATATATATATATATATATATATATATATATATATATATATATAGGCATGAAATGAAAAATAAATTTGAACCCGAGTTTCTAAACTCTTTACGTTTAGCACTCTAACCATCTGGGCTACTAAGGAATCCTAACCGCTATCTCTCGTGTAAATTGAGAATACTCTCTCTCTCTTCTCTCTCTCTCTCTCTCTCTCTCTCTCTCTCTATATATATATATATATATATATATATATATATCTATGTTTTTGTTGTTAGTATTAGCTAGTATTAGATTACATCATCATTGTATTTTGTTTAGTCTGTATTTTAATAATATCTTGAAATTGTAATATGTATGTAATTTTTGTATAATTTTACTATTCGCTGGTTGAGTGGAAGAGAAGGCCTTATGGCCTTAACTCTGCCAGCTAAAATAAATTATTATTATTATTATTATATACATATATATATATATATAATATACATTTTTGTTAGGATTCCTGAGTAGCTCAGATGGTTGGAGTGCTAAACTTGCAGAGTTAAGAAACTCAGGTTCAAATCCCGAATCAGGCATTTATTTTTCTTTTCATGTCACATTTGCCTTCATTGTCAAATGTCAAAAATGTAGATAACATCTAAATCGTTATATATTTGTACAAACACTAAAAAATATATACATGATTTTATACAGTTTTTCCACACTGAATAGAATAATAGTACAACAATGATTTTCTGACTGTCGATTTGAATGCATTAAATTTAAAATCTCAGTTCCAGAGATACAATCTATTTTTTTTTATTTCGTTAACATCTTCATCATGATAATTGACGTGAGACCTTGCTGGACTATAATCTCTCTCACAATTCGACGTCTCTTCACTCTATCCTAAGACTTTCTTCTACAATTTATGACTCCCAATTTTCTCAAAACTTCCTCAACAATGTTCAACCATCTCAATCTTGCCTTACCCAGTCTCCCTCCTGATTTACTTTCCAATAACTTCTTAACATTTTTATTCTATATTCTCATCCATTCTGTAGGCTATATATTTTATTACCGCTGAACCTTTTTACTTTTGTTATTCGTGTGCAGTATCAAGTAATATGAACAATATATGTATTTTACTGAACCTATATTATTTACGCCTATGTAAAAAAAAGTGTATATGTAGATTCAAAAGGAATATAATCCAATTATGAGACAAACTAATGGGCTGGAGTTATCTGCTAAAGTCAATGATTTAACAGCATATTCCTATTCAACATTGGAAAGTCAATGGAAGATAGATTTTTTATGTATTGACATTTTGATTGGGTTGATATGATATAGTGCCCATATTTTTAATGACCTGTTCAACATATTTCTAAACATTGTCCAACATTAGGAATTAGCTATGTTTTTGCCTAAGAAGGTTGTATCAGAATACCGCCAATAAAAGTGTAGTTCATACATCCCTTTGGAGGAGTTCGAAGAATAAAATTTTTACAATAAAGGAAGAACTACTTACTTTTCTCCTAAGTATAATAATTGATTAATTAAATGGCGATGGTGGAGCATAGAACTTAGTCTAACTTAATCAGTTCACGGTTCTTGTGTACAGCTCGTTTAATGTAGTTCAAGATCAAATTATTTCATATTGTTCGATGTCCAAATCTCCAGGCAAATTAACGACGAAGAAAAAGAGTACTATGATAAAAATTAATAATAATATAATAATAATAATAATAATAATAATAATAATAATAATATAATAATAATAAATAATAATAATAATATAATAGTAATAAAAGTAAACTGAATCCTATACAGAGCATTTATTTTTGGCATGTTCCGAGAATGCGTGTAGAAACAAAGTCTCACATAATAATAACCCTTTAATTCAAGTGAATGGATTTCTCAACCCAATTGCTGTTAGAATAAGGACCTACCTTTTCAGAAGATGTTGAAAATAATTTCCTTGCACTGTCAAGCATTTCTGACACATTCTGAATAATTTTGAATTCACATACATTAATTGACGGGTAAGCCCATTATATCGACAGTAAAATTGATATCACTGTAGGCCTACAAACTGTAATCAATTAAAGCCTCTATGTTACATTCGGGTTCAGTTGACCATCTTGACATTACAACATTTTTCCCCCCGATTTTCTATCACATTTTACTTTATGTTAATTTTTTTAAAAACGTGACTTATATCTCTGCAACATCAAGCCGTTCAATTCTTCTCGTGAAATTGTTTATAACCTGTATCTTATTGAAAATCGATTCCATTTTTACAAATGTATTCACTGGATTTTTACAACATTTATGTGAGGCGCAGTAACAGCGAATAACTTTTAGAAGAACGGCCTCACTCTTCTACGAGAATTTGTTTTCATATGAAGGGCTCAGAAAAGAACCAGGTGGTTCTAAAGCCTTTATTTCTTTATTCATACTGCTCTGAGCACCACAGTCTGAAAGATATATTACGCTACCCTAGTATATTATGGAACAAATGGAATGAAGCGTACTCTACGGTGTTATATAGGTTGTAGATCTTCTTTCAGGTCCGGCACACCAGATTCATCTCTCATGATCTATAACGCCATTTTTGAGTTAGGCCCGTGGCCGCGAGGAAGGTCTAACACCCCTCCCGTTGACCCTTCTGTCCTTTATTTAGTGCTCAGGCTCAGACACATGAGCTAGGATCCTCGTGGACAACCACTAGATTCCCGCAACCACTTATTTTCAACACCTGTGTGTACCAAACAAACAATTTTTCTGAACATGTGATGAATGAATGAGAAATGAAATGACATGAAGGGAGAATGTAGAGTGTTGGTGGGATGAAGTTTCGTAAACGGGAGAACTCTGAGAAAAAATCCGAAAAGTCCCGATATGGCCCACCTCCTGGAATTGCCAGGATTAGAACCATGGGTTCCAGTCGGAGCAGCCGCGCGCGCTAGCCAGATGTTTACGGAGACGGCAAGAACCATGAATGTCTCTTTATTGTCGAAATGGAGTTTCAGGTGTCATTAAATTCTCCATGAAAAATACTATCTTATAGAATTTGGAAACAGTAAAAAGATAACAATGGTCTTGAAGAAGATTTCTGGGCTGTAGGCCGTGGTCCCTCAAGGGTTGTCTTAAGACAACCACAACCAAGGCCTACAGCCCGGAAATCTTATTCGAGATCATCATAATAACCTCAGCCGTGAAACCCAAAGTCAATACAGTAAAATATACAGTTTAGCCATGGGTTTATTTGCCTCCAAATTTTGGCATACAGTTAAAGGTAATTATAAAATAATTTAGAAGTAAAGTCAATTTTTATATATTGTTCAAATATAAATTGTACTAGCAGTTAAGATCACAAAAATAATATTTAGCCTAAAAAGGTTTTAAAAAAGTATTTTCTAATAGATATTTTTATAAATACATCTAAGAGTGCCTTATGTTTCTGTTTTGTGTAGATTATTTTGTTATTGGTCCTGTTTTTTGTTTTGTGTTGTAAAATGTATTTTAATATTTTTTAGTAATATGAATAGGTGTGGATGTTTCAAAACTTAAAGTATGTTTTTTTTTTTTTTTTTTTTTCAGGTATCGAAGATAAATTGACTTATCTGATCTGGTTTCTTCCCTGTACTCTTACATATGAATCATGCATAAAAAGTTTATTACCCGTTTAATGTGTGCCAGTGTTGTGACATTATAATAGCACAATAACACAATCCGCTTACAACACTGCGTTTTAGGATTTATCACGTTTTATAAGATCTAGCTTCGGTTATATTATACGGATACGAAAAATAGACTTTTACTTTAAGGGGGGAAAGAAGGTTACGAGTATTTGAGAATAAAGTTCTTAAAAAATGTTTGGGCAAAAAAGAGATGAATAGACAGGTGATTGGGGAAAACTACATAATAATGAGCTAGGTGGTATGTATAGGAAGTCTGATATAATAAGAACAGTTAAGTCTCATAGACTGCGATGGGTAGGACATGTACCACGAATGGGGAATGAAAGACGTGCATGGAAGCTTCTTGTAGGAAAACCAGAAGGAAAACGCCCAGTTGGTTGACAAAGAATGAGGTGGGGAGAATACCATTAACAATGATTTGAGGGAAGTAGATTATACAGACGATGATTGCAAAACATTAGCTCAGGATAGGAATTATGGAGAGCTTATATAGAGCCAGTGAGTGAGTTAGTTAGTTATAACCTCTAGTCGGTTCTCATAATGCGAATTTTGCTGGGAAACTAAAGGTTAGAAATATCCGGTCAATGAATGGTTATTTAATGGCTGGCAGATGCACCGCTAGCAATCGTAAACATTCCCATTATTCCATACGTTTCCTGTTCCTTATCTCTGTAGTTTAAAATTTAAGTTTAACCATACTAATATACAGACTTTTCTACTTGATACAACTAAATAGAAAATGTTCTGCCTGAATCCGGATTTGAACGCAAGATATTCAGCTTGCGCGCTGGCTAATTGTGCTATCAGGCAATCCAGTAGCAGACCTAAATTTATCTCTACTTTAAATACTCGTATACCTTCAGCAGTGAACTTCTATTCACATTAAAACATGGTTCCTTCTAGTATGAAGATATTGTGGTGGGATTTATTCCATGTCATATCAGCTAAATACAATCGTAATATTGAAATTAATTTACACAGGCAAGCTATTCGCATATATAAATAAATATACTATTTAACTCATGCCCCAAATGGGAGTCAATGACCAATCACGTTACAATGATTTTTTATTTAAAACCAATCACAGTCGTGTTTCACCTCGTTCTTTATCGATTTCTCTTTATCAGCTCCTGCTTTTGTGATAGAGTAAGCTCCTCCTTTTTAATGTTCTGAACAGGTCAAAACATTATTTTTTTCCAACAAATACATTGAATATAGCAAATAATGAAAAGATTCCTTGATTTTATTGAGTTGTTTACTAAAAAAATAAATGAATAACCCGTAATGTTGATTATGATATATAGTTTGATGTGTTTCATTATTTCTCCACTTGGGCGATCTTATTTGGCAATAAATAATATGATCAAGGTGCAGTGAATGAAGAACATAACTTCAACATTTCTGATTTGTTTTCGAACATCGCCGTTTACATTAAATATATAAATATTTAAAATAAGTATAGTTTAAACAATGATTTGTGAGTAAACAGCTTAATTTTATTCGTTAAAAAGTTCTAACAAATGCCACTCTTGATTTCCAAATTCTCTAGATAAATTGGAAATCACTCGTGGCATTACTTACGATACATCCATAGTAATTCTGCCCGAAGACAGGTCCTTCACTGCAATCATAGCATTTTCATGCTATGCTTGCAGTTTTACTAGGGAATTATAGGTGTGGTAGCTTCCCGTTGCTTTCCACACCGGTGAAGGATGATGATGATGATAATGATGAAGATAATGATAAGGATGATGATGGCCATATGATTTCGGGTACCGTTTGGGCCTTAAAGTTTTCCTGACATTTGTCTTACAGGTGAGGAAAAACCCCGATAAAAACCTCACCCAGAAAAACTGCCCCGATCGGGGATCGAACCCGGGCCCGCTGCGTGACAAGGCAGCACGCTACCTCGAGACCACAGTGGTGGACTTATGATACATAATGTTTTATTTATACCGGCAGAGTTAAGGTCACAAGGTCTACTCTTCCACCGGCAGAGTTAAGGCCACAAGGTCTACTCTTCCACCGGCAGAGTTAAGGCCACAAGGTCTTCTCTTCCACTAAATCAGCACAATTATACAACTACATATTTAAAATATAAATTATGTGTTCAATATACCAATTATAATAAACTAAAAAGGACATTAATATTGCAATATACGTAGATTTCATGTACATACATTTTATGCGCTAGACATAAGTAAAGTAAAGTAAAGTAAAGTAAAGTGATCCCACTAAAGGCCGTAGGAGTTTAGGGCTCCCACTTTTTCTAAACAATCGGCACTTGATGTCAGCCGGGTTTTCAGCCCTGCATGACGGCCGCCTTTACCCCCAGAACAAGCGTCTGGTACTCGTTTCCGTTATAGGCTGAGTCAACCCCAGGAACATGGTGCCACTAGAATGTTTGGGTCAGTTTAAAAATCCTGACTCCACCGGGACTCGAACCCTCGACTTTGCGGTTTGTAGCGCACTGCCTAAACATAAATAATAATAATAATAATAATAATAATAATAATAATAATAATAATAACAATAACAATAATAGTAATAGTAATAGTAATAATCATAATCATAATAATAGCTTCACTCCATTTGATACATTCCATTAACTTAGTTTAACCTCTCATCTTATAGATACTTTTTATATGTCACACATCATCTGGATCTTACAGTGGACAGTGATCAAGAATACGAAAAAATCGGCAAAAATCTGGAAGTCACTATTTGGGCTCCAAATCATTTCACATGTGTAAGATTAACACTTTTAAGAGTAAAAAAATTCTGGATCGCAACTTGATGCGAGGGCTTTTAATTAGTTGCTATATATAAAGTATTCGTTATGACTGATTTAAGAAACACAATTTATTGAAAAATAGATTCATCTAGTTAGACTTATGCATTTAGAAAATAATGATAATAATAAATAAATAAATGTCCTCAACTCGTGTCCAACTGGGGGTCGGGTCGAGAGATGAGAAGAGCCCCTATATGTAGAGGCCTATGAATGACAAGGGTACAGGGCGATCACGCCTAACGCACCATTACAGGGACAAATTAACGAAATAATAATAATAATAATAATAATAATAAATATGAACTGGATATTTTAATGCAACTATACGCCATGTTGTATGATCCAAAAAATTCTGTAACTACACATATGCAAAAGATTCACTAAAAATCCTTACTAGGATAACAACGTTCTTTACTTAAGGATTAAATGACAGATCGATATTAGCATGACTTCCCTTTGCTTGTGCTTTTATAAACTTATATTGACTTTGGCTTAAATTAGCCTTCAATAATTAACGAAATACGTAACTTCACTTTCATTGTAGGTTTTACTTGGAGTTGTGATTTTGACGATTTCGAAACTCAAAGAGTTTTTTTTTTTTTTTCCTGCTCTTGTTGGAGTTCTTTAAGACCGCTTCATTTACTGGGTCCGGTGCCTTTTCCTCTCCATGCTCCTTTAAATGTACCTAGTTGCAAACGGGAGTTCTTGGAACGGGTTTTCACGTCGAAGTTCTATAGTCTTAATTTTTACTTATATGGCTAGTATCTTCAAAATTGACACTCGGGACGTTCTCTTTGCTTTTTAGAGCTGTAGGGGTAGATTAACTAGGTACTAAAACACTTCATGCTTTTCACTTTTGTTAAGTATTTTGTTGCAGAATAGCGTCACCTATACACGATTTTTTCACATAATATTCAGAGATATTGTCAATGTTTATAAAATTTCACACAAATTGAAACAAAAGTTTGATTTGATTATTCCGACCTTCACCTAATTTTTCACGGAGAACATCGTACACTTTCCTTCTAGATTTGTAGAATTCCATAAGATACCACCGCAAATCAAACAAACTGGATAATATGTGTGAAAGTTGAGATATTAGCAAGCTTTAAGAACTGCCTTGTTTTGTGGGCATTGCATTACTGCAGTCAGCTGTCAGTTATTGTTAGCGACAGAGAATTCCCTCCTGAATGCAAGCACACACAAACGCTCACGAACGGCAAGGTCACGCGTTATCTGCACAACACGAGTTCATTAATGTGCTGCGTATTTCTAAAGTAGCAAAAAGTAGCAAACATTTTTACCCATGCCAGTTTAAAAACACTTTAAATTATACTTTGCTTTCGAAATCGTTGTGGGAAATGGTTGCGAAAGCATTATAACTCAAGATACCTTTAGTTTTTCAAGTCCGAAATAAAAGTTATTAATTTTATTATAATTCAGATGTGAGCTCTTTATCTGTGCATTAGCAAGGAGGCATAAGTCTATTTAACACAATTATAGCGAGAGGCTATAAATAATTATCACAAAAATTGTTAATAGTATGTCAAAATTGTGGCAGAAAAAAATTCCGTTTTTTATTATTCATAACTTCTAGGCCCGAAAATTAGGTCTAATAATTAGTATAGAGATTAATTTATTTGACAGATTGGTACCCAATTAATTTGTTTAGATGACTGTTCAAGTTTTTCCCCTCTAATGAAAAGTAAAGATTTAGATTTTTGCCGGTTTGCTTTTTTACATTCTGTATCACTGTGCAGTGGTACAACCTGTCGGGAGAGGGTTTTTACACTATGGATCATGTAGATACTTTTTGACCACACAAATACATGGAGGCCTCCCCGAATGAGTGATAAGATTATTATTATTATTATTATTATTATTTTATCATTATCATTAAAGATATTGGAATAATATAAGAAGAATGTTTGAAATGGTATGCACACCTCATAAGAATGGAAGAAGAGACAATACCAAAGATGATCCTTGATTAGAAAGCTAATGGAAGATGTGGAAGAAGCAGGCCTAGAGAACGATTGATGGATGGAGTGAAGAGAAGTATGGAAGCTAGATATTTGAGGGAAGAAGATGCTTTGACAGGAACCTCAGGCAACAAATCACTTTGGATTGAAGGAGAAACACTGCATTGTGGAATATTCCTAAATAAAAATAAAATTATTATTATTATTAACCTCAGGCAACAAATCACTTTGGATTGAAGGAGAAACACTGCATTGTGGAATATTCCTAAATAAAAATAAAATTATTATTATTATTATATTATTATTATTATTATTATTATTATTATTATTATTATTATCATAAAACAGTCCACCGCCATGGTCTCGAGATAGCGTGCTGCCTTGTCACGCAGCGGGCTCGGGTTCGATCCCCGGTCGGGGCAGTTTTTCTGGGTGAGGTTTTTATCGGGGGTTTTTTCCCCCGCCTGTAAGACAAATGTCAGGAAAACTAAGGTCCAAACGGTCCCCGAAATCATATGGCCATCATCATCATCCTTATCATCATCGTCATCATCATCCTTCACCGGTGTGGAAAGCAACAGGGAGCTACCACACCTACAAATCCCTAGTAAAGCTGCAAGCATAGCATGAAAATGCTATGATTGCAGTGAAAGACCTGTCGTCGGGCAGAATTACTATGGATGGATTATAAAACAAACGAGAAACATCAATAAATACCTGTATATAACATGTGAAGGTAATATTCAAACCACAGTCAAATCAATTATAAATTTAGATTTATTTCAAATGACTCTATCGTCCTGTAGCCACTAATTTCCTGTGCTAGGGAATTCCACTTGTGAAAAGTGGAAAAGCTGTACAACTAAAGAGAAAAATGTCTACCTGTACCGGGATTTGAATCTAAGAACTGGTAAAATTATTTCGTACGAAAAGCTTGGTTGAGTAAATTAATTTCATTGTTAACTATTTTATAATTGTAGTAAATGTATATGAAACTGTCTTCATCAAACAATATAGTTTTAATTAGAAAATATTATTATAATACCTAGGGAATTGTAATTCTTAGAACAAGGGATTTTCACCGAATGAAGGTAAAAATGAGTTCCTTCTCCATATCATATCAATGACTCCTCGATATTATACAGGCTTTCTAGGCACAAGTAAAGAACAGTATAGTAATATGTTGTTAGATCTTAAGGAGGCATGGATACAGGGCGAAAAAGTCGGGATATTTATAAGATGTGATTCTTCAACATTCCCACCTTATCTTTCATGAAATAATCCACTTACGTTATCTCCAGCAGTGATTTTCTTAATTGTTTTTGAAATTGAGAAATCCGTGCGATTGAATTGAGGGTTATGTACATGAGTAAATGAGCCGACAATTGCTTCCAGTCTGCCTCGCGTTCTCGGTAATTCAAAAATAAAATAATGACAGTTATAAAAAATAAATATTTTTCATTAAAAATATATCTCTAAATCTTATCGCGTACTGTTTACAAATTTGTGGTCAATTCAATTGACAAATGAATGTTTCCCGTAATTTACTTAGGATCGAGTAGTGAAATTTCATGTATAGGATTTTTTATGTTCTCTTAACTGTCTTCACAGTTCCTAAAACAAGGTACGAACCGCGATTCCTTGTTTGTATTTAACTTTTTTTATTCGGTTTGTATTTTTTTTTTCCTTCTGGTTTTTCGAATACCCCCTCACTTCTCTCCAAAGCCCTCTTCCTATGCATTTAGACTTGTTTCCGGGCAGCGGAAATGGTGAGGAGAAAAGAGATTTTTTTTTGAGTGAGAGTATTACTGTTGTAGTAGGCTTGATTTTTTTTTTCGGGGAGCGGGAAGAGACTCAGGTCAACTCAAGCATCCATCCCCCAGATAGAAGGAGAGAGGGTTAAAAATAAATAAAAACAAACATACACCGACATCTAAACGCTGCAAATAGGAAATTCTCTCTCTACACTATCTCCGGCATGACGTCAGTTCCTCTGGACCACTGAGCCACTTTACTGGACGTGGTCTCCTACTCTTATCCCGATATCGGCATGTTTATGCAACAGCGACTTATGTATGTTACAGTAATACAATTCTTCACCTCTTTTAATTTTCCCTTGAGAAAAGCCCTTTTCAGATTCTTACGCCAATCTGATACTTGACATGAGAAGAAAGGCTAACCGGTGCGAAGTTTCATGGATACGGATCCAAGTAGAATATAAACCATAAACCATAGGGTAAAACAAGGAATGTCACAGAAACCAAGAATTAACAAAATTTCTTTCTTCTTCCTATAACTTTGGAACACTGTACTATGTGTTTAAACTTCCCTTTTCTCTAGTGGCGATAAACTGTTTCCATAGTGTTGCCGGTCTTCCCAATGGCCGTGGTATGTCCCTTTTGAAGTTCATTTAAGTTTCAGGATCCTCTAATGCATTCTATTGACATGGTCTTATCATTATTTTCTCCTTCGATTAATCCGTCTCGTAATCTCATATACTCTTTTTTTTTCATCTTTAGAATTTTTATTTTATAGCATAAACCCTTTTTATTGTTCTCCTTTATTATTAGTAATGTTTTCATTTTATTTGTTCTAAAAAGTTGTTCTGTTTCCTTTCTGTCGGCTCTTGTTTCCGCTGCATAGGTATGCCATGAATGGTCTGACACAGTATTTTATATATAGTGGTCGCGCATGGTCGGAATTCGACCACATTTCACTATAGGTATTACGTTTGTCACAAATACGTCATTATGCATTAATTTCCTATTTCTTTTAAAAATACGAACGATAGCTTGTATAAGCCATATTTAAAAATAACAATAACACGTCATTTGACATTTGTATACTATTTATACTATTTAAATTTTCATTTCCTATTATTATTTTTATACGGGAATATGCCTATCCCTTCTTCTTTGTCTCTCACTCCGACCCGTCAATTTTCTATGTCGAGGCATAATGTAAGTAGGTGCGAATATTTAAACATAAAAAAATATATTGAAATTACTGAAACCAAGATTAGACAGGATTTAATTTAAATTTAAGTGATAAATTATACTCACATTTTTTAAATCACTAATAATAAACACGCGAGAGTAAATCAATTCACATTGCTGCTGCACAATTTTCTTTTTGTAACAATGCGCTTTCAGTATGAACGTAAACAAATTACACATCAATATCTTAGAGAAAATTTATTTTATTTTGATTTATTTAATTTATTTGTAACACATATTATGTATACATTTTATTTTTCTACACTCCTTTTCTATATGAACTTTAATTATGCCAAATATCACAGTCTCTGTGCTTAAAAAGAGTGTACAAAGTTTGTTCTTCGCGTATTAATGTATAGATATTAGGTTTAGCTTTTTGCTCATGTGCTTATTTATCCATATAATGAGCATTTTTGGCCGATGTGACTAATTTCTTATACTTATCAATATTGTTGTTACTGGAAGTAAGTCAACGTTCCCACGTCTAACCTGGTTGTTATGCGAACAAAAGAAATCGCAATGCTTATATGAACTCAAAACGCACAGGTTCGGTAAGTAAAATAAAACATTTCTTGAATATTTTGTACACTAACTCGTACCTTTATTTAGACTTACGGAATTAATGTAGAACATCCCACTCTCCAGGCTTCTTCAATTACTCTATCATCTACCATGACTCCTTCCATAATAAAATTATCAAACGGATTTTAATCACGGTACTACATATAAAAATGTCTCCACAGCCAACAAATCCTTGCATATAATAAAACAAATGAAAAGCTACATAGCAACAATCACCAAATGTTTCTTTCTCATAGAAGTCATTACATCCAACAAATATTTTAATTAATTTATTACCATATTTAATAAAAATTAGTCATATCGACCAAAAATAGTATGCAATACACATGAGGTAAGCACATAACATATCTCGAAAATTGAAAAAACTTTTTCTCGATCAGTAACAAGTGCTTACCTCACTTGTATCGCAATATACTATTATGCTCCTGATATAATCGATACCTTTCTTACTTGTAATTTAACTTATTAAGTAATTAATTTATTATTTCAGGAAAGAATAACATCCAACTAGCTTACTTGCTCCTTACTCTTATTACACACTGCTAGCTTACATCTAACAGGTTCTTTAGATATTGTAAGCAGTTTATTTATTTTTATTTATATTTGCATATTGTGTTGTTTGGCAGTTACCTTGAAATTATAGAAGCTTTTATAAATTAATTTAATTATCTGATAATTTTTCATTCGTAGTGTTCTGCCCAAAACAGGTCTTTCACTGCAAATTCAACATTCTCCACTCTTTCCTTAACTCAGCCTTCCTTTTTGTATCCGCATACAAACCATTTATTTTAATATTGTCTACCATCTTATGTATTTTTCTGCCTCTTTCTTTTCATTGATCATTCCTTCTAGGGCTTCCGTCAGCAGGCAGTTTCTTCCTAGCCAGTGGCCAATCCGATAATAATAGCATATAATTTGCATAACATGGTATTTTATCTGCTAGTTTCATAATATAGAACAAACTAACTTATTTTGTTTATCTAATGACTTCGTCCATTATTACATTAAATAGAAGAGGACTTAAACTATCTCCTTGTCTTACACTTAAATTTAATTTTAATATATGAGCAATGCATGTTTTTTTCCTAAACATAGTAAAAATTGAAACATTGATTCACTGGGATGTTTCATGTTTTTTCAATGTTTATTAATGCCAATTGAAAACTTTAAAAAAATTACACTAGATTCTCTATTTACATATTTTGTGATTTTTCTAGTTTTTTTTTCACTGTGATTTTAGTATTGACTGTTTACTGTATGATAAATAAACAAGATGACAATTTAATCCTTAAACAATACGGTAAATGAAATTTCACCCAACATTTTCTAACTGCTGTCAACAGATTCATTTTGGGGAAAAAAATATTTAGTTCTCAACTTTAGTTCTGCATGTTGACATCAAACTGTTTTATACATGCTTAGACTTTTAGATAGTGTAAAATAAAAGCCATTTTAAAAATTAATGTACAGGTAAATATCCACTCATCTTAGCAATAGAAAATAAGTATAACATCCTAGTGTTAAGGGTTGTCCCGAATTATTTGCAACGCTATGTAATTTACTAATATCCTTTCCCATTATTTGTATCCATGATTTAGTTTTATTATTGTTCTTTCCATTTTTTAGTTTAACCTTTCCCTTTTTTAAGTATTTTTACATGTCCCACTCGACCCGGATATTACAAGGACACGGCTTGTCGGGAGAAGATTTCATACTCTGGATGACATAATTTTTTTTTTACCGCGCAAGGACATGGAAGGCCTTCCTGGATGAGTGATTAGCTCAATGCCAGAGCCACCTACCAGACAATACAAACATTTAAGACAGGACACACCATTCACTTATATTTTCATGGATGAGTGAACAGCTCAATGACAGAGCCACTTACCAGACAATACGAACATTTTAAGACAAGATACGCATTCACTCATAACATTCTTACTAAACAAGGTGAAAAAGATATGGTTGATGACACCCAAATGGTGTTCAGGGATTATAGGTCTTACAGTTTCTTGACGTTTGGCTTAAAGGTGAAAAAAAAACTAAAAAAAGAACTCACTCAGGAAACCTGTCCCGAGCGGGGATCAAATCCGGGCCCACTATGTCTAAAATAACGACTTTATCAATAGACTACAGCGGTGGAGTACTATCATGATCATCATCATCATCTTACTTATCGACAACAACCAAGAGTGTGTAACCATAATTACGTGTTAAAGAGCCAAAAATATCAGCTGTAAGCATTGAAAGCAAATATCAGCTGATTATTTGGATTCAACATAGTCAGATTGTCCACCGCTGTGGTCTCGAGGTAGCGTGCTGCCTTATCACGCAGCGGGCCCTGGTTCGATCCCCGTCGGGGCAGTTTTTCTGGGTGAGGTTTTTATCGGGGTTTTTCCTCACCTGTAAGACAAATGTCAGGAAAACGTTAAGGCCCAAACGGTCCCCAAAATCATACAGCCATCATCATCATCATCCTTATCATTATCATCATCATCATCCTTCAACGGTGTGGAAAGCAACGGGAAGCTACCACACTTACGTTTCCCTAGTAAAGCTGCAAGAATTACAGTGAAGGACCTGCCTTCGGGCAGAATTACTATGGATGGATGGATAGTCCGATTAATTCCCAGGGCTTGAATCACTAAACTATAAGCGGTTTGAAGAAATAAAGTCTAAATCATGACTGCTGGATTTCAATTGTTTTAAGTTATATAAAAGGTAAATAAAAACTTCGGTTGTGGTTTTAGACTTCGTTTCTGAAATCCACTAATAGTGTTGCTGGTTGTATTGTCTTACAATAGACAAAGGCTTAGTAGGTGTAATAACTCCCTTCTGTTATTGAATCAATGTGTAATTATGTAAGTTCAATATCTTGGGTTTAACACCTGGGAAATGTAGGTACAGTTATAACGTTATGCGGTTTTGTTTTTTATGCGAATTTTCTGTGTATTTTATGTATTTTGTTTCTGAATCTAGTTAATGTATTAGATATTCACATCCCCAGATCCATCCAAATATTAACATCCCCCTTCGTTTAGTCCTTTCTAATGGTGCTTTCGCCAAGGGTTTCCCAATAACATTTTCACAGCATTTCTAATGTCACCGATTTGAAACACACAACCTGGCCATTCATAGTCTTTTATGCAGACTTTAATATCACAAGAAAATATGAAGATAACAGTAGGTCTGTAATTTATAGAATCCATCTATTTGAAACTTACTCCATTCTTTTCCATTATGTCTCGGAATATTCGTCTTAGGATCCATATATTCAAACACATTTTAGTATTTTCCTTCCTTTAATGTACGGGACCATGTTTCACATACATAGGATATCGTAGATGACTTTATCGTTTTATCGAATCCCCAAGGAATAAACTATTAAGGCTATTCTCATGAAATTATTTTTTGAAAAATGTTTACAGATCTTTATCTATTCTATCCATGAGACACCGAAAATGACTATGTATAAATAAATGTAATTCTATTTAAGGAAACAAAAATTAACGTTTATACTAGGAGCCTGAATGGGGTATTATTATTGAATCTCCAAACATTTGAAACCCTATTTCGCCATTAGGCATATTAGGGTTGTAGCTTACTATAACAATATTATACTATACATTGTAAAGGGATAATGCTTAGCTCGCTAACATGTAAAGCTGGAGGTCTCGAGTTCAAATCCCGGTTCAGGCATTAATTTTTCTTTTCGTGTTATATTTGGCCTTCATTACTTAATATAAAAAATAATTATAACATCCAAATAAAAAATAGTTACTGTTATAAACTAAAACATTCTCAAAATGCTTTCTTGATTACAGAAGCCATAAGATGGCACAGAGTGCGTTACTTCTTTAGCTCTTATGAATAAGATTTGTATATAAGGAAAGGAAAATCGATGTATGCACTAAAAGCCTGAGTGGAGAAACGTTTAGTTCACTAATGTATGGAGTTAAAGTTCTTGTCGGATTCAAATCCCGGTTCAGGTATTTATTTTCTATTTCATATATATATATATATATATGTGTGTGTGTGTGTGTGTGTGTGTGTGTGTGTGTGTGTGTGTCCGTTAACGTTCTAGCAATGTTTGTTTCAACGAAACCAAACTTGACATTCAGCAATTAATTAAAAAAAAAGTTAGGTCGAATTCTTTAACTAGCAATGCCGAACGAAGTTCACCTGAAATGAAAATATAAAAGTACCTATAGCTGTCGCAAGGTTCGATGTTTCAGAACGAAACTTAGTATAAGCAATTAAAATAAACTGTCTTTAGAACTGGAGGTTAACGCGAAACCCGAAATTAAAAACTAACTCCAGCAATGTATATCATATAATTTAATTAATCCTTAAATTGGCAATATATCCTATGACATAAATTAGTATATTAATTAAATAAAAACAAAACGTAGTTTTATTTTTATTTAATTAATAAATATGGATTTTCATGAAGTAAACACCAACTCAATTGATTACATTAGTTTAATTAATTTAGTATTTTTAATAATGTAATGGAAAAATGAATAGGTAGCCTACATATTATTTAAATTCTTGTCAAATTACACAATAATATGCAAGTAGGTAATAACTTACTGTTATACATAATTTGTTTTCATTGCACTCAAACAGTTTTAAATAAGCTGGCATCAGAAATTGAGTTCCTCCAATGTAACAAAAGAAATACATATTCTGTAAACCAGCAAAATGGGACCATAAATTGCACTTGCTTGAGGAATTCACATAGTCTACGAAGTTCCTGAGACACGAACTTTTTTAAAGTTTTAATCTGTACATTGTTAGACAAATTTCGAAAAGACAGGACACATTGAAATTAATAGTAACAAGTAATTCCTGTTTAAGTAATTTATTTTCTTCATTCACATCTTTTTATCTGTTAAATATTTGTTTTCAGTTTTTCGTAACAGTATTGCATATAGTTATTCCGTCACATTTCAACCACATTCTCATTGTTTCTAGTTCTTTTTCTTCTACTTCATGAGATTAGACTTTTTGACCTATTTTCACATCAAGTGTAATTTAATGAATCTATCTAGTAAATAGGCATCCAAAACTTCTATGTCCTATTGGTTTTACTTTAGTAACAGCTGGGGAATTCTATCTGTGGGCATTCTTTTAACATGTTCATACTAATTGTTTCTCGTATTGTCAATTCTATTTGTTAAATTAAAAATATTGAAGTATTTTCTAAAATCTTCATTTCTTTTTCTATTGTAAACTGTTACACCTGCTACTGAACCTAAGAATTTCATTTTTGCAGTTTCTATTTTTCTTCTCTCTGAATGGTTAAGAGTCCAATTTTCACTTGCATTAGGACAGGAAGTAGATATCAATAAAACACACCTAGAAATACATTATACAATGGAAATGGAGAGCTATTGACAAATGAGGAAAATTTTGAGGAGGAGACTGAATTCAAATACCTAGGAACAATAATCACAAATAGGAATGAGATGCACAAAGAAATTAAACAGGCTCAATTCTGGAAATGCATGCTATTATGCATTACAGAGACTTTTGGTATCCCAACTCCTTTCAAAAAAACATTAAACTGAAAAAATATAAAACTATTAGTCTACCAGTTATATTATATGGAAGGAAAGGAGAATACGAGTATTTGAGAATAAAGTACTTAGGAAAATTTTTCTACCAAAGAGATATGAAGAGACAGGTGAATGGAGACGACTACTAACAGTGGATTACATAGTTTTTATAACAAGCCTGATATAATAACAACAGTTAAGACTCATAGACTGCGATGGGCAGGACATGTGGCACGTATGGGGAATGAAAGACGTGCATGGAAGCTTCTTGTAGAAAAACCAGAGGGAAAACGCCCAGTTGGTAGACCAAGAATGAGGTGGGAGAATAACATTAACTATGATTTGGGGAAGTAGATTATACAGGGAATGATTGGAAAGCATTAGATCGGAATAGGAATGTATGGAGAGCTTATGTCAGCGCGGCCATGAACCTACGGGTTTGATTAGTGCCGTGAGTAAATAAGTAAGTAAGTAAGTATATGTTAAGACAGGCACTGCCATAATTTTGTAAAATTTTAATTGTGTACTTCTCAAAGTTTTATTTTTCAGTGTCTGTTTTATAGTGCCAAATTTCACTGGGAGTGTTTAAAGTGACTTCTGGATTTTTTGTTTCCTTATTAATATTGTCTCCTGCTGGATTGAAATAATCGACAAGACCCACAACCTATATTCAAACCAGGAAACTATTTTGTTTCAATATTTAAACTTCCATATGCATCCCACACCTTCATAACTTTTCTTATAAATTACTAGCTAATACCCGGCGTGCGCTGCTATGCCTAAATAAATGGAAATATTAATGTGCTTTTCTGTTTAGTTGAATAAGTTAAAGGAAAAATAAATATAAATTTATTAGATACCCCGTGCTGATTACCCGGCGTTGCCCAGGAGTCTACTTTTCCCGATCTTCTTGACATAAATGAGCTGAAATGCGAAAATTAATGTGTTTTATGTTTAGTTAAATAAATACAAGGAACAATTTATGTCGTAATTAGTTTTAGATACCCCGTGCTGTTTACCCGGCGTTATCCGGGAATCTGTTCATCCCGATCTTCTTGGCATAAATGAGCTGAAAGACAAAAATTAATGTACTTGTTATGATTAGTTGAATAAGTGAAGTGAAAAATAATTATAAATGTATATCGTAATTAATTTAAGATTCCCCGTGATGATTACCCGGCGTTGCCTGGGAATCTACTTATCTCGATCTTCTTGGCATAAATGAGCTAAAAGACAAAATTCGTTATTGTGAGTTATCCATGAAAGAATACCCGCCATGTGCTGCGATGCTTGCACAGGAATCTACATACTTGTCTCGATCATCTTGACATCAGTGAAAGACAAAAATGGTTATTGTGAGTTATCCGTAAGAGATAAACATATGCTGTCCGTACTTTTTTGTACAGCTTTTTGAAATATTTAATTTTGTGTACATTAATTTAGTGTATTTGTTATGGTTTAGGCAGCGTAAGCTATTTAAGCGTCCAAAGAGCTACTTTCTTCACGTTTTCTACTACAAACGGCAATGCTTAAGGGTGTAGGAGTTGAGTATCACAACTCTCTTATAGCCTGTGTTCATCCCGGGAATCTCCTGAGCATTTTGCAAAAATGCCCATCATAATCGGATCAATGATATAGCCTCGCATAAAGTACGAACAAACAAACAAACAAACAAACAAAATTCATTTATATATATTAGATTGAGTATCGGTAGCGTGGTCTCGGGGTAGCGTCGCTGCCTTGTACACACCGGGCCTGGGTTCGATCACCGATTGGGACAGAGTTCTTAGGCGATTTTTTTCTGTTTTTTTCCTCGCCTGTAACTTTTAAGGCCCGAAGAATGACGAACATCACCTGGTCATCATAAACATCATTATCATGTAGTTTGATATGGAAGGTAAGTGAATGGTGTGTATCGTCTTAAAAGTTGTGTTGTCTCGGAGGAGGGCTTCAATTGAGCTGTACCTCATTCGGCCCTCCATGTCTTTAATGAAGTCAGAAAAAGCTAGTGTGTGTGATCGAAAGTTTAAAATTCCTGTCCCTACATGCCGTGGCTCTGTAAGGCCCAGACGGCTTGTGGCATGTAGAGGAACTTGGGGTATTTGGATCCCAATTTTAAATTTGTTGTTTTTTTAATTAAGTGATTTGAATTTTGTTTAATTACAGTGATTATCATTAGTATTATAGCATTGTTATTTTATTCACATATGGAAACATGTTTATAATTTATAAACTTTTTATATTAAAAGAATGGTCCACTTTAATCTCCATATTCCAGTAAAGTGGACCCCAGAGTCCATCTTAGCCTTTAGACTATTTTAAGATTATTTACTCTATTAATTTATAAAGACATGCACACATTAATATGAAAGTATTTATGGCTGACCGTAAATAAAAAGCGTTGATATTTATTTAATCTTTTGAAAAATGATCGTTGATTATAACATTCACACGGCATTCATCTGCAGATAGCGACGGTCTTTGGATATTAAATACATTTAATTAAGTGTATAGCTTTTACATATAACACCCTAATTGATAAAATATACGCATTCATGTAAAGTGGATTCAGGTCAAGTTTAACCGCCTCGTGGAGGGTCTACATGAACCGAATTCCTTTATTATCTTTAATTATTTTATACAGCATATACATAATATCAAACCAAACCATCAGTATATTAAAACAGCATCTACATAATATCATATATTGAAGCAGAATGTTTCACTAGGACTCCTAGATTAAGAAATAATAAATTAATTAATTAGGACGTATATTATTATAATGTTAAATCTCTATTTGATGAAATAATCATCGCAGGTATATGAAACGTATATGAAATCAAACCGTGAGAACACGAGGATTTTGATTTTCGTATCATCAAATAAAAATAAATTGAATCAAACGAAGTTGATAGAATTAGGGATAAACGATCAGTTGGTAATTACGGAAAACATTGAACAAGTACATGGTACCGCTTTTGTCAGGCGACAAGTACATGAAGCGGCCACAAAAGAGTTAAAATTTAAGAAAACTTATTGTACTAGAGGATTACTGGACATTTCTTTGTGGACCAGTAATCCAAGATCTTAAACCGAGCTTCGCTGACAGGCCATGAACAAAGCAGTGATGTATGGGTTGGAAACTACAGCGTGGAGTAAACATCTCATTATAACGAACTCGACAAACCGCGAGGACGCGAAGCCTAGCAAACAAGCGGGAAAAGGCCACTGACCCAAAGGAGTTATATCATAAATTTAGACCGGGATTCCCTAGGGCACGAACTCTTGTTAGAACTGTATTCACGATGGGAGTGTCCATACAGGGAACATGGTGGATCCTTGTCCAATGGAAAGACGGCGATTCCTTCTTTGGTACTAAGGAATCGTTGTCAACCAATATAATAAAGTGTTGTATCGCGACAAGGTAATGATCTCATGACGACACGAGGACAGAGAGAGGGTAAGCGAAGTTTACCTTATACCTAGCAATAATTATGTTAAGTTAGTTCAGAGTTCGGCGTCCTGAGTCCGGCGGAAATCACCGAGGCGGGAGTCGGGACAGACTCACCGACATGGCCATCAATTAACAAAATACAAACATAACTTCACTTATAATTTATTCATCCGTGATAGATCATAAGAGATTCCATCTTGGATTCTGAATGCGTTCCTGCGGCCAATACCTTGTCCGACTTTAATATGTCTACAATCTTATATGTGTATCCAGTGTCCTTAAATTAATAAAGCCTATTTATTAAAATTCATCTCGCGTAGTCTTGCGCCGGCCAGCTCCTTGCTTATCAATAGAGAAATAACCTCAGCTCTACCAATTTCCAACCTGGGCGACCTAAATTCTCATACATGGAGAAATCCTTTCGGTACTCCTGGCGCCCAACATCCTTTATTACCTCTTAAACCCATAATACCCCCTTAATATTTAGGAGTTTTTCAACATTTGTAATATCCAATAGCAGTAATTAAGAATTAATGCATAGCTTAAAAAACTTTTAAATTGTTTTTTAATAAATATCACAAATAAACACTTCTTCGCATAAAAATAAAATAAAGTGACCTTTAACACGTCAAAGTTGATGAGGGGAAGATATTAAATTATTTTCTGTTCCTGTGCAGCACCAATTAACAAAGATATTAACAGGTCCACACAAACAGAACGGTCCACATTACCCGAACTTACTGTAATAGTACGTAGAAGGTGAGAGGTTAAACTACGATGGAGAAAAACAAGAAGAGTATTGGTATATAGAAAAACTATTAGGCCTATCATGGTTAATTCAGATTATCATAAGTAATGCCACGAGTGATTTCCAAATTATCGATAAATTCACGACTCACGAAGTGAGGAGTGAATTTATCTAGAGAATTTGGAAATCAAGAGTGGCATTTGTTAGGACTATTTAACGAATAAAATTAAGCTGTTTACTCACAAATCATTATTTAACTATAGTTATTTTAAAATATTTATATATTTAATGTAAACGGCGATGTTTGAAAACAAATGAGAAACGATAGGTACGCTTCTACTGCTTCTTTTGTTTATCACTGCAACCAGATCATACTATTTATTGCCAAAGGAACGCAATATTGTAAGAATGCTCTCTAGTGGAGAAAAAATGAAACACATCAATCTGTATATTAATTCATTTTTGATGTCGTATGATGTAAATATGACAATTATATTTTTCTCGATTATTACCTGGGAAAAAATACATTTAAGAAAGTGCAAACAGTGGTTTCTTTTTTTGGTGGTATAATCAATTGCTACAAATGTTGACATGTAAGCACTATTATATACAATCTGGTAGCCGTATTTGTTATAGGCTCAGTCACTGCAAAATAACGGTCAGACCTGTTCAGAATATTAAAAAGGAGGAGCTTTGTTTAATATATGATAATCCTAACACTGATAAATATTTCGTGAAACACGACTCTGATTGGTTGTAAAACAGAAATCATTGAAACGTGATTGGTCATTGACTCCCATTTGGGGCATGAGTTAAATAGTCATTTCAAACTACGCTTGTCCTTTGAATCGCTAAGTTAGGCTGTAAAAGGCATTGTCAATCTGAGTCGGTTGACACGGAGAATTATAATGAGATCTGGAAGTAATGTAAGAATGTTATTTCAGGAGTTGAAATACTAGACTTAGATGTAACGTTTTATGCAGTAACAGAAATACTTTGTTATTCTACACCTCACGCGCTCTGCAGTAAAATTACTCCAATTATAAAAACATAAAAGTCTAAGAACAATAGAGTCGTCTAGAGATTTCCTCACGCGTAACCTGATATTTGTTCTCTCAAGCAATCCTTCCTTGCGATGAACCCGAGTATGTTACAAAATTACATCTTAGCTCGTGCTTCGTTTTCATAAATGTGTTAAACGATATATTTGTATATTTAAATGCAAGTAGGCTTAAGTACTAATAAAATTCCGTTGAGCTATTAGTCACAATGTGAAAAACAATTGTATCCGATAGGTGCTGCCGTCTTTAACTAGGTTAAAATATTTAAAAACTTGAAGGTCTTTCAGAAACCGGGTTCCATCATCAGCAGAAGGTTGTTAGTTATTAAACAAAGTAGTTCAAGAGTAGCTCAAAATATTCTACTAATAATCGAACCCGATTTCAAAAAAGCTTACATGAGTTAATACGAGGGTGGATCAAATATAAACCGGAATTTGTATCTGGAGGCTCTGGTAGCGAACCGCAAAGGTTGCGGTTTGGAGGGGAACTTGGTGGGGGGTGTCTGGAGTAAGGATCTTGATGTGTCGCACTCCGAAGAGCGGCCGCTTGCTTCAGTGCGCCATGAGCGAGCAAGAGGTACACACATCTGTAGCGCAACACATTATTATTAAGTTTTTGGCGAAAGAAGGCACTAAACCTTATGAAATTTTGAGAAGGCTCCATGTGTAGTTCGGGGAAGCAACCCTTTCGAAGACGCATGTGTATGATTGGCGCAAAAAAAATTTAGCGGGCCGGGATTCGGTGGGAAATGAGCCCCACCAAAGGCGGCAACGAACAAGCATCACTGCAGACAACATTCGTGCTGTACGGGACCTTATTGAGGAGGATCGGCGCTTAACAATTTCTGAAATTGCTTCACACGTTAGAATAAGCTTCGGAAGGGTTCAAGCCATCATCAGTGATGAACTCAAATTCCGAAAATCCGCCGGAAACCGATCCGAAATGTGATAGTGCTGCATGATAATGCAAGGCCACACACTGCTCGGTTGACACAAGAAAAACTGACGAAAATGCATTGGACACCTCTGGAACATCCTCCTTACAGTCCAGATTTGTCACCCTGTGACTACCATTTGTTTGGGCCACTGAAAGAAGACCTGGGAGGAAGGCGATTTGGTGACAATGCAGCGGTAGAGGAGTTCGTGCGCAACTGGCTGACTACACGTCATCCCTCATTCTTCAAGGACGGCATCAAAAAGTTGCCTAATCGATTTCAAACGTGTGTTGGAAATGCAGGAGACTATGTAGAAAAATGAGGTGGTGGTTTTGTATTTTTTGTTAATTCAATAAAATTGTAAACTATAATACCGGTTTATATTTGATTCACCCTCGTAAGTAGATCAAAACCTTTTTTCTGATAATCTAACCCTGTTTCGGAAAGGCCTTCAGGAGTTAATGAGTGGCTCATAACCATCAGGAGTTAATGAGTAGCTCGAAGCACTTTTCTGATGAACGAATCCATTCCCAAAAGATTTTCAGGAGTTATTCAGTAGCTGGAAACCTTCTGCTGATGAACAAACCCGGTTTTCGAAAGATCTTCATGAATTATTGAGTAGCTCAAAACTTTCTGCTGATGATGAAACCGGTTCCTGAAAGTCCTCCAGGTTTTAAGAATTTGAACCAAGTTGAAGATGATGCCACCTACAGGTAGGCCTACTAATTTTATTATTTGTATTAAAACATGGCTAACTCTATGGCTTATGGAAACCGTTCGTACAATGCTATAATCACTAAGCAAGCCACTGGTTCCTATCCTTAGCCAACTCGAAATTTATATCTTAGATATCAAGCTCCTAAAATAAAAAGGTAAAAATTATCCTACTATAGATTTTGGAAGGCTATTGGGATAGTAAGAAGTTAAATCTCTTACCTTTCTAGACAATCGGCACAGATATCAGCCCTGCATGACGGCCGCTTTTATCCCAGAACGTAGTCCGGTACTTATTTTCGTTAGAGGCTGAATCGATCCCAGAAACATAATGGCGCCAGATGGTTTAGGCATATTAAAAATGTTGATCCATCGGGACTCGAACCCGCGATCTTCCAGCTTGTAGCATAAGCGCCAATTGCATTAATGAACTACGCTAAGGTGTGCCCGCTAGTTCCTAAAATGCATCTTAATGTTATTCTCCCACCTACGTGTAAACATTCCTAAACATTTTTGCTGTATAAAATGAATACATTTCTATAGTTAATTTAAATTATGGATTGAGCTTCCTCAATTCTCATCCCATATGAATATTCGTTTTAGAATCCTATTTTAGAATAATCTTAGTTTCTTCTCCCTTTAATAGGTGACAACATGTAGCATACCCAGAAGTCACAACACGATATAGGCTTGTTAAAACATTTAGTGAGGCCTCGGAATATGATATTACACAGCAAAGACAATATATAAATATATAATAATATATATTTAATAGACTATCGATAACTTCAATAAAGGTGTAAAATATAAATAAGAAGAAATCATCAAAACAAATGACATAGCGTGCACCAAACTCACTTCTAGTAGTAGGTGAATATCAAATTGATCACGTGGCAATTTATTTTTTCCACCATGGAGAAATTATGAATGTCCAAGTTAGAAGAGGTGCAAACATCGATTCGGATCATTATCTGACAAGAATTAAATTGAAACTAAAACCCAGGAGATTTTCCAAAAAGCAGCCATCAATATTGAAGTTTGCCACCAATAACATTCCGTCAACATTCACGGAGGAATTAGAAAAGAAGCAATCACATAACTGGCAAGAACTCAAAAGTAAAGTAACTGAAACGGCACAAATGTTAATCCCTTTACAACGAAAGAGAAAGCATCCTTGGTGGAATGAAGAATGTGACAAAGCTATTGCAGCGAGGCACCGCACATACCTTAGTTGGAATAGTAAAAAAGAAAAGAACCATAACACATTCTTAGTGCACAGGAAAGAAGCAGCCAAATTAATCAGAAAAGAAACAGGAAATATGAAACGACCAATTAATTGAAATTGAGAAAGACTTTCAAACAAACAACGCGCGGAATTTCTACAAAACTTTTAAGAGCAAACTCATTGGGTACCAACCACAGAGACTCTGATTTAAAAGAGAAGATGGTCTATTAGCACTAAACAACCAGGAAAATTGCAGAGAACTTGCTAAATATTTGAGAAACTTCTTAACTGCCCAATACCAATAAACAGACTCCCCCCACAAGAACCTGAATAGTCAAATCCAGACTCTTCACCACCGGATGAAGAATAAATTATTGTGCAGATTAAAATACTTAAAAACAATAAGGCAGCAGGTTAAGATGAAATTGTGGCAGAACTCCTCAAAGTGGCAGGACCGAAGACCATAAAAGAAATCACAACACTTGTGCAAGAAATGTGGCAAACATATCACATTCCAGACGATTGGGAGACTGCATTAATCCACCCGTTACATAAAAAGGGAGACAGAACAGATGTGAACAATTATTGAGGGATTTCATTATTATCAGCCCCATTCAAATTTTATCTCAATGTCTGCTCGACAGAGCGCAACGGCAACTAGAACCGAATATAGGAGAATATCAAGCAGGATTCAGACCAGGCAGATCATGTCCAGAACAAATCTTGAACCTTAAGCTAACCCTTAGACACCAGAGAATTTGTAGCAATGATTTACTGTGTATATCTGTTGACTTTTAAAAAAGCTTACGATTCGGTTGACCGATAATCACTATTTGAAATATTGAAAGAACAAGGTTTAGACCGTAAAACTCTTGCACTTATTAGACAGACACTAACAGATACAAGGGCTAAAGTTAAATTCATGGGGGAAATTTCTGAATCCTTTGAAATTAAGACAAGAGTAAGACAAGGAGATGGACTTTCTCCACTACTCTTCAATTGTGTTCTTGATAAAGTAATACAAGAATGGCGTAAACAGAAAACAATTTTTAAATGTAATCAACCAATCATATTAGGAAGAGGAGAATTGAAGATTGATTGGCTAGCATATGCTGATGATCTAGCAATCTTAACCCGTGACGTTGTAACAGTGCAAAAACAAATATAATTATTAAATGACATTGCAGAGAAAGTTGGTCTGCAGATTTCTTTGGAAAAAAACGGAATATATTTCATGCAATAAACAAGCACCAAAATACCTGGAAACGAAATATAGAAAAATTAAACGAGTTTCACAATTTAAATATCTTGGTGAAATAATTCAGGAAAATGGAATTGAAACTAAAGCCTATAAAAGTAGATGCCAAAAATTGGAAACAGCATTTCGGCTTACACACAACACTTATAATAAAAAATGCATATCTTTATATACAAAATTACGACACCATAACATTGTAATTAAACCAGAGTGCCTCTTTGGAGCAGAAACAATTTGAAACAGAAAAAAGATATCGAAAATATAGTGAAAAAAAGAATGCAAAATTATAAGAAAAGTTTTAGGTCCACAAGTCATAGGTGAAGCATTTAGACTCAGAAGTAAAAAGGAAATAAAAATATACACAGACATTCATAGTGATATTAGAAAACGAAGGTTAAAATTTTATGGCCGTATTAAACGAATGAACTCAAATAGGCTTACAAAACAGATAATGGAATTCTACGAAAACAGAAGTAAAGCTCCAGTGGATACAGTGAAGTGGATTGATGAAGTCAAGAAGGACTTAAAATTGGCAGGAATTACTAAAGAAGATATCCCAAACAGAGATATATTTAGAATTAAGGTGAATAAGTGGCAAGTTGACGAAGAGACCAACCGAAGAAAAAAACTGGAACAACTTGGACAGATGATAGAAAACAAGCTCATAGCAAAAGAATGAAAGAAATTTGGGCTCGAAGGAAACGCCTCTAAGTACTTTGCGTAGTCCTACATGGGCTCATCCGCAATAAAAAAAATAAGTAAATAAGTAATTAATTTTCGTAGTGTTTATCAAATTAAACCAATGTTCATTTCATTCTTTTTTGAATTCCATTAAAACTCCTTTTGTTTGTTTCTGATTCTTTGAACATTCCAAATTCTAATATTCGTAAACCATGAAATACAGTTGCAACATTTAAAGTGATATGGGCACGCACACAATTAAAATGGACAACATGAAATGGCCAAAGAAGATCTTAGAATTGTATCATCAAGCAGAAAGAGATAGGACAACCTATACACAGATGGAAGAACGATGTCCAGGTAGAGGATTCGAAGAAAAGGACTGATCAGAGATAGGGAAATGGAAATTGGGAACAGAGAAACAACGCGAGTAACAATGTGTAAACTAATATAAAAATGGTAATAAAAGATTCCGGGCTATGTGGCCGTTATAGACCACGGCCACATAGCCCGGATCTTTTATTACCATGATTACCGGCCGTGAAAGCCTGCATTCCACTAATAATAAAAATAATTATAAATTAAGGAAATAAACACATGCAAATAAAAACTGTTCTCCCTTTTCAAACTCTTTATTTCCTTAGTATTGTTTTATGATAACTGAGAGATTCTGATAGTTTTTCTCAATTTGTAAATACTTCTTTACCAATTCAGAGCTAAGTTCTGGTTGTACTGTAAACAAATTGCGTAAGCTATACTCCGCCGACTCCTTGTATTGGAGAACCGTGGTATTACTTTTGCCTGGTATATGACTGAATTGTGCATGAACGTGTCGTCAACAGAAACATTATTCTTAGGCAACATCATATTCTATATGAAATAAGACTGAATACAAGATATAATGATACCAATGATAAGGAAGTTCCATGTATTATTTATTTATGACAAAAAAGTATATATGGGCCTACCTAATCAGATGTTTATGCTTTTTCCATGATGCCGATAGATTTTTCTCTCCGTTTTTTCTAATTCTTTTCAATCCAATGACTTATAATTCTACAAAAGTAGCCATTTTTAAACAATTGAAATTCCAACATGTACTTGCTTGTGCATGCGTAAGAATAAAACAATCATTGTTAAGTCTATTAAAATTGTAATTATATTTTCCTATAGGCTACAATTTATGTAAGCATGTGCTAGATACTACATATTTTCATTATTTTTATTTCCTTTATATCGAGTGTTAGAGAGGGAACTACATTTTTTTACAAGCCCAAGGGTAAAATCGTTAGGTATTCGACCAACGAAACTGCAGTCATACATCTGCTTTGTTTACGTTAAACTGATACTTAGCTCCAAATTAGTGTAATAAACACTGTGCATTAAAAAAGACTGAGCTTCATATACCTTACATATTCAAACTTTAAAAAAATTTAAACTTGATGAAGATCTCCATCCATCCATAGTGATTCTGCCCGAAGGCAGGTCCTTCACTGCAATCATAGCATTTTCATGCTATGCTTCCAGCTTTACTAGGGAATTGTAGGCGTGGTAGCTTCCCGTTGCTTTCCACACCGGTGAAGGGTGATGATGATAATGATAAGGGAGATGACGATGATGGCCATATGATTTCGGGGACCGTTTGGGCCTTAAAGTTTTCCTGACATTTGTCTTACAAGTGAGGAAAAACGCCGATAAAAACCTCACCCAGAAAAACTGCCCCGACCGGGGATCGAACCCGGGCCCGCTGCGTGACAAGATACCTCGAGACCACAGCGGTGGACGGTTTAACTATAATAGACAAAAATAAAAACAGATATGAGGATTATATTATAAGTTACACATCTTATAACAGACATTCATATCTATCAAAATAATTGGCAGCGAATAGAACCAGATATCAAAACACCAGTGGGGATCAACAGGTTCACATGAACCTACACATAATCTGTTCGTGATCATGATGGAATTAACGATACTTTGGACTACCAGTAGAAAGGAAAGATAACTAAAGCATTTTTATTGATGTTTCTTTGAGAGTGCAAACATATTAATTTTTTCACGTCTCCTAGAATTGAATTTTTAGTTGGTTATCAATGGTTTGTTTTTCATTAACTTATAAGATTTCGAATTCTTCCTTCATGAGACGTATTATGTTGTTGAGCACTTCCGCTGTATTTTCTCTATAAGTTACGGGTCTTAAAATTTATCAGAACTTGTGCTTGTCAATGGGTCTCTTAAATGATAAATCATAATAGTAATTATTCCACATTCTGTCATTTCCGGAGTATTTTCATGATTAATAATTATCTTATAATTCTTACTTACTTACTTACTTACTCACTGAGACTATCGAACCCGAAGGTTCATGGCCGCGCGGACATAAGCTCTCCACACATCCCTATCCTGAGCTAATGCTTTTAATTATCTTATAATTCGTTCAAAAATAAAATAAATGAGTTTCTGAAAAAAAAAAACATGTCTACAATATAAATACGTAGCCTACTGATATTGTTCCAAAGAAACTATAGAATATACATAAGATTATATCTGCAACTTTCTGGGCGTATATTTTAATTTTTGATTTGTGGAAAATCAGCCGAATAAACTTTTCAATGGCACGCAAAAAGTTAAAAAATCACCAAATTCAACAAATTGCCTTGGACAAATGATTTTAGTCTCAGTAAACTAAAAAAACAAACAAAAACGAGGAAAAGACAAAAAATCAGGAAGTTATCATATGAAATGTGGGATTGTGGAAAAATATACCCATGAAAAAAAATTAACATCAGAAAGGATGAAGGTCTTAGCAATATAAAAAATAGGAAAATAAAAATCTGAAGTAGGCCAGCTACTCACGCTTGGTCAGAAGAACACAAAGAACTAACAGTTTGGGTGCCGGGCGCGGTGATCTTGTGGTTATGTTTCTTGCTTTTAGTCCCGAGGGTCGCGGGTTCAAACTCTACCGGGGTCGATGGATTTTTTGTAGGATGGAAAAATCCAAGGAACAAGTAGTCCGGGAGGGACTTTAAGCCGTGTGTCCCAAGTCTGGATATTTTCAGGCTCGTTAAAGATATTTAAGCCCGAAAAAGAGACATTTAAGCAAAGTTTACAGACTTTCATCATCCACGCAATGCCTACTATAGGCCTATATCTAATTGTATTCGTATGCTAACCACATGTCATTCATGACATCTATAAGGAATAAGCGTAACTAAATTCGGCTGGTTAAGAAACTTCCCTGCAATGGGACGAATGTGGATCAATCATCAATCCTCACAGTTTGTGAAAAAAGTATATACATTCAGAAATACATATACAAAATAATTAATTTTGAAATTCTCGGCAAAAATATTTAATTTTGAGGTTCATCATCTACCAACAGAAGGAGAGGTGATAAAAGAATATCAACTATCAAGCAAAAATCAGATGTCATTTGATAATGAGGAACATTACTTGAAAATACTCTTCGAAAGGATATACGATATTAGGTAAGGCATACAATCTGATTAATTTAATTATTGTTATTTTTCGGTATTTCGACCTCGGAGTTCTGTGGTCTTCCTCAGATGAGCGATATGTATATGTGCATTTGAAGGGAGAGAGAAGAGCAGAAAGAAAGAATCTCTAGATTAGATTGGATTTGAATAACGATGCGCTTGTATGTCAATACCCGTAACGTGGAAACTTTGTGTAGCTTCATTGTATTATAAGACCCATCTGTTATGCATGTATGGATATGACATCTATTCCACTGTTATGTAGTCCGTTATGGTGTTCCTATTTTCGACATATCAGGTATTCAAGCATGACTCATATCGCCATTTTCTGGGCTAGGCCCAGAGCCTAAAGCAGGAGCTACAAATCTTCCCTTTGAACCTATTCTGACGTAAGTTGCCATATAGACTCAGAGTCCTGAGAGAGTTACGAATGTACCCCCTTAGATCATTTTTAACATCTGTGGTTTTCCAGACCAGACTATTTCCTTTTCAATTGAGATGAGGTGAAAAGTGTCATGAAATGAATGAATGAATGAATGAATAATAAAATATGAAATGATATAATAGGGGAGGGAAGAGAGAAATTAGTTTGATGAAATTCGAGAAACTGGAGTAGTACCCCGAGAAAACCCCGGAAAAGATTTCCTCCATGGCCCCAACCAATACTTTCTCCGAAACCGTCAGGATTCGAACCTGAGATCCCAGTCTGGACAGTCGCGAGCGGTAGCCACGCCTCTTTTGAGAAGGCAAAGAATCTCTCAAACAGTGATTTATTTAAACACTGATTGTAATAAAATCTATATTTTGTCATGAATTAATTTCACATTTTACTCTTACTGTAACATTACTTAATATCAACAAATAAGTAACTTATGCCATAAAGGTTATGAAAATAATGTTGGCAGGTTAACCAAAATATTTTTGTTGCGGGAGACATATAAGATTTATAGTTTATCGAATTGACTTGAGTCGTTTCTGGCTCCAAGACCATGAAATTTCCGGAGCGACCGGAGAGGTCCGGCTTAGGTCCGGTTCCTCTTTTCCAATCCCGGAGCCGTAGCGGTTGGGGAGGAGAAAAGGGTGGACAGTGCGGAGAGGTAACTTCCGGGATCTGAAAGATGCACGACCCTGCTCTCACTCTTCAGTTTAGCTGGGAAATACTGTCTGGTTTTAGTTGTATGGTATTTAGAGACATTAATCCCACCACACATATCTCTTTCATACCCCCCACCCCTTTCCTCACGTCCATCTCGATATCTCTACCTAGACCTGAATCTTTCGCTGGCAGCAATGCTCCTGTTCCATAAATCACATCCTTTGTGAAAACCTGCATTGTATGAATAAATGTATTCACTACTTCTAGAATAAAATATTTTTATTATCATTAGGCTATTATTATTTTATTATTATATTATCCTATAAAATAATAATAATAATAATAATAATAATAATAATAATAATAATATAATAATAATAATAATAATAATAATAATAATAATAATAATAATCATCATAATCATAATCATAATAATAATAATCATAATCATAATCATCATCTTCAAGGTATGGGCCTGTTGGCCCGTTCCGCTCCCCGGTGCACTATATGCTGCAGGTGCAGGTCGTCTTTCCAACGACGTTTTGGTCTTCCTACATTTCTTCGGCCTAGAGGCCTATAAAGAAGCAGCTGTTTTGATAAACGATTATTTTGCATTCTTTGTATATGTTCAAACCAATCACCAAACCAATTAATAATAATAATAATAATAATAATATGTTATAATTATTATATTATCATTTTATTAAGCTATTATTATTATTATTATTATTATTATTATTATTATTATTATTATTATTATTATTATTATTATTATTATTATTATTATTACACAGAATCACGAAACTAATATTTCAGGCTTTATTATAAAGCATTACTTTTAGTATTATGCGGATCCGAAATATCGACAGTCAGCAGACAACTAACCAACTAATTGTTAGCAGTAGAAATGAATTTTGGAGGCGATCGGCACGAATTTCCAAACGACGTAAAATCAAGAACAATATAACAAGAAAAATTAAGCAGGTTGAAAGGAACATATTACAAAAAAAAAAAAAAAGGAAGAAAGATATTTGACGCGGTATGGGCATCTCGTACGAATGGTAGAGGATAGAATACCAAATAAGGTCCTTAATGGGAGGCTAGAGGAAGGAAAGAAGTAGTCCACGAGAAAATTGTATGGACGGAGTAAGAAGAAGTATGGAAGCAAGGGTTCAAGATGCATTAGACATGAGATATCTGGCGAAAAAGTCACTTAGAGTTGAAAGAGAACTACTGTAGTGAGGAATATTCCTAATAAAATATTTATTATTAATATTGTTAACATTATTATTAAAGTAAGTTATTAGAATTAATAACATACGGAATAAATAATAGATAATGTGAGAAATAGTCAATTGATTCAAAACAGACCATTTTTGACGACACTTTACATCAACTATACAACGATTGAATTAAGAGAGAAAAGTTGTATAATATCCTGCTAATATTCGGATTTCCTAAAAGCTAGTTAGATTTATTCGAAAATGGCACAAGGAGTAGGGTGCGGGTGGGCAATAAGTTTTGAGATCCTTTTGAAATTCACAATGGGTTAAAGCAATGGGATGCACTATCTCGACTAACTAACTAACTGACACTATCGAACCCGTAGGTTCATGGCCGAGTGGACATAAGCTCTCCATACATCCCTACCCTGAACTAATGTTTTCCAATCATTCCCTGCCTCGAATTCTATACATATTTTTATTAGAACATACAGTAAAACCGTCAGAGGATTAGGAGGGTGAACAACACAGTGTTATTAAACAGCTGTTGATATTAGAGAATAAACGGATAGATGTTTGGCCGGATAATGGATATCCGGTCAAGCTTTAAGCCGGATATCCGAATATCCGGCCGAACATTGACGATTGGAACATCGTAACGAGAGAGCTCGCTTAGGTGGCGCACGAATGATCGAGCGGATTCGGCTGAATTCGGGTCTTTACGTTCCTGAGCGAAATTAGAAAGTGTTTCATTGACTTGTTGAAATGATTGCAAACACGATCATTTGAGCTTATTAAAGAACGTGCAATTGTAGTTTGTAATTATTATAAAAGTAATTTTATAAATAATTCTAAAAAGATTTAGCGACAAAAAGTGGCATCGGTAAAGAAAAGATCGCCTGTATGGGAATATTTTGATATAAATAGTGACGATCCAAAGTTTTCTGTTTGTATGTTATGCAGTGTTAAAATTTCTCTTGGTGGTAAAAAAAAAAAAAAAAAAAAAGGAAAAAGAGGAATGTATGTACCAAATAAAACAAACTTTTCTTTTTTCTCTCCTGTTTTTTAATTACTTCATGAAACTGTTCGATCTATTTATCAATTGGATGTTATGGTGAGATAAGCAGGTGTAGGTAGGCCTACATATCTATGTCGAATACGTTGAAAACATCTTGGCAGGTGGCTACATAATATGAAAACATTTGATTCAGTAATACTTTCTTAACGTTATTGGTATAAATTTTATATGTTTTATATAAAACAGAATAAAAGCCGCTGAAATGAGATTCCTCAGACCAATAGCAGGATATCAAAGAACTGACAAAAAACATAACACAGAAATTAGACAACAGATAAAAGTAGAGGAATTAAACACAACAATAGAAAAATACAGAACAAACTGGAAATAACACTTGGCAAGCATGACTGAGAATAGAATACCAAAAGCAGCATACAACTATTCACCACGAGGAAGAAGAGTTTGGGAAGACCAAAGAAAAGATGGAAAGAGCAGCAATTTGAAGCCGAACAGGCTGTAAATAAGCCTAAACCGTGAAGAAGAAGAAGAAGATAAAACATCGTTTTTGGGTAAACTTCTGACTCACTCTACCCTTAGTCCAGTACGAGTACTATATTTTTGTTATAAAATAAAAATATGGTAATTGTATTTGTTATGTGATTAAATAAAATACCTACATTTAATATCTTCTTTTTTTCCGGCCGGAAATTTGCTCATTGAAATAAAGAAAATTAGCTGATATGAAATGGATGGATGGGGCGAATGGAGAAGGAAAATAAAACTTTATAAACAATGATTTGTTAGACCTAAACACTGAAATGTGTACATATATAATAAAGAAATAAAATTATTATTTCATTCCATTTTTACTCTATGCAATATGATTTTTATTCTTGAAAGAGGAGTGTCATTTCCTAACTGCTTATACCTAAATTTATTATAGAAGGTATGTTTTATGCTTCTGAAACTTTGATTGTATGATTAGAACTTGGATATTTTTAAATTAACTTATGCCACATTAATACCAATAATACTTCTTAATAATAATAATAATAATAATAATAATAATAATATAATAATTATAATTATAATTATAATTTATTTAAACTGGCAAAGTTAAGGTCATAAGACCTTCTGTCCCACTCAAACAGCGAAAAATATTAAATACCAAATATATTTACACAACATCATTAATACTGGATCTGAAGTCAGAAAAACAAATACAATTATTAAACAAAATTGTAATTTATATGCTTTCATACTATACAAAATCTATTACATATTTTGGGATTTGGTAATTTTTCAAATATTTTCATTTTTATATACAATATTATTCTCAAGGGTTAGCCTCAAAATGTAGATTGCCAATGCAGTAGAAAACACTCTTCCTCCTCAGACTATTCTCCCCCTTGAAATGATCACGTTCAGTGTCCGAAATATGGACTTGCACATTCTAGAGCACTAAGTCTTTACAGCTCTACGGTTTTCTCTTATATTACAGTGGTTCAGAGTTTTCTCTCTGCGAACATATGTATTCTAATGCAGACTTTAACTAGACTCAGACTCTTCGCCCGACTCAGAAAAATAAGAGTGCAAATTTCGTGGCGTTTATATTTTAATTATTGTGAACACTTTCTGACATAAATTACGTTAATGATAGACTAGCACATAAATTGCAACGTATTCATTACATCTGTATCAGATTCAATATTCGTAAATATATAGATCATCGGTTGATTAATGTCTTTGACATCGTCCGATTCCCAATAGCCAATTTGTCGGTCGATCCAATCTCCTGATTGCAGATGTTTTCTTTCGTGTATAAATATATTCCCAGACTCCAGGAGGTTTTAGGTCTTCCTCTGCCTCGTCTTCCCTCAGGTTTCCATTCCAAAACAGATTTTGGTAGCCGATCCTCTTCCATTCGCTGGACATGTCCGTACCATCTTAATTGATGAGTTCTAATATAATCTAGAATAGTGTCTTCAATCTTCATTTTCTCCCTTATAACTGAATTCCTATATTTTTCTCTTCTTGAAATTCTTGCGGCCTTCGTATAAAATCAATTGCCGTTGCCAAAATATACTTATTTGTTTTTGTTGTTAATAGCCAAAGTTCTGCTCCATAAGTAATGATGGCTTTTAACAATTATATGATATATATTAATTGTATTTTTATTACTTATATTTTTATTCCACAATATTCCATTGAGGCAAGCAATTGCAAATTTTCCTTTATTATTTATATTTCTTATTTCCTCTTCATAGCTCCCATTTTTATTTATTTTAATTCCTAGATATGTGATCTCACTACAAGATTTAATTGTTTCTCCAGTCTCCAAAATTAAATTTTGTTCTGGTTCACCAATTGATAAATATTTTTTTTTCATGTTCAAAATTAGTCCCTATTTTTCATATTCTTCTATTAATTTACTAGTCATATATTATAAATCTTCATAATCTTGTGCAATTTTAATTGATCATCTGCAAAATGTAAGTTGTATAAAGTTTTGTTGTTTGAAATAGGAATTCCCATGCTTGAACATTTTCTCCTCCAATTCTTTAATATTTCATGTACATATATTTTAAACAGAGTCGATGATAGACAACAACCTTGACGAAGACCTTTATTTTTCATAAAACCATGCGACAATTTACTGTCAATTTTAATTTTAGATATGCAATTGTCATATACATTTTGTATAGCTTTAATTATTATTTTCACAATATTTCATATTTCCGTGAACTATACTGACTCTAACTCCATGATCGTAGAAAAGTGCATTCTCTTAATCTGTTATTCAAAACATATATCTTTATACACCAAATTACTTATCCTCTCGCATTCATCTCTTATCCTGCAATCACAATTAGAGTATATGATCGCACCACAACCTCCTTCTGGACACCCCACAACACGGAATTTCCATTATTCTAGTTTCAATACCGTGTACACTGCTAGACTGTGGAATTCTTTACAACAGGGATGACCGCTCATTATCTTCCTTTTAAATAAATTTAAATATTTCTTTTGTAATTTATTTTTTCATGGATTAATTAATTATTTTCTCATCTAATAACTTATAATAACATTAACGTTTCGTTTGTATAAAATCATATTTTCTAATAACTACAGGGACTATTAAAATAAAAAATTATGAAATATTTTCCTAAAAGGTCCATCACGTCAACTGTATTAAAGTATTTAATATTTAATAAAGTTGAGGCGACGGACCGTTTAGGTAAATATTTCATAATTTTATATTTTAATTTTCAATAATACCTCTACGGAACTTAATCATTAATCTTATTAATGTTGACGTAGACTATGTAATTTTTCTTAAATTATTATTATCATTATTGTTATTATTATAAATTCCTTTCTCCTTCTTAGATATAGCTTAATTTAATTTTCTCCGTGATTTCTTTTAATCCATGAAATTACAAAAAATACGGTTTTGTGATCTATATCTGATAGCTGAGGGAACATACAGTATAGGTATTCTATTACATTGTTTATTCCTTCATTAATGTTTTTTTTTTATATTGCCATGTTAAGATAGTGTTGCTCGTTTCCGCCAGCGTGTTGTGGCCTTGCTAAGAGCTGATCTGGGATTACAGTTGATAAAATGTATTCGTTATTGGCATATTATCATAAAACTCTTTAACTGTTTTGTGTCTCTGGGTGTGAGAGAAATTGATCTTCAAAAGCTGCAAGTGAATGGCGGTAATATTTTTCGGTGCTGTTCATTAGAGATAATCAGTCTCCCGGTTTCCTGGTCTGAGACCATTATTCCCGGTTTAATAAATATATATGATGTTTCATAAACAAAAAATATTAAGAAAAAGACCCATATGTTTGTGTTCTTGATTATTTCAGTCCTCATAGACAACTCTATATTTAGTAGGCCTAGATATTTGCAAACATTTTCTAGATCAAAGTCTTCTTGTCAAAGGAACTGTTTATTTTTTATTATTTATCTATTGCTATAAAATAATTGTTTTATAAAACATGATTTCGTAATGATTATGACCATCACCTCCTATAGGTGTCCACCTGTAGCTTCCACGTGAAAGTATTCACCTCAAAGGCAAATCTCGCTCTTCTACAATCAATCCCGCCTGTTATATGCGTATCTACTATCCCGAAGGCGAAGGTATCAGGAAATTTGGTAAATCATCCTTGTAGATCAATTAGCATTACCACCAATTATAAGTCGCTAATTACCTCCCAGCCATGTTCACCGTATTTCAAGATATCCGCCAAAGTACATAGGCTACATATATTATTTAGCAGGTTTCACAGTGCTTCATAACAACTCCCTCGGCACCATTAATGTACTGTCATTGTCCGCCACATCTCTCTGACATTCCAATCTCCATGGTCGAATCCTTTTTCCCCTCATGCTGCTCAAAACACCATCAATCCACGTTATTTTTGGCCGTCCTCCTCTTCTTCTTCTTCTTCCAAATGTCATTCATTCTAGAATTCTTCTTGGGAATCTGTCTTCTGCCATTCTTTTTACATGACTATACATACAATTTTAATTGTTTGTTTTTATGAAATTCGCAATTGAAGTTTATCTTTCGTTTAATTACACTGTTTCTTATTTCAATATTTTCTGTTCTTGTTCTTTTATCTCTTCTAGAAGTCCCAGGTGAACGCCTCCAAAAATCCATTTCTGCAGAATTTAAATAATTTATTTTTCTACATTAAATTCCCATGTTTCTCCACCGTATGTCAACACTCTTTATTATTCTATTGCAAATGTTTGTTTTTGTTTTAAAACATATTCTGAACCCATAAAACCCTGTTTAATTTTGATATTGCAGATTTACCCTTATTCATCTCATTAATTTTAGCATGATGACTTCCATCTGCACTAATTTTTGTCCCCGAATGTACATACTCGTCACATACTTTTATTTTTACATTTCCAAGCTTGATATCCTCCAATCACAATTTGGGTATACGATCGCACCAAAACTTTATACTCAACATTCCACAACACAGAACATCCCATTATTCTAATTCCGATACTATACCTACTGCTAAACGCTGGAACTTCTTAAATCACAAGAAATCAGGGAATCTCAGACAAATAGGATCCATTAATAGAAATTTTAAAATATTTATTTTGTAATTGGTCTTTCAGTAGATTAATTGATGGTTTCTGCTTTTTCTTCTCCGATAATATTGACTTATTCACCATAATTTTAGTTTAATTTGTACAAATGTTTACTTAAAATTGTATACGTTGTGATCTTGTATGAATATTTTCTGTGTTTAATATTTTTCGTTGACTGAGTGGAAGAGAAAGATTATGATTGTGGTTTTAACTCTGCTATTTTAAAAAAATTATTATTATTATTATAATTATTATTATTATTATTATTATTATTATAAGTTTAAGATTATACAATATAATCTATTACTCTCATTTAGGCCTAATGTAGCTAATCTTTATACTGAGAAATAACTGTATTAAACCATGTTTCTGGTATTGAAGACAGCAGAAATTTAGTATTCTAAGTTGAAATGTATACATATGTTTCTAAACGTTAAATTGCAGAGGCGGTTTACTACCGACAGAGTTATGATTGTTCCAAGCGCCAAATATAAGAAATAGTAAATAGGCTGGTCCTTCGTCCAGAATCGAGAAGACATGTCAACTCATGTTGAAACAGAAGTTAAATATTTGAATCATAAAAAGCACACACATAAAAATGATGAAGCAACAACCTCAAGAGAACATACTGTATATCCATTAAAGATTAAAATCTTGTATGAAGCAAATTATTTGTAGCCATAACCTCAAAGTTTGAACAGCAGTAGCCACCAATAAACATGAAGTATGGAGGGCGGAGGTTTCTTAAGGCAACACAAGCCGTTTCCATTTATTAACAAGAATTCAAGATTGTGACGTCAGATGACAGCACACTGCAGTACAAGTCGGGATTGTTAGAGATAACCACAGGGGGAAGGATTAATGCATTACAGGCTTATTTTCATTGCAGATGCGTGCTTTAACAATTAATATAAATATCTATTAGTTTTGTTGTTTGCTTGGAATAAACTACTAAAAGAAATTTTGTATTCAAATGTCAGTTCAGTTTAGCTTGTTTGTGCGTAGTAGTTTTTTTTCATGCAATCTATTACTTCCTGGATTTTGTTTTCTGGTGTGGTAGAAAATTTAATCCTATTAAGAAAATCGAAATGAGATATATTAATCCATTAATTGCTTTATATTACAATATGTTTCAATAATATATAAGAAAGGGACATGCCATAGCCTTAGTTAGTTAAGGAAATACGCTATAAGCCGGAAGGTTGGGGGTTCGAATGCCGGTGGGATCGGGGGTTATAAATTGGCCTAAGCCTTCTGGCGGCACCATGAGTCTGCGGTCTACTCAGCATCTAATGCAAATGAGTATCAGCACTCGTTTTGAGGGTAAAGGCGGTCGTCAAGCAGGGCTGACAACCCGGCTGACATCTCATGCCGATTGCCTAAAAAAGTGGGAGCCTCATCTTCCTACTACCCCAAGGACCATCAAATTCCTGCTTTACAATAAATAAGAAAACCATTAAAATATATATTTTTAATAATTGGGAGTGTGGTTCTGAAATTTTCCTTATCCACATCAGCACTTTGGGAAAATTCAATGTAATCCAAATAATAAAGTGGTTAAAAATTTACTTCCATAGAATTTCAAGATATTTTAATTTTAAATATAAGTAGAGACATTTTAAACTATTACAGCCTCATGAATAAGACAGTTACGGAGCTAAACAAAATAGATTAGATGAGTTTTGACACGAAATAATGTTTATTTCGAATGAAAGTTTTAGAAAAATATACCATTCTACATAAAAACACAAGGATTAATTAAAAGTAAGACAATAATATACTTGTTACGTATTTAAATCTTTAATAAGGCCGTCAAAATAATTTTTTAGGTAAGGTATGAGATTTGTATTCACTCTTAAATTGAGAAACTAATTATGCAAGTATTAGAACATACATAATGACTGATGGGAAAGTTATGAAAAACTAATACCGTATATTTATTAACTAATATCCCCGTCAGCTGTTTTAATTAATTAGAGTTTATTAAAAGTGGTACTAAGAACAGTTTTATGGTGATTTTTATTAATATTGTGTAATATTGGCACAGATGGCTAGAGATACAAGATAAACAAAAATATATTTTATTAATTTTGTAAAATACGTATTTTGGAATTGCATTCCTTAGTTATATAACATTTAATAACAATCTTATATACTTATAGGATAATTAACTTATTTTAATAATTTCTATTCGGGAAGTTCTAGCTTATAAAAATTATATATGTTAAACTTCTATTAAACGAAAATTTTCTTATAAGTACTAAAGTTTATGTAGTAATGAGAATCCGGTTTCGATTCCGATCATTGTCGGTAAATGTTTCGCTTTATGAATTTCGAGTACTGTGCTTTGTTTAGAGAAGAAGTTTAAAACGTTCGAACTCGGGTCTCGGAGATTTATGGCATGCGAAAGCTACTGATCTAGTAGGAAAAACCGGGATTACTAATGAATGAACAATAGAAGCATGATAATAACTGAAAAAAAATATAGGGCCTATATAACGTTTTTCGTTATAAATTAGTGAGTGCCGATTTAAGGTATAAGAAGGCGCGCCATGTTGACGATGTTTCTAAATTTAAAAATCATTTTAATGTATATCTTGCACCCTTTACATATCAGACATAACCATTGCTTCGATGTCTGGTATGTGATAGGTCCAAAAAATCCATCAAAGTGGTAATTTCATGAAGAAACAGCTTCAACATAGCCCGCCTTCATATGCACCGTGGCACTCAATATAGTGTATTATGATACATAGGCTAGTTTAAAAAAATACTTATGATATATCATTCAATTATTTGTGGACAGAAAGTAAAGACAGCTGATTATCTTCAGTTTACAATTTAAAACAAAAATAATCATTTATAAGTAAAGGTAAGAATTTTTAATGACCAAAAGTTATATTTTATAAACTTGAAACAGATTTTATTCTTCAAACTAGGCGCCTGCATACTTCGTATCGAATATGGTATGGAAAATTATTAATGTATTCAAATAAATGTTTATAATAAGATGGAGAAAGCAAAAAAAAAAAAAAATCATGATTACAGTGTACGTTCAAATAGTCTGCATCACTAAAGAACAGTCGCCCTAATATTCTGTTCCTAAAGGACATTATATAGAATTTAATATATTTTAATATATTTTGCTAGACCAGCCTCATGGACATCCTGACTACTTTTCATGAGGTCCCGGGTTCGATTCCCGGTCAAACCATAGGAATTTCTCCTTAAAAGAATTAATCCTGTGGTTTGCTCATGATGTGGAATTTAGGTTAAGTTTAGGTTAAGAACTCTCCTGGAGCTTCATTATCATTTATCACCCATCATATCATCGGGGTAACGTAACTCCGCCGTCCAGGTGCCCCAACATAAGGAATGGATTACAATTCTGTCAATGCTAGGGGAGAAAACCAGAAATGTCATAAAAGACAACCTGGTGGCTTTATACAATATATATATGCATCCATAGTAATTCTGCCCGAAGGCAGGTCCTTCAAGGCAATCATAGCATTTTCATGCTATGCTTGCAGCTTTACTAGGGAATTGTAAGTGTGGTAGCTTCCCGTTGCTTTCCACACCGATGAAGGATGATGAAGATGATGATAAGGATGATGGTGATAGTCATATGATTTCGGGGACTGTTTGGGCCTTAAAGTTTTCCTGACATTTGTCTTACAGGTGAGGAAAAACCCCGATAAAAACTTCACCCAGAAAAACTGTCCCGACCGGGGATCGATCCCGGGCCCGCTCCGTGACAAGGCAGTACGCTATCTCGAGACCACAGCGGTGGACCATATATATATATGGTATGATAAGAAAAATAAATGCCTGGACGGGATTCGAACCCGGATCTCTGAGTCTGTACCTCAGCGTGATATCCATTACACCACCAGGCGAATCCAATTCAAACACTTATTTTTTCTTATATACGTATTATATTCTCCATTATTACTAGATGTCGCGAGAACTCTGTCTTCACTGCCATCTAGTAGCTGACTATAACAAGTAAGCAAATTAAACAGAATATTTTTACTTTATAGCAGTGACGCTTTATCGATGTTATAATTAAATCTTTAACATTGAGCAATGCAAGCTTAATATGGTATGATAAGAAAAATAAATGCCTGGACGGGATTCGAACCCGGATCTCTGAGTCTGTACTTCAGCGTGATATCCATTACACCACCAGGCGAATCCAATTCAAACACTTATTTTTCTTATATATGTATTATATTCTCCATTATTACTAGATGTCGCGAGAACTTGGTCTTCACTGCCATCTAGTACCTGACTATAAACAAGTAAGCAAATTAAAGATAATATTTTTACTTTATAGCAGTGACGCTTTATCGATGTTATAATTAAATGTTTAGCATTGAGCAATTCAAGCTTCATATGGTAGGAGATATATATATATATATATATATATATATATATATATATATATAGTAACTTTATTTTGAGTCAAAATTATAAGAATTCGTTAATTCCATTTTATAAGGTCTAATTGGTGGATTAAGCCTATAATTGAAATATCGGCTATTGTAATAATTATTTATTGCGTCAGAATGTGTTATTTTCCTCCATGCCTTGTGTGAGGTAAAAATTGTTTTCTTTTTTTAATGCCATGAGGTAAAATCTGGATATCTTGAATTAATCTGTCAGTCCTCCATACATATAAGATCCATTAAGGAGCTTGTTTTAAAGAATAAGATCTAAATCGTAAACATTAGTTTGTTAAATTCGTAATCATAATTATTGCTAATGAATTTTAATGGTTCATGAGTAGGTTTTTGTTGGGGATATTTACAGATATTAACACCAAAAGATACCGGCTAAAAGTATATTTAAATAAAAAACTGCAGTTGAAATATTCGCCCGTTTGTTGCCGGTAATGATTTCAACACAACTAAAATGTTAGTAGAAAATTCAGAAAATCACATTATATTTAATCTTTCTAAATTGAATACTTAAAAAAAATGCATATACTTGATATTATAACCAAATTCCTCATCAATAAACCTCCATTTATAAATAATCAGATTCGTGAAAGAGACATCGCTACAAACCAGAGATGATTTAAATATTGTAGGCCTATGTGTTTAGCAATTCCTTTTACAAATACGATACTTTAATGTTATGAAAATACACCGTGTCCCTTTCAAACCTCTCACATTTTAATTAATCGTTACTTTCAAAGTATGCGGAAATTAAATGAGGTTGGTATTAAAAGAAAGAGAAACTCAAAGAATGTTTGTTTTCATTGTTGCACTTAATTAACTGTCGCATGTTGGACAATAATGACATAAAACAAAATGACTACTCCTCAGCAACGAGCACAAAATGTTTCCTGGTATGCAGAGACGAAGTCAGTAATTACAGTGCAAACAAATTACAGGAGAGAATATGGAGGAAATGCACCTGATGGGAAGACCATTAAGGCATGGTTTGAGAAGTTTTTGGCGACTGGAAGCACTAAAATATAATCAGGAGGTGCTCGTACACGTGTTTCAGAGGAAAATATTGAAGAAATTAGAGCAGGTTTCAAGAAGTCCACAAGAATCAATTCACCAAGTTTCCCGGCAGTTCAATGGATATGTTGGACAGAATGTGGCACGAAATTGAATATAGACTTGATATTGTTCGTGCTAATAATAGTGCACATATAGAGGTGTTTTAGTGTATGGAAATGAAATTTTTTTGAGTTTCTGTTTCGTTTAATACCGGCCTCACTTAATAATTCCGCATACTTTGTTAGTTATGATTAATTAAAATGTGGGAGGTTTGAATGGGACACCCTGTATTGCGGTAAAATAGTTGTGTTGCTTTAATTGTGTTGTTAGATAATCTTGTAATAATAAGAAACTTCCCTTTTAAAATGGCTGTTAGCATGACAAAGCTTAATACATAAAAAAATCATTATTTTGAAATACATTTAAAGTAAACGAGCTATCAGCAGTAAGAAGTAAATGATGGCTGTAAATAAAATTTGAAATGTAACTGATTAAAGGTAAAATAAAATTTAATTTAAAATATTATTAATATTCCATATAGAAGATTGCGAAGGTTAGTTCCTTTGAGGGCGCTTAAGACAATTTTCTTTGACAGGTTTTATTTAAGAACTAATATCTTAGATGTTTTATTGAAGAACTATATTACGGTACACCTTACACCAGCAGACCGGAAACCTCGGTTTCCGCAAGCTTGTATTTTTTTTTTTATAATACAGGGGAATTGTTGTTCAACTTTACACATATGTAAAACTAACTCACTGGCACTATCGAACCCGTGGGTTCATATGGCCGGGCGGAGATAAGCTCTTTATACATCGCTATCTTGAGCTAATATTTTCCAATTATTATCTGTGTAATTTACTTCCTTCAAATCATGGTTGATGTTATTCTCCCACCTCATTCTTGATCTAACAACTGGGAGTTTTCGCTCTGGTTTTCCTACAAGAAGCTTCCATGCACGCCTTTCATTCCCCATTCGTGTCACATGTCCTGCCCATCGCAGTCTATGAGACTTAATTGTTCTCATTATATCTGGCTTCCTATAAAGACCACTGTTATATAGTCTTCTCTATTCACTTGTCGTACGGCCGAGAAAACAAGTAAGCCTACATTTGTTTTTAATTGTAATGACGACTATAAGCAGAATGCTTCATTGTGTGGCTAATCCTTACACTTCTTTCAATATTCTTCTGCTAACATTGAGCGGATTGTGTGCTGTAAATTTCGTAACGCCTCGCTGTTGGACAGCAAGGATACAATAGTTATATACAAGTGTCTCCAGCCACTTAAAATAAATTAATGAAAACAACAAATAGTAAACGCAGCTCCAAAAACGGAGCAGATCCAGGTGTTGATTTAGTAATAGTACTATAACGTTTCTTGGATTGGTATGTTGACCGCATACCATTCATGACATCTTTGGGAAATAAGCGTAACCAAATTAACTTGGTCTAGTAACTCCTAACAAAGGAGAGGGTAAGGCCCAACATTGGGCTGTTACGCCATTGCAGTGTAGTAGTGCAGTGTAGTATAACCTTTCAGTCTCTCATTGACGTCTGGGAATCCATGCTAATTTAGTTACACTTATTTACGTACAGATGTCAGTGAGTGCACGGGGTGAGCGTCCCACCTCAAGGAAACATCTGGTGCAAATAAGGTATTACTAGGATGGGTAAACGTCCGCTAAATTTTGCACAGATACCTTTTTATTAAGGCTAGTGGTTATTTTACCAGCCTTAAAAATCTTCAGACTTGGGACCCACAGCTTAAAACTCCTTACATCTTAAAACTCCATTGACCCCGGCCGGTTCTCGGAATTAGAGGCAAGGAACATAATCACTAGTCCACTGAGGCCAATACGTTTAATTGTATATTCTTGAAACAATGTTACTTGTTCAGGTGGTAAGATCCTTGCTTCCGGTGTAGTAAACTCGGGTTTGATACCCGGTGATGGTGAAAATTTTAAGTGTATAATTAATAAAATTGTAATTTTTTTTTCAATATCAGGGCAGGAGGTTTAATGAGGTACAATTTTTAATTGCTAGATTGTGCACCAGATTCCTGCATTAATTTGCAAATCCCTCCGCAGACATAAGTTGAGATGGCATATGGTACCATTGGTAGCAATTTGTCCATCGGATGTAGACGTGAAGCCTGGCGGAGCGCTTGAAGATTTTCGAAAGGAAAAGGCTATACGCCGGCAACGGATTTTAGCTTCTACCTTCTCTTCTCCATCAATCCGCTTACAACACAGTTAATAAAACACAAACACATTAACATACCCTCATCCTAAACTCCTCTCTGTGTACAATACACAGAATACATTATCTACCTAAAATGGCCTTCCGAAGTGGTGCATATATTGAAAACAGATCACATTAAAGCCATTTACATTCCGAGAACGGAAACCGAAGCACGAAGAATGTATTGGGTCGCATTACACACAGACACACAACACAAGTTATTTCTAATTTTGGTATTTATTTTCAACGTATTGCAGTGTAATGTATTTGATACTTGTTTTATCCATAGCCCTAATCATCAACAGCAGCAGCATCAAGGACTAGACCTTAAGGTCTGTCCCGATCTCATGCTAGAATTTCTCTGTCCGTATTTTAGTGGGTCTTCCAACAATTCTTCATCCTAGTGGTTTTTAATGAAGAATCTGTTTCGGAATTCTATCGTTATCTATTCTATTACTGTGGTCCATCCATTCATCTCTGTATTGTGCAATTTTATCTAATAGTTTTAATATACTACTACAGTCATTAAGTTCTGAGGCTTTACGCCTGGAGGGTAGGCACCCACAAGAATCTGAATGTCTCAAAAGATGCCGATAACTAGGCGTACAGGCGTACATTTAAACAGAACCACATCCTCCCTGAAAATAGTCGCCTTTGGCCGTTATGCACATTTTCCAACGGTAGTATAGCTGCTGGAAGCACCGCTGAAAGATGTTGGCTGGAAGATCCCGTATGGCTTCTCTTGTGGCAGTCATGACCCCTTCGGAAGAATAAAATCTACGCCCATGTAGGATTGCTTTCATGCAAGGAAAGAGAAAAAATCGTATGGCGCGAGATCAGGAGAGTACGGAGGGTCTGGCAAAACGTCACCTGCTGCGTTGTAAGTTCCTCTTGGACAAGGACAGAACGATGAGCGGGGGCATTCTCATGTAGCAACATCCAATTCTTTGTACGCCAAATCTCAGGACGCTTACGGCGAATTGAATTGCGTAAACGGCCAAGGAACTCTTTGTAGCGGGTTTTGTTTACAGTTGCATCTTCTGGGATGAATTCCTTGTTAACAAATCCATTTGAATAAAAAAAACAGTTCAAGTATCACCTTGCCTTTTGACCTGTCTTGTCGCGGTTTTTTCTGCCATTATGTAATGGTGTTTTACAGATGGCGGAATTCGTTTCAGTTGCGGATCGTAAAGGAAATACCATGTTTCGCCTCCAGTTTTTATCCGGTTGAGAAACGTCGGATCATCGTCAGCGCTACTGATGAGGTCACCACAAATCATGTGATCATCACGTTGAATTTGCGTCAGGATTCCTGGTACACTGTGCTGGGTAACCAGAGACATGTTCAGGTCATAAGACAGAATTTTATAGCAAGTACCATGGCTGACCCCTACCACTGCTGCCAGATCGTCTACTGATTGGAAGCGGTTAGTACGCGCCAACGTTACAACATCTTCGATCTTGCGTTTAGTTCGAATTGTTTGTGGCAGACATCTTCCGAACTGTCTCTTCCTTGCAAAAAAACGCCGGTGCCACCTAAATACAGCACTGCGACTCAATGCGTACTCACCTTAAACTTGCTGCATCATTTGAAAAGTTTCGGCAGCGGTCTTGCCTAATTTCTGACTGAACTTGATGTTGCTCTAACTGTGACATCTCGAGTTCCGACGTGCGCATTCAAATCACCGTCACAACAAAGACCATAGTTGTGCTTGGAGTGGATGTATTCAACTGTCTCTTGCTGGGACGAGAGACTAACTGACAAGGTAACATACAACGGCGCCATCCATGCGCTATAGTGCAATACAGCGCCGCTATGCGCTCAGTCTCAAAACTTGACTATACCACGTATTTAGTTCACTTCGTATACTTTCATTTCGTTTTCGATCTGTTCTTGTAGGCCTATAGCCAGACACACTCCTCAAAAACCTCATTCCTGCCATTTCTATTCTTCGTTCTTGCTTTTTGGTTAAGACCCAGTGTTCCGATCCATGTAGTAGTGTTGGAACCGCCGTTGTTTTATAAGATTTTAAAAGTGCCTCCTTTCTAGTTCCTTTGAAACTTCGTTTTATGGTGCCACATATAATTAAATTTATTTATTTTGTTTTCAATATCTTCACTTTTTCTATATGTCACATTGTATTCCAAATAATTAAAATTGCTCATCTGTCCTATTATTTTATTCTCTAAGTGGAGTTTTACTCTCAGTGGCTCATATCCTCGATAAGCTAAAACTTTTACCATGAGATATGAAAGTATATATACGAGTATTGATGTCCCCTGGAGACGTTACTGGCGTCTCACAGGGTAAGATATCCAATGGGGCTGCCATCTACGACTCGATATCAAGCCGTCTGTTGTATTAACCCCAACAGAAGGAGTACCTCTTCCGCTCTGGTGACCGTTGAGGATTTTCTCCTTGTTACCTCGGACACGGGTCTTCATATTTGACCCTTGAAGAATAGGTGCCTCTTCAGCGTAGTTGTACTATTTGTTGAGGTCTTCACCCGTATCCCTGGGCAGGGCTCTCGTTATACCCCGAGAGATGGGTCCTTGGCAGGACTTTGTCACTAGTAATTAGTGTTCACCCCCGCGCCTGTCAAGAGTTATCCAACTGCATATAGTTACAGCATTTGCCCCCTATAAGCGTTGGTGAGGGTTAATAGTCATAGGCCTAACTTACTTACTTACTTACTAACTGGCACTATCGAACCCGTAGATTCATGGCCGCGCGGACATAAGCTCTCCATACATCCCTATCCTGAGCCAATGCTTTCCAATTATTCCCTTATAATCTACTTCCTTCAAATCATAGTTAATGTTATTCTCCCACCTCATTCTTGGTCTACCAACTGGGTGCTTTCCCTCTGGCTTTCCTACTAGAAGCTTCCATGCAAGTCTATCATTCCCCATACGTGTAACATATCCTGCCCATCTCAGTCTACGAGACTTAACTGTTATTATATCTGGCTTCCTGTAAAGACCATGTAGTTCATTGTTATGAAGTCTTCTCCATTCACCTCTCTGTTCATCTCTCTTTGGTCCAAACATTTTCCTAAGTACTTTATTCTCAAATACTTGTAATCTCCTTTCCTCTCTTAAAGTAAGAGTCCATGTTTCGCACCCATATAATATAACTGGTAGAATAATAGTTTTATATATTTTCAGTTTAACGTTTTTTGAAAGGAGTTGGGACATCAAGGGTCTCTGCAAAGCATAATAGCATTAATTTGTAATTACAACAACGTAATCATTGTAGTTGGTAGTTTACATTCAGTATGACATTTAAAATTTAGAACGTAGGCTGAGAACACTAATAGGGCCTGCATTGATCATTGGCTTACGTCCATATGATATATCCTAATATATCTAAATTTACAACAAAAAAAATCGTTTCTAGTACGTGTATTACATATTCCACTCTTGCTGCTTAGAGAGATATAATTCGTCTATGCTAGGCAAAGTCAGAATTGAACATATAAGTCAGTGTCTTGTGAGATGGTTCGCTTTACTGTGGTATCGTGTATATCACTACGTATAAACATGGCTTGCAAGCCTATATAGACGTGGGCCTCACTTAGATATGACTTTCACGTACTTCGAATCTCCCCCTCCCCTCTCGTCTCCATCTTCTTGTGGAGCTACTATTTCACAAAACAAATTATATAAAGCAATATTCTTTTTATTCTTACAGAAATATCAGCGTATTCCATCATAAACCTGACACGTCAAATATTTTATACGGCTCATTTACAATTTTCTTGAGTTATAATAAAGCTACATGTGAAATGTGTTTTTGTTTATTTTCGTTAGCATGGCAAAACTTATATTTAGAGCTCCATAAACAAGTTTACTGATAGAGTACTATTATGAACTGGATTTGAAACAGTATTGCAAATAAGTAAGATCCTAAATACACTAACTCTCTATTTTTACAGTTCGCGTTAGTATCTATTTTACATTATACAGTAATACCACTACTCTAACAACAATGTATTAAACTTGCATCAAATTTCAATTATATCCACTAATAACATTCTATTAACATTCGCTTGTTCTATTTTAAGCAGGCTTGGGGGCACGTACGTAAATGTGTAGCAAGATAGAAACAGAGAGGGAAAATATTTTATTGTCTGAAACTAAATTATTTAGGTAAGTTATTTCTACTTCAATGAAAATAACTATATACCTGTTATTTGTATACTATAAATTTAAAATTTACACGTTTCAAATCAAAGTTGCCTGTTACGCTTTATACATGAAACAAATAGTTGCACATTTTTCAAATATTTTGAAACGTGGAGTCAAAATTCAATTCTGCCTATAATCTGCTTTTCCATTTAGCAACCCTCATTGTACCTATCTAATATACGTTCATTTAGATTAACATCATTTTTGAGTCATAAAAATGTAATCATTCAATTATTAAAAGTAACTTATAAGATATATATATATATATATATATATACCGGGACACGCCGTAGAGTAGTTGGGTGAAGGTAATAAGCTACAAGCTGTAAGGTAGAGTGTTCGAGTCCCGGTGGGGTCAAGAATTTTAAATTGACCAAAACCTTCTGGCGTCACAATGACCATGGGGTTGACTCAGGCTCTAATGGAAATGAATACCAGTCGCTTATTCTGGGGGTAAAGGCGATCGTCACGCAACAACCCGGCTGATATCAAATGCCGATTGTCTAGAAAAGTGAGAGTTTTAAAATCCTACTACCGCAAGGCCCCCTAAGGCCTGTAGTGGGATCACTTAAATATACTATAGGCTATAACTACCCATTTGATATTAATGTACCGGTAGTTCTATATTTTATTAATTAAACAAGTCCAGAATAAAGTACTTAAAAATTATATAGATCTCTAAGTTTACAGGCCTATATAGAAATATCAAAGAAAATGTTAGACTGAAACTGCTAATGTTACAAAAATTTGCTTTAATCTGATACATTATTTTGGGCCATTTTTATAAAAAAAAAGAAGAAAGTGCGTTATTGTGCAATCTCTGAACCGATTTATCGAGATAAGCACATAGTGATATATAGGCAGTGTTGGAAACTTTTTTCTTGTGACTCTTTATTGTCAACAATAAAAGAATCTTGAGTAGTATTAATTTGACAATTTAATAATAAAATAATAAAAATCAAATATTACATCCATTAAACGTGCTTATAAAATATAAATACTTAATGATTATGAAAGTTCCGTTCGCAACTTTAATAATCGGAAAGATGAATATCGAAATTAAAGCGATTTTTCCATTTGAAAATAAATTATTTTATTGAAAACAAATTTGATTTTTTATTTACATTGGCCATTCGTGAACAATAACAACAGCATTTATTTCAAATAACTTAAACGGATAAAAAATAAAGATATTTGGCTATGTTGTCAAGTATTTGCAAACAATTTACAGTAATGAGATAAGAGAAAAAACAACAAAATTATGGTATAGACAGTTGTAACTGGTTTCTTATATTCAACCAGATTTGTCACTAATTCATGAGATGAGTAATTATTTAAATGTGTACTGAACAATTTACTAACGTTCTACGAGTAAGTGGATCTACAAACTTACAGAGCTATGTAGCCTAATTATCAGTATTATTTTTGTCGACATGTTTTAATTATGAAATATATAAGTACATTACTATTTAATGGGTAGTTTTATACAAGGTGTATCAACATTAATATCGCAAACTCAAACCGTTGATAGTATACCATAATAAAAGCAAAACGTTCTAGTAAACATGATAATTGCAAATGTGCAGTTACAAGAAACATCGTCATCATTTGTATAAATTAATTTGAAAAGTAGACTTTTCGTTTAATTGTCATTTTATGTTGCCTCAGAATTCACTCATATCTTAACCTACCGATGAATTCAATAACTGTATTGTTATTATTATTTTACATGTTATACAGTTATACTGTACAGTCGTATCTATTAAAGGAGGTGTTCAAAGTGTCGTCCTTACGTCTGGTTGTAATATTGGACTCTTCTCTGCTGTGAATTACAGTATGATGTTTACAACCCAGGGCGACAGTGGCGGCTCATAACCACATATTCGCAATGATAAATCTCGCACATGGTTTGTTTGTGGACCCATGTTTACTGGAATGTTTTGTCTTCTATTACCGTATATTTCAACATTTCAGTTTGTGCTATTAATTTTGATACACCCTGTATATTATATGTTTCTATAACTTACTTCAAATTATTGAATTACTATATTTTTATGAATTAAAAGAAAGTTCACGTAAGTGAATGTACTATTCTTATTTCTTAATTTATTCTCTGAACTAAATTTTATAGCGTTAAATACTAGTTAAAGTCAAAGAAATTTCTTGGGAGATAAAAATCCGAGGCCACGGCTTCCTTGGAAGAGTAACAATATTATCATTTTGGTGTCACAGAAATGAATGCAAGTTAAGAATCTGGGAAATGCAAGGCATATTATTCACAATTTGAAGGTAGCCCTGGCTTTGTAGCAGACTTAGGAGAAGTAAAACTCAATAATAAATTAACTTGTTTTATATCTAAGGCATTTTTATGAGGAACCAGAGTCTTTAAATGCTCTTAAAAAGTGTTCTCTTTCATTTATAATTAAAATATTGTTTAATAAGCGTTTATTGAAGAAATTAAAATATAACAACTAGAAACAATTGGTTTTTTTTTTTGTCGGTGCCCCGAGACTTGTAATATCTGCCCACTCCATATAGAATGGCACAAAGTGAATCTGCCTGAAGCTCTTTTCTGCTTACAAATTACTTCATAACAATTCAAGAAAATAAACTATAACAAATTCATCGGTAATATCTTCAAAGTGTAGCCAGAGGAATATTTCAGTGTAAAATATATAAGGGGCGAAATAATACATACATTTATTGCTATACAGCTTGTTGAAAGTTGAATACACTAAATGAACCTACAACTATTTGAGATTATGTGTATTGTTAGAGAGGAAAATAAGGGAAAACACAAATTGCTCCGAAATTTAGACCGCAAAATTAACTTAGTTTCGTCAAAGGTATATTTTGATCCGAAATTCTACAGTCTACAGTTTTTTGTCCAATAGCAGACATTCACTGCAAACTCAGCAATTCCACTTTTTCCTTCGCTTTGATTTTCTCTTCGTATCTGAATATTTGTCTATCATCTTATACCTTCTTTCCCAGTAATTTATTCCGTCCAGCATCCTTTAAGCGCCTCTTTTAATACGCGGTTCCTTTTTATCAAGTGGCCCAGTTAATTTATTTTCCTTTTCTTTTATCATTTCCATCTTTATTATTATTTTACTTATTCTTCTTAGTATAACATAATTTATTACGTTGTCTGTTCAGTTAACAAGTATTTTCTTATCCATTTCCACATTTCCAATGATCGCAAAATAAACATTATTTTATTCAGCTTTAAAGATTTTATGGTATATCGTCCAATCGTAATTTGAGTTCCTGTTCACACAAAAATCTGATACTTGAATCACTTTCAAAGACCGCTATTCTAATACATATAGGCCTAGACCTAGTGGATACAAATCTAGAGTCAGCAATTCCTTTCCATAAGAGAACATTAACTTATTTAAAATAATATATTTATTTTGTAATTTGTTCCTTAGAGATTAATGGTGGGTTTTCTTCTTTTATTTATTGTATAATATTAATTTATTTTAACCAATCTTTCATCTATATATATATATATATATATATATATATAGGAAGTTCGGGTAATGTGGACCCTTCTCTTTGAATGGACGCTGTTAGTATCTTCTTCAATTGGTGCTGCCCTCGAACATAAAATATTTTAATTTTTCCCCTCATCAACTTTGATGGGTTCAAGGCCAGTTTGTTTTTATTATTTGTGCGAAGAAGGGTCTATTTGTGATATTATTTTAAAATTTTTCAAGCTAAGAATCAATTCTTAATTTCTGCTATTGGATATTACAAATGTTGAAAAAACTCCTACATATATTATATTATGTAGATGCTATTTTAATATACTGACAGGTTTGGTTTGATATTATGCGACATGGTGGCTGTATAAATTAATTAAACATAACAAAGGAATTTGGTTAATGTCGACCCTCTGGATCCACTTTAAAAGAATATGTATATTTTATCAATGAGGATGTTATTTGTAAAAACCATCCACTTAATTCATTTTATTTAATATCCTCGTAATTTTACTAAACCCAAACACTGTCGCTTTCTGCAGTTGAATGACGTGTGAATGTTATTAATCAACAAACATGTTTCAAAACATTAAATAAAAATCAACGCTTTTTAAATATGATTAGTTATAATCATTTTCAGATTAATCTATGTCTGTCAGTATAAATTAATAGAGTAAATAAACTTAAAAATAGACTAAAAGCTAAAAGGTGTACTCTTTGGTCCACTTTATGCGAATATGGAAGTTAAAGTACACCTTTTATGTAATGTAAAGAAGTTTATAAATAATTCATAATTATTCATAATTATTATGAAGATGTTTCCATATTTGAATAAAATAACAATGCTATTTCATAGTTACAACACTAATGATAAAACTGTAATTAATCAAAATTCATATCCCTTAATTAAAATAAGAAAAACAATAAATTCGAAACAGGGGTCCATATTACCCGAAGTTCCTCTCTCTCTGTCTCTCTCTCTCTCTCTCTCTCTCTCTGTATATATATATATATATATATATATACTATGAAAAGAAAAATAAATGCTTGAGCCGGGATTTGAACTCGATACCTAAATATATACTGTATTTCTATTTAAACTGGGAGGCAAACTGTCCTAGCACTGCGATCTGAAATATCTATTGCGCTTTTCTAGCTTTATAGAAGGAATGGAATTAAAGTCTACTCTACACCGTTATGTACATTGTTATGGGTCTTCCCCCTGGTCCGACACATCAAATACTGCACCCATGAATCATACCGCCATTTTTTTATTGCGCCGGAGGTTGTGAGGACGGACTACAACCCTCCCATTGATTACTACCCCCCCCTGGTACTCACGTTCGGAGTCATGAGGAAGCAGATTGATGCCACCACATTAGATCTCCATAAACACAAATTTTCAACACCTGTGGTTCGCCAAACCAAACTATTTTTACGTAACATGAGATGAGATGAAGGATGTTATAAAATGAATGAATGAGAAGTGAAATGACACTATGAAAAGGGAAGAGAAGTTTTGGTGGGTGAAATTCGGGAAACAGGAGGATCCCGAGAAAAATTCCGTTGTGGTCCACCACCAATACTATCAGGAATCGTTAGGATTCGAACTTGGAATTCCAGTCGGAACAGCTGCGCACTATAGCTTACGCATCCACTGAGAAAGCCTTTTTAAGTATGTAGTAATATTTTTTTTATTTTCTTTTTCACTGCTAGAATATCTTAGGGTCTTAAGTATACCATCTATAAATTATTATTATTATTATTATTATTATTATTATTATTATTATTATTATTATTATTATTATTATTATCGTTATTATTATTATTATCTTCATCATCATCATCATCAATTCTACTCTTTCCAGTCTACTCATCTATTAATTGCCAGGTCTCGCCACATACACTGCCACACTCCGAAGTACTTCAGCAAAGTATGGCTGGCATGCCTTGCTTCAAAAATATATTCAAAATTATATTATGACAAGGTTGTCACCTATTGATACACAAAGCAGACAAATTCAATTAAAATTATGGAACGATCATGTGAACAGAATTTAACAAAGCACCGACGTGTTGACATCACTAAAATGCTACAAGGTCTGCTTGTAAATTTATTCGATATGATTTACGCCAACGAGGGCAGTGCTTTATGGACGTAAAAAGATGAAGAAAGACGATGTTAGGAGATAATGAAATAGAAATAATGACGAAATTTCAATGTCGTGATTTGTATGATTACTACTTGATCATAGTTATTTTAATGCTATAGAATTAATTTGGCACAAACACAATACCAGCATATACTTCAAAATGTTATAAATAAGGACGTGTGGAGAGCTTACGTTCGCGCGGCCGTAAACCTACAGGTTCGATAGTGCCAGTGAGTTAGTTAGTTAGTTAGTTATAACAGAAACAATTGAAAATCATACAAGAGAATGGATAGACGAATTAACAAGATGGGAAATAATATACTAGTTAAGATATTATCAGAGCAATACCAAAAGGAATTAGAACTGCAGGAAGACTCAGAAGAAAATGGGAAGTTTGCTTTAAAACTTACCGATGTTGATTCACACTAGAAGGCTTTTTTATACAGGACTTCGTTAACAAAAATTTAAAAAAAAAAGTATTATGTACATGTATTAATTTATCATCCAATATAAAAATATATTTTCTTCTGGATTAGATTTACAAAAAGAATCATCCCTACACATGTGATTCATATATTTTAAGTATATGATTCATACATTTTTAAACATAACCTGAAAAGAAGTATATGACACTCGTTTTCACGATTGCGATGACATCTTAATACCACAAACCACAACAAAACTAGCAAAAATATTTGATAGGCCTACATTTATTTCCTGAGAAGGAATTTTCCTTGAATTTCGTGTCTTGTTAGATTGTCTTCCAAAATTACTATGTACATATATTCAACAGTAACAAAAAACTCAATAATTATGATTCTTCCTAACTCAAAGTGAAAATCTGAATACATTTTATGTAGAGACTACTTTTATAACTCCCATTCTCTCCAAAGATAAGTTAACTGCGCTATCTATAGTGCTTTTCTCACAATTTATTTTACGCTTTAAATCGTTTTCTGTATAAATTATAATTAACGCAATCCATTCAGATAATTATTATTGTTGAACACATTTCTTTAAATGGAACTCTGCAAATTGTATTTCATTGCACCACTTTTAGGCTGGGGGAAGATTACTTACATCGTACCGCATTTCAGTTTTTATTACCTTTAATAATTATTTTTTAATAATAATAATAATAATAATAATAATAATAATAATAATAATAATAATAATAATAATAATAATAATAATAATAATAGCTTTATTTTACCTGGCAGAGTTAAGGCCTTAAGGCCTTGTCTACCACTCAACCAGGTTTATAAAAATGCATACAAAAAAAAAGTCTTACATCTAAATTACAATATATATATATATATATATATATAAATGATTACAAGTTATGGATGCAATACAATTAATATTTATAATGTATTTTGATTTACTCTAAATTTAACGAATTAAATATATAATATGTACAATATATATAAAAAACGAGGAAAAGATTAATGACATAGTATAAAATTAAATAAATAGAGAAAAATTTATTATTAGACAAGAGGTAACTGTATAAGCGTGACTTAAAGGTTCCAAGTGTGCGGCAAACCCTGATATCTTGAGGAAGGAGATTCCAGAAGCGGGCAGAGGCTACTGTGAAGGAAGTAGAATAGGAGGAAGTGCTATGAAGAGGAATTGTTAGCAGACTGATATCTTGTGACCTAGTGTTAATATTGTGGTAAGAGGATAACTTCTCAAATCTGGACGCCAGGTAAGTAGGGATGTAGGAATTCAGAAGCTTGAAAAGTAGTGAAAGAGAGTGCAATTTACGTCTGTCAGTAAGACGGAGCCAAGAGAGGTTATTAAAGTGTTCGGAAATATGGTCATAACGGCGGATATTGAAAATGAATCGAACGCAAGCATTATGAACACGCTGCAGTCTCTGCGACAGGTCATAGTTTAGATCATTATATATAATGTCACAATAATCGAAGTGTGGTAACACAAGATTCTGCACAAGGACTTTGTTTGAACGAAACTGGGAGAAACTTCTGATGAAACGTCTAAGCTAAGGTCAGCTGGAGCATGCGGTTTTTACATATGTGTTTTCCTTGGTGTTTGCCAGGTTAAAGTGGCGTCTAGATGTAGTACAAGAGCTATTACTGAAGAAGAATAAGGGATAATTATATTATTTATAGTAATGTTTGGAAGTGTAGATATGTCAAAGGTTGTAAGCAGTCTTTGTTGTCCCATTAGAATTACTTGTGATTTGTTAGGATTTAGATTTAGACCGATACTTGAAGACCAGTTAAAGATGGATATGAGATCGTCATTCATTTTTGTCAAGCTGTTATAGAGAGAATGAGGAGGTGAATGTAGGTAAATTTGGAGATCATCAGCGTAGAGGTGATAACGGCAGTGCTTTAGTACAGTTGGCAAGTCATTTATGTAGATTGAGAAAAGAAGAGGTCCAAGAACACTGCCCTGGGGGACTCCAGCCGGCACGTTGCGCCAAGACGAAGATCTAGAGTTTAATGAAACGTATTGTTGACGACCGTGCAGGTATGAGTCGAACCAGGATAGAGCGCTGTCAGACAAGTGTAGGTGCTTGAGCTTTATGATAAGTAAGTCGTGGTCTACTGTGTCAAAAGCTTTGCTGAAGTCAAGTAAGGTTAAAGGAGTCAATTGACGTCTGTCCAAGGCTTCACGAATATCTTCAGTAATTTTTAGCAAAGCTGTGGTTGTGCTATGACCATATCTAAAGCCGGATTGATAAGGATCAAGGAGGTGATTTTCTTGGAGATATTCAGTCATTTGCTTATGTACAATATGTTCCAGGGCTTTAGATAATGTCGGAAGGATGCTAATCGGTCGGTAGTCATTAGAGTTAGTTGGTGTACTTATTTTTGGTATAGGCCGAACTCTAGACTTTTTCCATACAGTAGGGAAGATAGAAGTTATAAGGGAAGCATTAAAAATATGAGTCAATGTGGGTAGTATAATGTCAATGATTTTATTTAGCATTAAAAATGCTGATGTTATCTGTTCCTTGTGCATTGTATTTAAACCGCTTGAGCGCTTTTTTAACGTCTATAGGCGAAATGTCGTTAAAGTAAAATTTATCTCTTCCTATATGTGGGGATGGGGATAAGTCTTTAAGAATGTCTATTTTTAGTCTTGTTGTTTTTTTAGTTTCTTGGATCATTGTAACTTCATTATAATTTAATCTACAGGCCTAATGTTAGGCAGTTGATATATTTTTTACGAATTTAAGTTTTATTATAAATGCACTTCCAATTCTCTTTCGCAATCTCAAAATTACCTGTAGGTTTATGATTAAGGAAGAGATACGATTTAGCATTTTTTTCCTAATGCTATTTACGGGAGGAAAGGAGATTATGAGTATTTGAGAATAAAGTTCTTAGGGAAATTTTTGGATCAAAGGGAGATGAACAGACAGGAGAATGGAGAAGACTACATACAAGTGAACTACATGGTCTTTATAGGAAGCCAGATATAATAAGAACAGTTAAGTCTCTTAGACTGCGATGGGCAGTACATGTGGCACGAATGGGGAATGAAAGACGTGCATGGAAGATTCTTGTAGGAAAACCAGAGGGAAAAAGTCCATTTGATAGACCAAGAATGAGGTGGGAGAATAATATTAACAATGATTTGACGGAAAGCATTAGTTCAGGGTAGGGATGTATAGAGTTTATGTCCGCGGGGCCATGGACCTACGGGTTTGTTAGTGCAAGTGATAAACTAGGTAAGTTATTTACAGGACTAAGTTCCATTCAAAAAATATTGTATTAATTTATAGTAAATATATACATGGAGAGACAGGCATAGAAGGCCCATACCTTATCAGCCAGCTTCTCGCCTCATTTATACATCTGTTATTCACAGAGATGGATATCATCCAGTCGTATATGGGTGAAATGTGGTCAGCATGTCGGGTCCTACAGTCGTTATAGCTCGTTTTGTCAACCTGGAGCCGCAACTTATTACAGCTATCCAAATTCCTCATGATACAAGGTGGTACTGATCCCATACAGCCGAAATTCCACGAGAAAATTTGTTACCCCATAGGTACTAGAACCATCACAAGTCTCGTAATTAAGCGCCAAGTTATTATAACTTAAACCACTCGGCTACGGTGCAAGGGAGTTATAAATATGTAGCAAAATCCACAAATTGTGATTTTATTATCTATAAATGTTTTCCACTGTTCACTAAATTTCCATGTTATATCCCTTAAAAAGAAACTGATATTAACTTAAAAATCGTTTAAAAGTTTCCCGATGAATAGAAAACTAGAATCAGAAAGTTATTTATATTGGGGTGGAAAATTTCTCTAATTTTTAACTGAAACGTTGACGTTCGACTGGAAATTAAACAGGAACTGTTTTGGAGAATGTTACTGCCTTCTTTCTTGTTTCTTGTAAGCCCATGTTTCCCTTAACAGAGATTTAGGCGCTCTCCCCCCTACAGGGAAGAATTTGAACCATACTAATTTAGTTACACTTGTTTTCGTATAGATGTCATTTGAGTGGTCCGTGGTCAGCGTTCCGCCTCATACTGACATCTAGGAAACTAAGGTAGTACTAGGACGGGAAAATTCGGTAAATTTTGCTTAGAGGCCTTTTCATTCAGGCGTAAGGATCTTTCACGAGCCTGAAAATATTCAGACTCGGGACCCATGCCTTAAAGTCCCTCCCGGAGGACTTGCTCCTTGGATTTTTCGAATATAATTAAGATGAATGTTTAGACTACTTTTGTTTTTATTATGAATTTTGATTGATGTTTTAGGTAAGCAAGCTGTAGGGATTGTTAAAAACCGATATTAATATATTATAGTTTATGAGATCATATACAGTAGAATAGGCAGTATATACAAGTATTCAAAATCTTTTCACGTTCAAAGAGAACATATTAATTTCTTAATTCTAGAATATCCAGCAGTAATAAGTTAACAAATTAAGTAAAACAAATTAATATTGAATCAGGGTTAGAAATTATTTAACACTTTCCAATATTGTTATTTTAACACAGTTCCAATAATCGATTATATTATAATATTACTGCTTATAAAAGTGGTGGTGAAAATTCTCAAACATACGAGTAGATACTTCTAAATGAAGCCGGCCGTTGACGTCAGTGACATCTACCTGGCAGCGGACGAAACGAGAATTATAGACTTGTATATGTGGAAAGGGGGGCACGCCGTAGCGTAGTGGTTAAGGCACTGCGCTACAAGCCGGAAGGTCGAGGGTTCGAGTCCCGGTGGGGTCAGGATTTTTAAACTGACCCAAAACCTTCTGGCGGCACTATGGCCCTGGGGTCGACTCAGCCTCTAACTGAAATGAGTACCAGACGCTTGTTCTGGGGTAAAGGCGGCCGTCACGCAGGGCTGACAACCCGGCTGACATCAAGTGCTGATTGTCAAGAAAAAGTGCGAGCCTTAACCTCCTACTACCCCAAGGGCCTCCTGAGGCCTGTAGTGGGATTACTTTACTTTTTATATGTGGAAAGAATTGTTGATGTTTGTACCATGTCTCGAATAGTGTAGTGGTCTTGCACGCTGGTACGGAAAACGAGAGGTTCGATTCCTGGTTCACATATTAATTTTTCTTTTCACTAACTAACTCACTAGCACTATCGAAGCCACAGGTTTCACAATATCACTATAATATTATAAGAGGGTTAGAAAGACAAACATCCAGATTTAGAGACAAATTTGTTAACTTATTTTGCTACAAAGTTATCCTCGCGTAACTCGGATCATATTTTTTTTCTCTTCAAATCCCACGAGTTTAAAACTTCATATGTGTAGTATGATTTGTATTGTATATGGTTATATTGACTATAGCCAATGCAGTTCTTGTTCGGAATAAATTGTCAATGTAGGTAAAGCGAAGACTATATGTGCCCAAGAATGAAAGATAAATATTCTCACGTAAGACTGGACCTCTTTTAATATTTTGACGACAATTCCTGTTTACGAAAACAAACAGTGTGGATAACATATTTATTCATGAGGAGTACACAAGATTCCGTCCTTAACAATAATAAGCTAAATGTGTTTTTGTTATTTATTTTTTCTCGTTTTGAAGATCATTATGGCGATAATAATTTTGAAACAAACGCAGATGGTTGGAACGTGAAAGAAAGGTCAGAAAGGGCTGAATTTAAATTATTTTATATTTGTAGGCCAAGACATAAAAATGGTTGCACGTACGCCCCACCTTATAAAAAACTAGAGAAAGATGTTGGAAGATACATGATATCAAAATTGTAAAGTTAGAATGTAGTCACGTTTGTTAATATTTCTGATACAGCTGAAGGAAATCATTAAGGGGCAAGTATTAAGTTGTCGTTAAAATTATTAGCAGTACAAATACGTTTACCATCTGGGACTGGATAATAATTCTCAATAAGAGAACATTCATTCTTTTTTAACAGCTCCTGTCATCTGTTTTTGATATATCATCTTAATATTAAGAATATATGGGCATAGCAAGTGAAACGTAGATTCGTTTCCAATCCCTAATTTAATTAAAGAAATGTTCTATGTACAAGACACAAAAACTTGAATTATATTAGTAAAAACTAACAACAACCAATATTTCAGTTGTGATATTTGTTTCCGATTTTAATTATTTTAAATATAATGTACCAAAGTATGTACTGCAACGTTGCCAATTTAGATTTGCAAATTAAATTAAAGGTCGGGTATTTATAATAACATTGATCAAAACTCATTAATGTTGCTGTAAATTATACAGGCTTAGGCTCACATATCAAGAAAAATAATATGAGTTGTCAAAAACAAACGTTTATCTATTGTTCAGGGATGTTGACCTTAAGGAATCTATGAGGTCCATTCACTTATTACGTAGTAATGTATTGTTGGTTTGAGATATATAACAAGTCATTCGGACATTATAACATAGATTCTGATAGATTACAAAGACTATTTAACTCATGCCCCAAATGGGAGTCAATGACCAATCACGTTTCAATGATTTCTGTTTTACAACCAATCTGAGTCGTGTTTCACGAAATATTTATCAGTGTTATATTTACCATATTAAAGAAAGCTCCTCCTTTTTAATATTCTGAACAGGTCTGACCATTATTTTGCAGTGACTGAATCTATAAGAAATACGGCTACCAGATTGTATATATAGCGCATAGATGTCAACACATAGCGCTTGCAGGAGTTAATATAAAAACATTCGTAGCAATTTATTATACCACCAAAAAAAGAAACCACTGTTTGCACTTTCTTAAATGTATTTTTTCCCAGGTAATAATCCAGAAAAATATAATTGTCATATTTACATCATACGACATCAGAAATGAATTAATATACAGTTTGATGTGTTTCATTTTTTCTCCACTAGAGAGCAGTCTTACAATATTGCGTTCCTTTGGCAATAAATAGTATGATCTAGTTGCAGTGATAAACAAAAGAAGCAGATGAAGCGTACCTATCGTTTCTCATTTGTTTTCAAACATCGCCGTTTACATTAAATATATAAATACTTTAAAATAAGTATAGTTAAATAATGATTTGTGAGTAAACAGCTTAATTTTATTCATTAAATAGTCCTAACAAATGCCACTCTTGATTTCCAAATTCTCTGGATAAATTCACTCCTCACTTCGTGAGTCGTGAATCTATCGATAATTTGGAAATCACTTATGGCATTACTTATGACAAATAAAAAATAATGAACTAATCATCACATGGTCCCGCGCCGTAGCAGAGTGTTTAAAGCAAGAAGCCTTGGCGCAGAGCTAGGGGACTTGCGCTGGTTCGAGTCCCCAAGGAGGAAGAAATTTTCTTATGGAATTTTCGGCCAGTATGAAACCAGTGCCCACCCAGCATCGTGAGGCATTTGGGTAGCTGCAATAAGTAGTGACTCCAGGTTGAGAAGACCAGATATAACGACTGGGGATCCGATATGTTGACCACATGTCACCCCTACAATGACTAGATGATCGTCTACCTCTGTGATTAAGACGTGCGGATGTGAGGCCAGCAGTCGGCATGTCTTCTAGGCCTGACGCTCTTGGAGTAATCATCATACGACACACATTAACAACACATAATTAAAGGGAGACCTTATATCAAAACATTCAAACAACATCCTTGTACAACATATGAAATAAAAGTCTTATCCACACTATATATAACAGTTATTTTTATTAGTGGAATGCAGGCTTTCACGGCCGGTAATCATGGTAATAAAAGATTCCGGGCTATGTGGCCGTGGTCTATAACTGGCGTTTCTTCCAGACGTTTCTCCCTCAACTGCGGAGGGCATCTTCAGTGGCGAGCGCTTCCAGCTGTTGTTTCTCTGTCGTAGACTCGAGTCTACGAGAAACAACAGCTGGAAGCGCTCGCCACTGAAGATGCCCTCCGCAGTTGAGGGAGAAACGTCTGGAAGAAACGCCAGTTATAGACCACGGCCACATAGCCCGGAATCTTTTATTACCAGTTATTTTTATTCTTCTTCTATTGCTCCCTCCTGGAAATAACCCGTTGACTTGTTTCCACATCAAGGGAATGAGACCTCCCATCTCGTTATGTAGATCTTTTGGGTTTATACTTGAAAAAAAGTGCGAAAATCTCTAATTGGTGACATTGTTTTAAAGTGTTGAACCAATTAAACCTTATCAACCCGTTCTTGATAGAATGCCGCGTCGAAAATGAGATTCGATGAAGCCCCTTACATTGAAGATCTGTGAATTACAAGGATGCCGGTCGACCACGCCTGTCGCATCGTCACAGGGACAGATGAAATTAAAGTATACGAAGTGAATGAGAATGAAATTTGTGGCAAGGGAAAAAGGGAGAAACCCAGAGAAAAACCTGCCCAGACTCCGTTTGGTCCACCGCGAATCCAACATGAAATGACCGAGACTCGATCTCGATACCATGAGGTGAGAAGCTTGCGCCAAGGAGCCATTTGTATTGCTTTCAATTCCATCCCTAAAATTGAATTTCTCATATATTTATTGATGTTTTAATCCCAGATTGCGAACCTGCTAACTGTCATAAGAATTTCATTTCAACTGTTTTTATTTTCTTTCTGTCTGGTTTAGTAATTATCTAATATTCGCATCCATATGTTAACATAGTCCACCGCTGTGGTCTCGAGGTAGAGTGCTGCCTTGTCACGCAGCGGGCCCGGGTTCGATCCCCGGTCGGGGAAGTTTTTCTGGGTGAGGTTTCTATCCGGATTTTTCTTCACCTATAAGACAAATGTCAGGAACACTTTAAGGCCCAAACTGTCCCCGAAATCTCATGACCATCATCCTTATCATTATCATCATCATCCTTCATCGGTGTGGAAAGCAACGGGAAGCTACCACACCTACGATTCCCTAGTAAAGCTGAAAGTATAGCACGAAAATGATTGCAGTTAAGGACCTGCCTTCGGGCAGAATTACTATGGATGGATGTTAACATAAATCTTGCCACTGTTTTGTAAAACTTCAATTGTGCATATTTTAGAAGTCACTTTGTTAATGTTCTTTTTTCGTTCCATGCTTACTGCATAACTTCTTTAATTTCTTTAATTTAAAACAAATTTAAAATAAAACATATTACATGGGTGTGTGATACAATTTAATTGTTTATTAATATAAACGTTTCTATCTGTGTAGACTTTATAATATAATCTACTCCTTCTAGAACAACTGAGTTGTTTATCGAAATGATAATAATTAGTAATATATGTTAATAAAACTGAAAGTAAGGTTAAGGGAACGCGTCATACTAACCACTCCCTATTCTCTTCTACTATCAAGTGATCGCAATAACTTAATTTGGTTTTGGCTCTTCGGAACTGTTGTGTCACGGATATATTTATTTGATAATAAAAGGGCAATTTAAAAAATATATACAATACACTTTTTGTTTATCTCACGTTATTTAATGGATACCGATTAGCGCTTAAATTGTATTATAGCCTGTATTTCGTCCGATGTAGATGTGAACACGTATTTATTACTATTAAGGTTCAATATTCTCTATTTTTTGTAATATTTTCCGATTTTCTTGTATGTAATTCAATTTTAAATTTGAATTTTTTTAAAAAAATCAACTGGGTTTTTAGTAAATAGTTTTAACATCTAGTTTAGTTTACTTGGGATACATTGTTAAGTATAATTTAAAATGAAGAAAAAATACTTCTAACAAAAAATTAGTTTATTTTAATGAGTAGGTTAATAATATTATTGTTATTTTATTTTAGGTATTGAAAACAGGGACAAACTTTCCCAAATTACACAAAAAACTGGGGTATATTGTAATTTACAATATTTATTTTAAATTTTAAAACTAAAATACCATTCACCATAGCCACAGACTCTCCTGAAATTATGTATTGAGTAGTTTTAATATTCTGTAAATATCTGATATCAGATTAGGTCATTAATAATATCTGTTAGTATTATTATTATATTATTAAGTTTGGCTTCTTTTTTAATTTAAATGTGTAAGGAACTGAATTTCTTCTTCTTTCATGTATCCAATTTATAAAAATCAGCTTGATTTTGCGAAGCGTTTAGGTGATTACATTTTTAAAAGATCTGCACACCTGTTTTAAAAGTGATCGTTTCCTTAAGAAGTTATTGTGTATTTCCAAATGCATAATAGCATGTGGTTGTAAGAAACAATGCAAAAAGTCCAGAAGCAAAACACGTAGGCCCTATAGTTGGAGATCCCAATGCAAGTATAGGGCACAAGCGGCAGCAGCGCGTCTTTGACTGACACAAGGAGCAAATCTAACCTGGGCTATAGCCGGTATATTCTCTTTTACTTTTTACCGCTGACGTATCACTTAAGACACAAGTGTTTTATATCCTCAAGTAGTCAAGAAACCACAGAACATATGTTTGTTTGTTTCTTTTTTGCTTTTTAAGTTTTTATACAAGGAATCGAATTGATGTTGAGGATATGTTTTAAGAATTCAAATGTCGTATTTATGAAGGAAGGTTACATACTAAATTCTTGAAATAGTGTTTGAGTCTTTTATTTTTAATTTATTGTGGGTTTTCTCGAAAACTTATTCCCGAGTCGTGATACGGATTCGTCGAGTCGCATAATTGTCCAAGTTGGATCTTATAAAAAACACACCACACGCCCGTAAACATACGTGCAGTGAATTTATTGAAATCTCCTAGTGTTATAACAACATGTCCGCTTTTTGTATCTTTGCCGCCTCGTTTTGCTGGCCAATGTATACAAGAAAACATTTTGAAATGTCAGATGACTTATAAGTGGATAAAGTGTAAGTTGTTTGGGCGTTTATGGTTAGCAAATGGGTGATAATTAAATTAGGATATGATTTTTTATTTTGCATTTGGAAAATCAGTTGAAGTGCAGAAACATTTTACATTGATCACTTATCAGATTCGATATTCACTTGGAATAAATTATTCCCAAATTATTTACTTTTGGATAATTCAACGGCAGATGTTAATAGTAGTTCTATAGGCGGTGTTTCAAAGTAATAGTGACAGAGATTTTATATAGTTTGTTACAAATTTAACAGCAACCACGGTATTAATATACATATATATATATATATATATATATATATATAAAGTAAAGTGATCCCACAACAGGCCCGGAGGCCCTTGGGGTAGTGGGAGGTTAGGGCTCCCACTTTTTCTAGACAATCGGCACTTTATGTCAGCCGGGTTGTCAGCCCTGCGTGACGGCCGCCTTTACCCCCAGAACAAGCGTCTGGTACTCATTTACGTTAGAGGCTGAGTCGACCCCAGGGCCATAGTGCCGCCAGAGGGTTTGGGTCAGTTTAAAAATCCTGACCCCAACAGGACTTGAACCCTCGACCCTCCGGCTTGTAGCTCAGTGCCTTAACCACTACGCTACGGCGTAGGCCCTTGGCCTAACAGCTGGGTGCTGACCTCACCATCCACAGGTATTACTCACAGAGGTAGAAGATCATCCAGCCAGTGTGGGGGAGACACATGGTAAGCATGTCGGTTTCCCAGCCGTTATATCTGGTTTTCTCAATCTGGAGCCGCTACTTTTTATACCTACTCAACTTCTTCACGATGCTGGGTGAGCACCGGTCCCATACTGGTCGAAATTCCATGAGACAAAATTTCCCCCCCTGGAGACCCGAACCAACGAAAAGTCCCGTAGCTTTGCACCAATTGCTTGCACCTGATAGATAGTTACTTTAAGAATAGTCTTCAAACAATAGCATAGATATCTTTAAAAAATTGCAACTTAGACGGATTTGAACTACAGATGGTCAAGGTGTACTGCAGTTAACTCGGATCAAGCGTAAATTATTATTTCTCTCGTCTCCAATTTCAATAAACAGTGGGATAAGAATTCGCATGTTTTAATGAGATGCAGCAACTAGTGGAGGTATTTTTGTGTGATTTCTATGTACGACAACCAATTCCACTGGAATGACAGCTTCCCAGTAGTATAATTGTATATTCCAAAATAAGCCAGAATTCCTTAAACTTTAAAATACTGATCAATATAGAATTTTTATTTAAGCAACGGAATGCTATTTCATTATAGTTTCTTGTAACGATTTACCTGCGGGAATAGGTTTAACAGTATCCATATCACAATTTGATTACATAGTAAATCGACCATTTCCATCTGTCATGTTAAGAATCGAGAAAACAAAACCTGTCAGAACAAAGAAAAGAAGTTGGTATCCATATACATAGAGTGGACGTATATCGGTCTGGAGAAATCTATACCTGCTGAATGTCTTAGGGGGGAGTTAGTTTGTGACATGTGTGACAGGTGAGGAAGGGGAATGGCATGGGAGACGGAACTCCTGGTGAGTTGGCCACATCTTTTACATCCCAACTAAATCACATCAAACCATCATTGCCTAAACTTTTGGTATTTTTATGGGCTATTCAGTGCAGTTTTTCTGAACCTAAAGGTCAAACAGTAAAAAAAATACAAAGTTATAGTAAAACGTTAATATTTTTGGAACAAAATAAAAATAATTTTAACTGATAGTTAATTACTTTATTAGTATGATAGAACTAGAATAATATTGAACACCTAAATATAATTAACATTCAAGCACAGACTATTGCAACATTATAATATGCATTATGCCAGAACTATAAGAACTAAAGAGACGAGATAGTTGGAAAAATATAAAAATCTACTAGAAAGAAACCTGAATTTCTGCTCAATGAAGGATATGTTTAAAATTAATATTTTTATTTACCTTTATGTTAAATTGGTAAAACATTATAAATTAAAATTCGCGATTACATTAACGTATAAATACAGTTAAATCTATGTTAAAAACGACAAGCAACCAGCTATCGTTTACGAACTTTAGAATAAATTAAACAAATATATCGTTTACATCTTTATATAGACCATTCATCGCTCAGTCCAATGACTGGTCGTTCATTATATATTAGCAAATTCCAAAGCTATTGAGATTGACCTCAAGAAAATATTTTTGAAAAATTCATACAGATCTTCAACGTTCTTTTCTAGTAGACAACGAAAATGACCATGACCAAAATTTGTGTGTGTGTGTGTGTGTGTGTGTGTGTGTGTGTGTGTGCGCGTGTGTGCCATTAACGTTCTAGCGGCCGTAATTTTTTCTTTATCAAAACGAAACTTGGCATAAGGCAATTAAATAAAAAGGTGAGATCGAGTTCGTTTACCAGCAAAATTGACTTCAAACTAAATTTGTTACTTCTTCTTCTTCTTCCTTTCCAGGATTAGGTCAACGTGAGCTGTTCCGGTCTCAATTCCATCGTTTCCTTGGCCGTCCCAAAGATCTTTCTCCATGTGGTTTGTAGGTGTTGATCTTTTTGGGTAATCTTGTATTGTCCATTCTGTCTACATATTCTTTCCATTTGTATTTGTCCTCTTCTAGTTTATCAACTATTGAAAATATCTCCAGTTCACTTCTTATTGATTCATTGTGTAATCTATCCATGCGTGTACATCCTTTAGCATAATTCGTTACCTGTATATATTTTTGTCTTGATTCTTCATCTTTTTTTTTGTAAGAAAATGCAATTTTTTTTGTTTTTCACGAATAGCATTTTCGATATCAGAATTCCATATTTTAAGTCCTCGTTTTCTTTTCCAAATCTTTTGTTTGCCAATCGCTTCTTGGGCTGCTTTAATAATACAAATTTGAATGTTTTTCCATTCTTTTGTCACATCATTTAAAGTTAGAACATTTATTATATTATGGTTAAGTTTCTGTTGATATTTTTTTATATACAGAATTTTAATGTTTTCACATCTTTCTGTGCCTAAAGTTTTATTTTTTTTTCTCCAATCGTCTCTCTCCATCCAATCCATGTCCTCCAATCCCCTTGCTCTCATTCCAGTTCTTATTACATGCATCCACGAGTTTCGAGGTCTTCCTCTCCTCCTTCTTCCAGATGGACACCATTCCAATGTTTTCCTGGGTAATATTTCTTCTTGCATTCGTCGTACGTGCCCATACCTATTTAATTGCTTATACCGTATATAATCTACTATTGAATAACCAATATTCATTTTTTCTCTTATGACAGTATTTCTTATTTTGTCTAATTTTGAACATCTCGCTGCTCTCCTCAAGAAATCCATTTCCATCGACATAAGTTTTTATTCTACGTTTTTGTTGATATAAATCTCTAATTGATTGATTTTTTAACAATCTTATTTTCAATCTTGTTTTGTCCACTTTACTTGATAGGTTAGTTCTATTGCTTTTTATATTTTTCCATCTAGCAATCAAGACTATTTTTGCCATCAGCAAGTAATGGTCGCTGTATATGTCACATTCTCTATAAATTCGTATATCTTGTATCGATTTAGCAGCTTTTACATTGACAATTATGTAGTCAACAATTGAGCAGTGACCTCTATTACTCCACGTGTATTTATGTATTTCTTTCTTCTTGAAGAAGGTGTTCATTACCTTTAGTATATTATAGGTGCAGTATTGTCCTAGTAATGCACCGTTATTATTGAGGGTCTCTTCTGCACATGTACCAATTACATCCTTTATGGGCACTTTTCCTACTCTAGCATTTAGACCCCCAGCCATATATATCATATCTGTTTTGATAATTACATTATAAGTTTCCTGCAATTTTTCATAGAATTCTTCTGTATCTCTCATTCTTCCTTCTTCAGGACTGTAGACTCCTCTTGGTATTTTAAACCTTACTATCATTATTCTTTAATTTACAAACTTATATGATATTATTTTCTTTTTCCATTTCTGATCAATCATCATAGCTTGTCCATGTACATGTTGTTTCACCCCACTGTACAAAATTGTATATTCTTCAAGATCTTGATTTCCTTTCAACTTCTTTTTTGTTTCTCTCAAAACTGCTATATTAATTATTTTTTGTTTTAGTTCTAACTGTATTTCCTGCTCTTTTGTATGGAATCCTCTCACATTCCAGGTTGCATTATTGATCATGTCCGTTATTCCAAATCGTCTAGCATTTTCATCGTATTCGCACTTGAGACTTCTGAGTGATATTTTTTTTTACTTGGGTGGGATACCAGCACAACCGCAAAACCCCCAACCTGGAGGACCAGAGTTTAATTTCGGAGTTGTCTTTCTCCTAGACAGACTGCCTTACAACAAGGCTACAGAGCTCTGTCTGCCCCGAGCATCTGGTTTTATTGCGCCAGAAACTCGCCATTCACCCTCCATCTTCAGTAAAAACAGTCCCACCACGTGAAGGTAGATGAAAGGGTTTGGTAGAGAGAGGCTATATTTTGCGCAGACTATTTGGAGCCTTTTGTAGAGTCTGAGAGCTCATCCTCAGATCCGACTCGGTCATTCTCTACCCTTTATGGACCAAATTTGTTACTAAAGGGCAAAAATTGAGGAATAATTAGTTTTAATATTTCAGAAGAATTACTTCTTATTTCAATTTTGAATCTTTTTCGGACAACTAGATACAGGATTTTATCTGAAACGAAAATTTAAAGCCTCTCTAGCGGTCGCAATTTTCGATATTTCACAACAAAGCTTAATTTATGCTATTAAAATAAACACAGGAAGGTATTCTCCAAATATCAGCGAAGTCCGTTTATCTGAAACCCGAAATTAAAAGTTGGTTCTAGCAACCGCCATGTTTTCCCAATATATATGTCGCATTGTATACCATCAAATTTAAATTGATAACGTATTCTATATGATATATTAGTATCTATCTATCTACAGTGTTCTGCCCGAGAGCAGCATTTCACTGCAAACATAGCATTATCATGCTATGCTTGCAGCTTTACTAGGAAATTATAGGTGTTATAGCTTTCCACACCGGTGAATTATGATGATGATGATTTTGGCGGGATAATTTTCGGGGACCGTTGGGCCCTAAGCTTCCTGACATTTGTCTTATAGGTGAAGAAAATCCCAAAGAAAAACCCCACGCAGCAAGCCTTGTCCCGACCGCGAATCGAACCCGGGCCCTCTGCGTGGAAAGGCAGCGCGCTAATTTGAGACCACAGCCGTGGACGTATGTTAGTATAGTTTATTTAAAATATTTTAAACAAAATGATACAAAAATTATACAATATGCAAATAAGTAATTATTTATGGTTATGTATGATTCGTTTTCACTGAAATCTGGCATTTTTGATTAAGCTGACATCAGATATTGAGTTTTTTCAAATTAATTAAACAAATATTTATTCCGTAAACCAGCAAAAATGGATCATAAATTCGACTTGCTGAGAAATTCGCTTAGTTTACGCAATTCGATGGATTTTTGTACAATTATAATTAAACGGATTATTACATGAATGTGGCCTTTATTTTGCTATTCTAATTTATATTTGGAATAAAAATGACATAGAATAATCATAACGTATCACATAGTCATAACTCATAACTGAACAAACAAGTATACCCTTTTCATGTGATTTTAAATAAATGACAAATCTCTTATCAACCTAACATGAATTGAAGTGTGGCTACTTTTATATGCAGTTTACTAAAATTCTCAAATATTTTAACATTTCATGCACAGAAGATGGGACAAATGTTTCTGAAAAGCATCCAGAATAATTACAGTTGAGGATGACTGAGACATCACGTAAACATTATATAATTTTAACTTTTACGTAGTGACCTCAATGGCGTTTTAATGAATTTTAAACATATTGAGATAATAATAATAATAATAATAATAATAATAATAATAATATAATAATAATAATAATAATAATAATAATAATAATATAATATTATCTTGTAGCCTACATTAGAAATGGGGAAACGTCGTAGGTAGTGGTTAAAGCACTACGCTACAAACCGGAAGGTCAAGGGTTCGAGTCCCGGTGGGGGTCAGGATTTTTAAACTGACCCAAACATTCTGGCAGCACTATGTCTCTGGAGTGTATCAGCCTCTAACGAAAATGAGTACCAGATTCTTGTTGTTAGGGTAAAGGCAGCCGTCACGCAGGGCTGACAATCCGGCTGACATCAAGTGCCGATTGTCCAGAAAAAGTGGGAGCCTTAACCTCCTACTACCCCAAGGGCCTCCTGAGACTCTGAATTTACCTTTACCTTTTACTTTAGAAATATATTCACAGTGGAATTCAGAGCGGAATTTCAGACAGGAAATTGGCCGAAAAAGTTAATATGGTAAGATTTAAAAATTAACAAGTTTAAAAAATATTTTAAAAGATAACTTACTGAGTACACAGACTTCAACGTTTATAAAATATTTTAGCTATATTTCTTTATTTTGAACAATGAATGGTTTCTGTTAGAGATTTGATATATCTGAGAGTATCAAGAATTTCAAATTGCTTTTCTTTAATAAAGAAGTTTGTCAAAACACATCAATGCATATCGTCATTCTCGCTAACAAATCAAAACTCAAACATTCTATCAGAATCGTGTATTTGATTTAAGGACCAGCTTGATTTGCATTATATCAAACTAAGTTGAGAGTTTTGGAGTCTGATATATTAACCATGCCTCTATGGGCAACACAGAAAGCAAGCTGACCTTTTCATTCGAAAGTGAATAGACAGAAATATAACTCCTCTATTCCGACCTCCTTTGAGATCTTATTAGCATTTGATTTTTATATGTAGCTGAACATAAATCAAAGGCAAGTCACATGGACTTATTTGAATCCAATCACAACAGCCTATTGTTTTTGAGAGACTTTTCTTCTGTCCGATACATTTAAATACGACGTTTCAACAATGGAGAATATTATGAATAGTTAAAGAGGGATATTTTATCAAAATGTACCTAAACGATATTTCCATAATGTTGGCATTATCATATTCGTTCGTATTGAAAGACAATTTATTTGGCTGCTGAAATAAATGTTTCTAGTCTAGCCTATGTCAGATTACATAAAACAAGGCCTCCATGTGTGGGCCGTTCGAAAACTTGCAAGTCTACCATGTTTACAAGCATTCGACTGTTTCTCGTCATTTGCTGAATTCAGTGGTTCTACTGAGGTCTACATGTGAAGAGGTATACAGATCTGATTTATTTCTTCGCTGATGAGCCATCATCTAAGCCTATATTTGCATAAAATAGGATTACATAAATTATAAACTTTTCGTGTAATCAAATCATTGTACAATATTTCTAATCTTTTCAATATATAAGAACAATGATTAGGCCTATTCAACGTTAGGCCTACTTTAGAATACCATTTATAACAAATAGCATTATGTTGGCAGTTTAAAGTTCAATGAACGAAAAACCAAGTAAAATATGAGAGCTTTATTTCTACCCATTTACACTTCCGGATGTATTTAAATTAGGAATAGATCTGTTATGTAGCGTGAACAAAGACATTTGTCAACATCGAATCTTACAATAGAGCGGAGTAAAATAAAAAAGTCATATAGCATTAAATAAATCGGATTAAATAAAATAAATACTTGATTACCTTTAATCGGTTTTTACCTTATCCTCTTTAACCTCCAGCTTATCAGAGAATTTTCATTCACTATTTTTCACTTGGTTGTGTGGATATAAAATAATTACATCTGTGGTAAACAAAATCCAAATTTTTACTCCGGTATAGGATATAGCATTTTTTTTTCTTTTTTTCTTTCTCAATATTAGATTAAACTCTATTTGAGCTATTTTTATGTATCCCACGCCACGTGGCCTTACGATGACATGGCCTGTTTGAATGGAATACGTACATACTTTTTTGACCACACAAGAGCATGGAGAACTTCCCAAAATGAGTCAACAACTCAATGCGGGGAACATTTAAAACACGACGTTCCCCAACACTCACACATTCATACTAAACAAGGTGAATATGATAGGATTGTTATGTTGACAAAATAGTGTTTGGAGATTATTTGGACTTTAAAGTTTCCGGATGTTCGTCTTGAAGGATAGGAAAAAAACTTCACCCAGAAAACTTTTTCCGAACGAGGTTCAAACCCGAGACCCCTGCGTACGAGGCAACGTCGTTATCTCGGATAACAATAAATATGAACTCAAAATAGATCTAATTGTTAATCGATAAAACACAAAAATTTCAAACAACTTTTGATCTCCATATTATAGCTGGGTATTGTATGATACAGGTCGTAAGAGGAGGCAATAATGGGCAACCTGTACCCGTTATAAATAGGCCACTCTATTACAGGGGTTATAAATGTAGGATCTTGTCATGTAGGTTGGGGATCGGGTATGAGGCTGACGGTTTCATCCTAGGATAGTGTATATTTTCGACCTAGCACCAGAAAGTTTGTTGTTAAGGATTTCAATACGAATAGCCTGACTGCAGTATTTGTTGACCTGGAAAAGGCCTTTGACAGAGTAAATTGGAATAAATTCCTGAAGATCTTGAAGAAAATTGGCGTGAACTGGAAGGAGAGGAGGCTCATCAGTGGTCTTTATATGAAACAGCGAATAAATGTTAAGCTAGGAGAAGAAATGTCAGAAGGAAGAGAAATTGGAAGGGGGATAAGGCAAGGATGTCCTCTATCACCTATTCTTTTCGACATCTATCTGGAAGACCTAATGAAGAACTGCTTCAGCAATACGGGAGGTATAAACGTAGGAGGAAGAAGAATGAAGTGCATTAGATTTGCTAATGATATGGCTTTGCTAGCAAAAGATGCAATGACACTGGGGAACATGCTGATGGAGCTAAATGATAAGTGCGAGGATTATGGGATGAAGATGAATATAAATAGGACGAAGGCCATGAATACAGGAAAGAAACCAAGGAAGATAAACATGAGGATAAAATATGAGGTCATTGAGCAAGTGGAGATCTTCAGATACTTGGGTTGTACTATCAGTAGTAACATGAATTGAGGTAAAAAAGTGAAGCAGAGGATAGCAATGGCAAAAGAAGCTTTTAACAAGAAGAGAAGCATTTTCTGCGGACCTTTGGCAAAAGAATTACGGAAGAGGCTAGTGAGAGCTTTGTGTGGAGTGTAGCATTGTATGGTACAGAGACTAGAAGCTTTTGAGATGTGGATATGGAGAAGAATGGAACATATCAAATGGACAGTCAAAGTAAGAAATAAAGATGTGCTAGACAGAGTGGGCGAAAGAAGAACAATGCTGGAACTCATAAAGAAGAGGAAAAGAAATTGGATTGGCCACTGGCTAAGAAGAAACTGCCTGCTGAATGATGCCCTAGAAGGAATGGTCAACGGAAAGAAAGTTAGAGGCAGAAAAATACATCAGATGATAGACAATATTAAAATAAATGGTTTGTATGCGGATACAAAAAGGAAAGCTGAGTTAAGGAAAGAGTGGAGAATACTGAGTTTGCAGTGAAAGACCTGCTCTTGAGCAGAACACAATGAATGAATGAGCCTGACTGATCAAAAAATGAAACGGCAATTGCTAAGGAAAAGGATACACGTTTTGGTTTGGAACATGAAATGTAAGGAAATTGAATTTTTCAGGAACATTATAAAACCAAAAAGAACAAATGAGGAAATATTATGTAGATATTGCTGCATTACAATATATATGATGGAAAGGTAAAGTATTCTTATGTTGCAAAGGTTTTATTATAATGTACAGTGGAGGAGATGGAGGAAATTCTGACACATGAAAGAAGGCTAATAGAAGAGTTAGAAAGTTTTTCAATGGCAAACCAGGTGGTAAAAGAAGACAGGAAGAGTAAGACTTAAATGATTAGATTATGAGGAAATGAAGAATTAATGTTAGGATATGGAGATTTAAGGCCTTGCAAAGAGGCCAGGATCCTTATTATAAATAGGCGAGGATCCTTCATGCATGGTAACCCCATAGTGTACTAGTAACACATCTACCGTAGCCTATCTAATTAATAGGTATTTATCATTGAATAAATGTAGGGCCTAATATATTCTTTATGCAAATTCAGTAAAAATTAATACGTAAAATTTTAGACTAGTACGATTTATTTGTTCCATTTTGAAAGAGAAATTGACGAGTTTGTAGATGGGAAAAAGACAGTGGAATTATTTGGGAAAAGGAAAGGAAATTCGTAGATGTAGATTTATTTTGAAAAAAAAATGTTATTAAGATTGTAATTTAGATATACTCAATTAAAATTCTACCCCTTTAAAAATAAAATCTTACCAATGCTATTGAAAACCCTGGAACCGGTATACATTTTGTAAACTAATGCACTCTATCAAGGGAATATTTATAAATTAAACTTCATCGGACCCATGTCACGGATATTTGTGTGAAACTTAAAAAAATGCCCGAAAAAATCCAGGTATAGAATAATACTCCATTGACTAGGAAATATGCTCATAGTAGATATAGCCAAGATTAAATCAAAGAAAAAACAACAAATGCAAGTCTATGTTGAAATTGAACTACACTCCTACTCGAGTTTTTTCTCTTTTCTTACCAAATGTTGATTACACGTAATTTTTTTTAGAATGTCAATGGACTGAATATATGCAATACGCTATACATACATATTGTTCTGCTCAAGAACAGATTTTTCACTGCAAATCAGCATTCTCCACTCTTTCGTTAACTCAGCTTACTTTTGTATCCGCATACAAACCATTTATTTTAATATTGCCTATCATCTGATGTCTTTTTCTGCCTCTAACTTTCTTTCGTTGACCATTCCTTCTAGGGCATCATTCAGCAGGCAGTTTCTTCTTAGCCAGTGGTCAACCCAATTTCTTTTCCTCTTCTTTATGAGTTCCAGCATTGTTCTTCTTTCACCAACTCTGTCTAGCACATCTTTATTTCTTACTTTGACTGTCATTTGATATGTTCCATTCTTCTCCATATCCACATCTCAAAAGCTTCAATAGATTTTCCTCATTCCGTCGTAATGTCCAAGTCTCTGTACGATACAATGCTACACTCCACACAAACCACTTCACTAGCCTCTTCCGTAATTCTTTTCTGTGATTATAATTCCGGGAAAAATTAGGTGTAAGAATTAAAGCCATGTAACGAATAGTTTTTCGAATTAAATAAATCGTATGTAAATTATAATTCACAAAATTCAGCTACTGCGTCCTGAGCATTTTTAAAGAATTAACTTGAAATGTATGACAATCGTTAATAATAACTGCTTTCTACAATTTAATCAATGCAGGTTTTTGTAACTCCAGTTTATGTAAACTAGAACGTAGCACCTCAGCTATAATACCCGCATATATGATAATTGTTAACACAGTTATCACAAACCCCAAATTTCCATTAAATAAACAGTTTCATACCAATGTCCGTATAGTATATTTTATGTGTATTTTGTATAGTAAGGATAACTGCGGTAATCAAGTGATGTGTTTTGTTATAATATGTATATTCCAATGCCACTCAGAGCATTTTTCGTACTTCGAGTGTCCCACTAGTTCGATTGTTAACGGGCATGTAGTTTATTTTTAAAGTACGTACCACTTCGGCAAACCACGTTCTTAGTGTTAGTTACTTGTTGTTCGTACGTATAATATAAGTGTGTTGTGTGGGATGAAGAAGAGAAGGGAGAAATTGAAACCCGGTGCCGGTATTTAGACTCCACCTATCAGGCGGACCACCAGATTTAACGTCCACAACCGACAGATTAATCATTAGCATCAGTGCCATAAGTTATATATATGTGTGTGTGTGTGTGTATATATATACTACTGAGGGGTTTGGAATTTATTCCAGGCACTGCTTCATAAACTAGCAATTAAAAATTGTAAAATATCATCCCTCCTAACCCGGGGATTCAAACTTTTACCATTCAAAATTTCGAACCTACCGAAGAGAGAAGGCAAGTTAACACCTGAACTAAACGCGGCGGAACTTCATCAGGTATATGAGTGTTATGTTTGGTATGTTGTAATATATTCCGTTCTGTCAGTGAGAAGAAGAAGTGTTGTTTAGTCCAAATACAGCTGATGTGTCGTGCTCTTAAAACACGTATTTTTATTATTCTATCAATATTAATGATTACTTATTTTTATTATTTAGTACTGTTTTAAAGAACAAAATAAAAATGAAGAGCAGCATAAAAAAACTAGCAAACCACAACTGACACTGTAGATACAACATTTGTTAAGTTTACACTTGTATAGAAACAATACAACATATTGGCGAGAGTGAAAAATAAGAAAAACAACTCAACTTGTAAAATAAGATAGGTGGAGTATGTGCTAATAAAAAACTGGACAACAACATAAAGGAAAAGTAACCAAACCGGATTATTTTTTAAATTGTTAATAATCTATAGTACCTATATCACCAAGTATCAAACCTTGTAAAAAGTCTTGACAAGACTAAATATGTAGTTGCAAGTAATTTTGGAATATCATCCGTCCAGATTATTGTAGAATCTTACATCTTCATTATCAAAATATATACCACGTGGGTACTTTGCTTACCCTTAGGTGAAGATATAGGCCTAATTAAAATAATCTAAAGTCATCATGCTATGAAATAATGTCGTACAGGACAAAGTATATCTATTCCTAACATAAATAAAGATATTTAATAATAATAATAATAATAATAATAATAATAATAATAATAATAATAATAATAATAATAATAATAATAATAATAATAAAAATGAAGCTAATTGTAACAACAAGAACTAACTCACTGGTATTATCGAACCCTTAGGTCCGTAGCTGCACCGACATAAACTCTCCATACATTCTTATCCTGAGCTAATATTTTTTAATCATCCCTGTATAATTTACGTCCCTCAAATCATAGTCAATGTTATTCTCCCATCTCATTCTTGGCCTACCAGCTGGGCGCTTTCCATCTGGTTAATCTACAAGGAACTTCCATGCTCCTCTTTCCTTTCCCAATCGTGCTATTCGTTCTGCCCATCGCAATCTACCAGAATTTACTGTCCTTATTACATCTGATTCCTCATAAAGATCACGTGGCTCATTGTTAAGTATTCTCCATTGGCCCGTTTGTTCATCTCACTTTGATCCAAAAATTTTCCTACGAAATTTATTCTTGAACACTCGTAATTTTCTCCTCCCTTAAAGTAAGAGTCATTGTTTCGCATTCATATAACTGGGGGAATAAAAGTTTTATACAGGGTGTATCAAAAAGGATGGCGCAAACTTACATGGTTGAAAGTACACGATAATAGAAACAATAATGTCCCAGTAAACATGGGTCCGCAAACGAGTCGTTTGCGAGATAATTACGAATGTATGGTTACGAGCCGCCGCTGACGTCATTGTTTGTAACATCGTACGCTTTAATCCTTGTGCACTTGAAGCCGTCCTATGTTCTTTGTTTACAAAACTGAACATTCCCGAAATATGGAGTTGTAATCAAACCATACACGCAGAACATACAGGACGGATACAGTACACAGTCTCAAAATGTATCAGTCTCGTCTGAGGAGTGCCACTTGTGCTATGTTGTAGTTACAATGGAACCTTACAGTAACGAAGAGTATGCGGATATGCATTTCATGTACGGTAGGGCTAATGGCTATGCACGGGACGCTGCACGCTTGTACCAAGAAACATATCCTGACCGAAGACACCCCGAAAGTCGTACATTTACAAGAGTCCATCAGCGCCTGACAGAAAATAGGCGTTTTGCACATGGCGGAGCAGTAGATAGGCCTGCTCGCATTACGCCTGAGGTTGAGGATATGGTGTTGGAAGCAATACAACTCTCTCCAGGAACCTCGACGAGAAGAATTGCCACACAAGTGCCTGTACTAAGCCACAGTAGTGTATGGAGAATTTTACAGCGCAATTTACTGTACCCTTACCACCTCCAACGAGTTCAATGTCTCAATGATGCGGACATTGTTCCTAGAGTGATGTTTTGTTAGTGGGTGCAACAACAGACTGTAGTCAACCCTCGTTTTGCATGTAACATTTTATTTACAGACGGAGCAGGATTCACACGCGATGGTGTTTTTAATTATCATAATACACATTTTTGGTGTGAAATAAACCCACATGCTGTTCATGAGTCACCACATCAGCATCGTTTCTCACTGAATATGTGGTTAGGGGTACTAAGTGATCATCTCATTGAGCCACACATTCTTCCACGAAAACGTAATGGACGGAGGTACTTTAGGTTTCTGCGGCGTCATCTCTTCCAGGATTGCTTGAGGATGTTCCCCTTCAGCAACGTTGGAGTTTGTGGTACATGCATGATGGAGATCCGGCACATTTTGCTACTGCTGTGAGACGGCATCGAACGCGCAGATACGGCCAAAGATGGATAGGTCGAGGCGGATCTGTTCCTTGGCCTCCAAGACCACCTGATCTAAATCCTTTGGATTTTTGTGTCTGGGTTCACCTCAAAAGCGAAGTGTGTATTGCATCCAGATACATGGAAGACACTTCGAACACCTCTTTTAACAGGTAACTCATAAGTGAAGTGAACTGTGAAGTGTGAAATCTGAACTAAATGAGATGAAAAATTAATAGTAAAGTCTAAATTCATATTAATTTGTACTAACAAGGACGATGTTTACAATGAAGTCAGTGACGGCTTGTAACCATACATTCGTAATTATCTCGCAAACGGCTCGTTTGCGGACACATGTTTACTGGGACATTGTTGCTTCTATTATCGTGTACTTTCAACCATATAAGTTTGCGCCATCCTTTTTTATACAACCCTGTATACTTTCAGTTTATTATTCTTTTTTTAGCGAAGTAAGGGCGACAATAATCATTTTTATGAATATAACATGCATTTGTAGAATTGAGCTTATTTAAATTTATTTGTCACATCATTCTTGTTTGTAATTATTGTTCCCAGTGGCTGAATTCAAATACCTAGGAACAATAATCACAAATAGGAATCAGATGCACAAAGAAATTAAACATAAGCTCAATTCTGGAGACTCCTTGATGGTCCCAACTCCTTTCAAAAAACGTTAAACTGAAAAATATATAAAACTACCAGTTATATTATATGGATGCGAAACATGGACTCTTACTTTAAGGAAGGAAAAGAGATTACGAGTATTTGAGAATAAAGTTCTTAGCAAAAGTTTTCGACCAAAGAGAGATGAACAGACAGGTGAGTGGAGAAGACTTACATAAAAGTGAACTATGTGGTTGTTTTTAGGAAGCCAGATATAGGCCTAATAAGAACAGTTAAGACTCGTAGACTGCGTTGGGCAGGACATGTGACACGATTGGGAAATGAAAGACGTGCATGGAAGCTTCTTGTAGGAGAACCAGAAAGAAAACGCCCAGTTGGTAGACAAATAATGAGGTGGGAGAATAACATTAACTATGATTTGAGGGAAGTGGATATACAGGGGGTGATTGGAAAACATTAGCTCAGGATTTATGGAGAGCTTATGTTCGCGCGGCCATGAACCTACGGGTTCGATAGTGCCAGTGAGTTAGTTAGTTATATATTTGATTTAACTCACTTCCTCAGAATTTTCCTAATTTATTTTTAACTTTCAATTTTCATTATATAAGCGTAATGTATTTCTATGTGTGACAATATATATAATTTTATTGAATAATATTAATAATAATAGTAAATATTATATATATATATATATATATTTATTTATTTATTTATTTATAATATGTCATTTATGGCTGTTGCCGCGTTCCCCTTCAGTTTGACTAGAATTCGAAGCACTTATTGTAAATAATAGTAGTAATAATAATTATAATAAATTTTATTATTATTATTATTTTTATTCTAAATTTGATTTGTTAAAGCACAGATCATAAGGGCTTCTCTTCCTCTTCCTCGGGGTTAAATTACACGTAATTATATTAACAATTATGAATTAACTGTAATAAAATTAATATAAACAAATGCAATATAGAGCTGAAAATAAAGTAAGACATAAAACAAAAGAAACCCGGAATTTCATTATGCCCAATATAGACTTACCAACGAAAAGTGAAAAATATGAAAAAATTAGAAAAAAATATCCCATTACTTGTTTATGCACAATATAGACTTGAAAATGAAATAACAGATACTGTATAAGATACAATAAAAATATACGTACAATTTGATTTTATAGTATATTGAATAAGGTAGAATAGCAAAATTATAGAAACAAGTCCTCCGGGAGGGACTTTAAGCCGAATTTGAAGAAGAACCTAAGGGCCTAAAAAAAGAGACCTCTAAACAAAATTTACCGACCTTCATCATACAAGTAATACATCAGTTGCTCTAAATGTCTCATTGGTCGGTATGCTGATCACACGGTATCCATGACATCTGTATAGAAATAAGGGTAACTAAATTAGCTTGGTCTAGAAACTCCAAGCAAAGGAATGGCTATGGCCATACTCAAAGGCTCGTATAGCCATAAGTTAATAAATTTAAGAAAGATTTCAATAAATATATTTTTAAACTGTTTTTTAGTCGGGCGGTGTCTAAGTGTGAAATTGACACACGTGATAGAGCAACAAATAAGTAGTTACGTCTTCATGATTCAATATTATTAGTTTCTGGATTTCAGGTCTGAAAGTATAATGACAGTGCTCTCTAAAATGTTTGCTGCAATTCTTGGAGACTTCCTTTTGTATCCACCTCCAGTCTTGCTCTCCAGTTTCGAGGATATTTACCTAGAGTTTGTATAGAGTATCCGTGTTCATAAATTATTTATTTGGAACCCTTTGAAAATATAAATGGAATTTCATATCGTTTTCGTAGCTCATATTGCAAGAAAAAAAAACGAACAGTTATAATTAAAAAATAAAAATAGTTGCTGCGCAGTTTTTATGTGACATTTCTCAATCAAAAGTCAGAAGTGATGACCTTTAAAGCAAAATACCCAAAGAGATTGAAAATCGTAATCAATGAAAATATAAGAGGACAAGACACAAATTGCATGTGAAGTTTCATATAATATGGAAGATAAGTTACAAAAGAAATTAAACAAATTCCGTCATATCTGCGAAACAATTAGACGAACCTTACAAAATGAAACAAGAAGAGACACTCTAATCAAATTCTATAAAACGTTGGCCGTACTGCTATTAACATATGACTGTGAAACATTGACACTCACTAATTTCAGAAAAGAAAAGTCGAGAGCGTAGAGATGAAAATATTGAGATCAGTTGCTAGATACACTATAGAAGATGAAATCAGTAACCTATAATCCGAAACTAAGCGGTAAGTCTATAAATTAAATGAACTTTTAACCGAGAAGAAAAGCGAAAAAATGACAAGAACACATTCTCAGGTTGGACGGAACAAGTAACACCTGTCAATCGATGATTTACCAGCCCTTTGGAAGGAGAGATTCTGGGCGACCAAAAAGATGATGGCGAGATGATTTATGTTCCTACACGAGCGCATCGGATCTGAAGATGATGAGCTATGTTAGTATTTTAATTGACTGTCTCAGGACTCAGGAGTAGATGTGACAGATAAGTAAATATGTTTATTTGATTGCATTAATTTTTTAAACAATACGTCTGTAAGTTGTGAGATACCTAGGAGCAATAAATTTCAAACAGGTATAAGTTGACGAAAGAAATTAAACATAGCCTCAACTCTGGAAACAGATCCTGTTATGTTTTACAGGGACTCTTTTGATCCAAACTTCTCTCAAAAGAGTTAAACTAAAAGTATATAAAACTACGTACTATTTTTACAGTTATTTATAAAGAATTTGAAACATGAACTCTTATTTTAAGGGAGGAGAAAAGTTTATTTTAGAATAAAGTTATTAGGAAAATTTTTCGACCGAAGAAAAACGAACAAGCAAGAATATATTCAGGATAGGGATGTATGGAGAGCTGATGTCCGCGCGGACATGAATCTCTCGGTTCGATGGTGCTAGTGAATTATTTAATTATAAGCTGTGATAACATCTGAATTACGCCAATTATGTCCGAGCATATCCTTTACAAGATGAAGGCGATCTCTATTTAGTTACATAATTTGAATAATTCACGAAATTCAATTTAAGGAAAAGAAAAGATAAGAATTCCATAAAAAAGCAAGCATATAAATCAATAAATATAGTAGTTAAACACTAACGAGATATCCATCCATAGTAATTCTGCCCGAAGGATGGTCCTTCACTGCAACCGTAGCATTTTCATGCTATGCTTGCAGCTTTACTAGGGAATTGTAGGTGTGGTAGCTTCCCGTTGCTTTCCACACCGGTGAAGGATGATGATGATAATGACCATATGATTTCGGGGACCATTTGGGCCTTAAAATTTTCCTGGCATTTGTCTTGCAGGTGAGGAAAAAACCCGATAAAAACCTCACCCAAAAAAACTGCCCCGACCGGGGATCGAACCCGAGCCCGCTGCTTGACAAGGCAGCATGCTACCTCGAGACCACAGCGGTGGACTAATGAGACATAATATATCATTATTCTTAATTAATTTTACAAAACCCTTGTAAAGTAACCTAATAGTTTTAAATATTTTCCTTTACATGATTAAATGTTAACAAAAATAATCACACTTTCTATAAAACAATATAACGCTATAAATCAGAATACAGAATAATGAAATCCTAATGATATATAATTGTAACTATCGTGTCCTCAATCAAGTTTACTAAAATCATTGCAAAATATGCATTTTTCTCTAGACGAAGCTATTTTACTAGAAAATACTTATTGTAATAATTTCTAATAAAGTTAGTCTATCAATGATGCTTCAAGTCCTAGACATCTAAAATTCATCAAATAGACCGTTGACTCACTAATAATAGGCTATTTAAACTGAATCCTTTGTAATTTATTCTGCATTACCTATCTCACTCACACATATACATACAATTTATTTACGTATTTACATATCTGTACTTAAATAAGTTATTTTAATACTTTATTAAGTTTCATGCAATGCAATTAATATTGTAAAATATAATTTTCTCCTGAATCTTTTTCAATAGGAAGCCTGCAGTTGACTCTCCCATTCCTCGACTCGTTAATATACGGTACATCATTCATCACATAATTATCAGTCCAACAAAGACTACAAACTGTAGTTAGCATATTACCATAATGAATTATCAAATCAATTACTTTTGTTCTTTTCCAAAATTTACACTCGCTTGTCACAATAAATGTATACGCAAAATTTGCATTGACAATAAATTAGATTAATTTTTGAGGTATCACAAGGGTCATTAACTTACGTAGTAACATGAACTTCAATACAATAAATACGCCATGATTATTCAAGGAAACAGTTTATAATGGACCACGGCCCATTCTGTCACAGTAACAAACGACTTGTAAGAAGAAAATGGCTGCATTAACGATTTTAAATGACTCTCGTTGCTCTTGTTATTTCATAACAGGACAAAAGCTCCCTCTTCCTATCAATTTACAATTCATAAGAGTCTTCAATCATCACAGACATTACAGCCACAAGAAAAATAATTGAACTTAAGAATAACGATAAATATCTTGAAGAGTGATCATTGCTATATTATTGCCATATGGCAAATTGGGTGTGACGTGTTTAAGAAATTCAATTGATAAATTGATAAAATGTAAAATAGTGTGTATAAAAGTTTGAAGTGATTTGAATTTAAGAAAACAACGTAGTTTTTAAATTTTAACCACAGATAAAATATCTCATTATATTATATCCATATATTAATTGCATTCCTGTTTGCAAAGCGGCTCCCAAAAAGAAACAGGGCTAAAAAGTTCATGTATATATTCGAATTATCACGAATATCTTCATCATTAGAATGGGTTATAATATTTATTAACATGGAAATAAAGCCAATTAGCATTTCTCTAAACATTTACAGGATTAACACAAAAATAAAAACAAATCCATTGCGCGATAAGCGTAGAGAAGGCACTTGAAAGAAGGCCCTAGCTTACCCACATCCACCTGTCATTAACAGAATTGAGCGATCATCCATCCAGTCAATATAAAAACACAAAATACAAATATGATTAACGAATTAATATTCCATTCCATTAATATAATTTAACCTCTCACCTTATAGGTATTTTTACGAGCCACATGCGACCCGGGCCTAACAGTAGCACGACCTGTCGGGAGACGGATTTTTACTATGGAACACACATACTTTTTTGATCACACAAGACATGATGTGCTCAATGTCTTGGGCCTCCTCTGATACAACACAACATTAAGACGAAACACACCATTAACACACACACACACACACATTCATACTAAACATGGCGAACATGATGATTATGATGGCCAGATGATGTTCGGGGACCCTTTGGGCCTAATATTTTCCTGACATTTGTCTTACAGGTGACGAAAAACTCCGAAAAATAATCACCCATGAAACTTGTCACGACCGGGGATCGAACCCTATATGACGATATCCCGATACCATAATGGTGGAAAAATTACAATATAAAAATTAAATATTCTATTATATAGGCCTATGTTAAGTATTAAAAAAGGTTTTATGTTTAGTAATGAAAAACGAATATGAGTATCTTTAGAAAAATGTAAGTAGATTCGTATTTTAACAGCTACGAATATTATACATATTTCTTTAAAAGTGTAAATACATTTACAATATTACAATCATTTAATATTTTTAAAGAACTGTACATAGTGGAATACATTATTTTTATAATTTTATTTAATGACGCTCTCTAATAGCCAAAGTTGTTAACTAAGCAATTCTAATCTAGGAAGGTGTGACAAATTGTGCTCAAGAAGCCTCTTATTTAAGATTTGAGATACTTTTACGTACCATAAATCTACGCCACGGGATCTATAGGTTTAGAACCCTTCCGAAGGAACCTATATTCAGGATTTTTATACCCTAAAAAACTATTTTCTCTGGCTAGGTTTAAACCGGCGGACATTGGATTCGGAGGCGAGCATGGTTGCCACTATTTCACCAAGATTGATGACAGTGGATTGCAAGGTCACAACAATATTAATCGGAATATTAAACGACTCACTGAAAATATCACAGAACAATTTATATTTTAACAATTGATTCGAAACATTGATATTAAAAACTGATATTGAAAATATATTACCGGTATCAAAGGTTTAATTCCTACGTACATGTATATGTCCATCCATAGTAATTCTGCCCGAGGGCAGGTCTTTCACTGCAATCATAGCATTTTCATGCTATGCTTTGCAGTTTTACTAGGGAATTGTAGGTGTGGTAGCTTCCCGTTGTTTTCATGTATAATAAAAACAATAATGACATGAACATGGAAGTATAATACTGAATTTAAAGAATAAGCCTATAGGCCCCATACGAAAATTTGGACATTACGTTTTTTTCACTCTTTGACTTGGCCGTCATTTCTTTTTGGGATCATTGGATTAAAAATAATGAAAATAACAAAGAATAATCATATAATAAAAGAAAGAAACAACAGCACTCCCTTTATAGGTACTTTATGTTCCCACGCCACCAGGTCCTACAGGACCTGTCGGGAGGCCTACTTACAGTTTCCTCACTTTTGTTTTACAGGAAAAAAATACCAAAAATACCTTCACCGAGGAAACTAGTCCCTACCTGGGCCCGAGACAACTTCAGTGGACGAAAGATCAACAACACAACGATAATAATAATTCCTGGAATTATAACTCCGTAAATCAGACCGGCTGATGTTGAGGAATAATTATATTTATTATTTCAGAAGTATTTTTCTTTCTTTCATTTTTTTGGGATGCTATCACTGGCCAGCAGATAATGGGAATTCGAGCAGATATGATGAGAATCTCGCATCTTTAGTTACAAATTTTGTAACCAGGTTCACTACTTTCAAATTCAAATAGCTTCTTAAATGTCATCAAAAGGCTGAGAAAGTCTTGTTAGAGACTCTACAGACGTATTCAGTGACAATTTGGTATGGTAAAAATTCATTGTAAAACACGGTTGAGGTTGTGCAATTTAATGTTAAAATATTAAAATAGGCACCTGATATAGCATTTGTCCTCAACTAAATCGACTTCTGTTAAAAAAACTTCAAGTAGTTAAAACAATAAAACGTGATCTTGAAAGGCCTTCATTGTTTTAACCACTTGAAGTTTTTTTTAAACAGAAATGTATTTAGTTGAGGACGACTGTTGTATCAGATAGCTATTCTAATGTTTTAACATTATACTGGATTATAAAGGATACTAGTCAGACATAATAATAATAATAATAATAATAATAATAATAGTAATAATAATAATCATAATCAATTAAAGTCATGAATTAGACCATTGGCCTGTTCCGCTTCAGGATACAAATTGATCCCTCCATCGCTTCTTAGTCTTCCTGTGTCTATAATAATATAATAATAATAATAATAATAATAATAATAATAATAATAATAATAATAATAATAATAATAATAATAATAATAATAATAATAATAATACAATATTATTATTGTTACTCGTATTATTTATTATTATCATTATATATATTATTATTATTATTATTATTATTATTATATTATTATTATTATTATTATTATTATTATTATTATATGGATTTCATATAGGAGATACACCTCTCCGAAAGATTAGCCTATATATTCAACACTCTATATGGAACATGTTGAATTGCAGAGAGTAAATGCTTCCTAAGAATGCAATAGTGAATACATTTAACTTAATTGACGCTGTGATAATTCTGGTTTAATTTATCACACAACGTGATAAAAATATGATTCCACTTCATCAATGACACATCTGCAGTGGACGACTACTCTTTAAGTCCGAAGTTTAAGTGGGATCATCAGTATGCATCACGAAGTGGACAGAAATGTGATACATTGACGAGACTTCAAACATTTCATTGTCATCCTTACAAATTGAGTATCCTCGCACATATTTGCATTACATGGTCTTAAAAACAGAAAGCAAAACCTCAATATTTATTCTTTAAGTTATAAAATTTGCATCCACCGACAAATAGCATGACACTTTAAGGCTCTAATATTCTCTGGATACAATTTGGCCAGCATAATCACCCTAACATTCGCGTAGTTTAATATGATTATAGCCTATGAGTGAATAGTATATCTTGTTTTAATGTCGTGTTGTCTTTGAAATTGTCACCGGAATTGACTTGCTCACTCGTCTGGTGAGAGCTATCATGCCCCAATCTGTTAAAAATGTTCATCATCATCATCATCATCAACAATCACGGATTGGCTTGTTCCGGTCTCATAGATTCTCATTCAAAAGTTGGATCCATCTCTTCTTCGATCTACAAACATTCCTGTGTCCTTTTGTTTTGTATTCAAGTATAGTTTTGGGAATGCGATCATCTTCCATACTTTGAACATGTTCTTTCCATTTTTTCTAGATTATTTTATTCTATCTAAGAGTTTAAAGATATTTAGCTCATTTCTAATATCTTTACTTCTTCTCTTATCTAGAAATTTGCAACTAGCCACACTTCTCAGAAATCTCATTTCAGCTGCTTCTATGATCTTCTCTTCTCTTTTAGTTAAAACCCAAAATTCACTACCATACAATAGTAAGGGGACTGCCACTACTTTATAAAATTTTAGTTTTGTTTCTTTTCTTGTGCTTTTAAATATCCTTTTGATTGTTCCACATATATAATTAAATTTATTAAGTTTGTTAAATAGATCTTCATTTTTAAAATAGGAGATTTCATAACCCAGGTATTTAAAATGGTTCACTTGTTCAATGGGTTTCCCCTCCAGAATTATTTTAGCTCTTACGGTATCTGATCCCTTAAAAGCTAGGATTTTCGTTTTACTTATTGATATTTTGAAATTATATTTCTGTATAATGTTATTTAACTGAAAGAGCGATTTCTGTAGACCATCTTCTGAACTAGATATTAGAACTTGGTCGTCTGTAAAAAGTAAGGTATCTAACATCTTATTTCTTATTTTGAAACGTGAGTCCAAATTTATCTGCCAATTATATATGATATCGTCAATATAAATATTAAAAAGGGAGGATGGAAGTGGACATCCCTGTCTTACACCTCTATTTATTGTTGCTGTTATATTGTTTTTATTTTTGCCTCCACTTTCTATTGTTATTTTATTTTCTACATATAGACTTTTTATTGCAGTTATCAGGTGCTGAGGTACTCCTTTTTCTTTCATTATATTCCACAATTTATTTCTGTTAACTTTGTCAAATGCCTTTTCAAGATCTATAAATGCCATAAAAGTTGGTAGATTATATTCTCTATGTTTCTCAATTATTTGATTGATAGTGAAAATGCAATCTGAACAGGATCTGCCTTTCCTGAATCCATTCTGGGCTTCTAGAATAATACTTTCCATAATTACATTTAAACGAATTTTCAATAAGTTGCATACATTTTATAACAGGTACCCAAGATATAAATAAATGCCTCTGTAATTTTCACAATCATCTCCTTTTTTATAAATAGGATATATTTTGACCGTCTTCCATTCTTCTGGGATATGACCAGTCTTCCAGCATATATTCAATAAATCTACAAATATATATGTATGTAATCCAGTGTTAAAAATTCCCTCCAGATAGATTGCGTCCCTTTAAAGATCTTGTGGATCTTGTGTATTTGTGTTTCTAATATCGCCCAATGCAGTTTATGTATTTCGGGTTCGTCGCTGTGCGGAGAGATGGCGCTAATGTAGTGTATTTTCAATTTATGAAAAACTTCGACAGACTATTTTACGTAGATAATTTATTCTTGTTTTGTGTACTAAGAGGAATGAAGGATAGGTGCATACTTTACTTTGTTAATGTAATGTGTGTTGTATGAGAGATGATGTTAAAAGGAAGGGAAAAGATGAAACCCGGTGCCGGCATGTGCCTTCTCCTGTCGAAAAGCACCAAGAGGTCCGCTAGGCTTAACATCCGTTCATAGCGGACGAGTCACATTCCACCATAATGTATGAACTACGGAGGGATTTTCAATTTATTGCAGGAATATGATGCATATGATTGCAGGAATTATTCACTCCCGGTCCCGAAATTAACAATTTTACTATTAATTTAATTAAATTGATTTAACAATTAAAATGTTAATCTCGTCAGGTACCCAACCCGGGCCCTTTAGTCAGGAAGCAGGCATGCTAACACCTGATCCAGCAAAGCGGACTCGTGGAGTATGTAAAAGAGACTGATTAAAGTAAACAAATATTTGCGAATAGACCGATATCTAAACAATGTGTTTATGAAAGTTAGATCATACTGAACTCATTAGTATGATTGACTCTAAATTCCTATCAATAAATACATGATTTTTATCTATATTTTGAGATTTTAAATATATTTTAAGATTCTCGACTTTGCCTAAGAATTTAAGCGCTCTCTCTCTCTCTCTCTCTCTCTCTCTCTCTCTCTCTCTCTCTCTCTCTCTCTCTCTCTCTCTCTCTCTCTCTCTCTCTCTCTCTCTCTTTACCTTAGCTTAATCTCCTATTTATAGATACAATTACATATCCACGCCACACGGACCTTACAGGGACTCGACTTGTGACTTTCGTTCGTACAAGTATATTTTTATTACACAAGGACATAAAGGATTCCTTTGATAAGTGATCAGCTCAATACCAGAACCATCTCCAAGACAATATGTAGGCCTACATTTAATTCAAAACACACTTCTCAATCATTCATACTAAAAATTGCAAATGTGATATGGGTGGTGATTATGATGGCCAGACGATATTTGACGTCTGTTTGGGCCTCATAATATCCCGACATTTGTTTTACAGGTGAGAAAAAGCTCCGAAAAAAACTTCCCCCAGGAAACCTGTCTCCACTGGGATCGAAACTTTTCCCTCTGTAACGACGTTACTCCGAGAGTACAGTGGTGGACAGAATTTAAAATCTTAAAATTAAAATTTATAAATTACCTGCGAAACATGTTTTCTCGACTTCTTCTTATAAGCCCATGTTTTCCCTTTAACAGAGATTTAGGCGCTCTCCCCTACAGGGAAGAATTTGAACCATACTAATTTAGTTACACTTGTTTTCGTGTAGATGTCAATTGAGTGGTCCGTGGTCAGTGTTTCGCCTCATAAGGGAAGTAAAGGCTAAATATTATAAAACTTGGCTTTGAAACACATTCTCTTTTCTTTTAGGGGAAGGAAAGATGCTGAAAGTGTCCAAAATTTCTGAAGATGAATATTCTATTTTATAAAACATGTTGATGGAGAACGGAGGAAGCTTCACAATGAGGAAATCGTTATGTTTATTAAGAGTTAATTTAACTTAAAATTTCTACCTGGAAGTTTTTAAGTTAAATTAAACTACCATATCTTTGCCCCAATATTTATGGCTTATTGAGTCAAGGGAATTGAGAGGGCAAGTCATATAATGTAGCTAAAATGACTGAAAGTAGAAATTGTTTCAAAATTTGCATTGTGATAACACCATTAGCAAGCTATAGACTTAGATGGGAAATAATATTCGGATGGATCTTAGTGTACCTGATATCAGAGATATGAACTTGATTCAGTTGGCTACGGTTAAGGATTTGTAGAGGTTCTCAGTGAATGCGGCCGTCAACCTATGGGTTTCATAAGACATACAGTTAGTTAAATAAAGTTGTAAAAAAAAGTAACAGAAAGAAGAGATATAATTCACTATTGTTAATTTGTTATATTTCTCGCGAACTTCTGCTACATTTGAAAATATGAACTTGCCACATGTCTCTCTAATGAAGGAGGCGGCTTCTAACTTCCCCTCCCAAAGAAGTTTCGATCACTATTTTCCCCTAAATTCTCACTGATCTTAGCAGGAACGAACCCGTAAACCTGCAATCCAAAGATGAAGGTAAATAGTTAGGTAGGTAACAACGTTCTTTAATAAATCAGTTAATTATCATTGTCTTCGCAATTGAAAGCTGGACATTCTGAATATCCCATCGACACCAGTCAGGTTTATACCCGCAATTCTCTGAACCAGAGGCTAACACTAGTCCACCGGGACTAAAAGGTGAACATAATATACAACAGTAGGTTTTTCAATATATGAGTCCAGACATCCCCCCTTCCAATAGTGGATTAAAAATTTCCCCAGTGTCATAAATGACTCAAAAATTACTTTGAGGTAGAATTACAATAATGAGAGTTTTTTTAACTGTATGCATACATGTACAATTAAAAAAATAGTTATTGATTATGGCAAATCTTTCATATGTCTATTTTGTAATTTTTTAACAAATGTGAACGTTTCCAATTGAAATAAATGTGTGAGAATATAAAAGTTTGCGCAAATATATATATATATATATATATATATATAATAATGAAATATGAGTTTTCGGCTTCTCGAGTTTAATGGTTTTATTAATATATTATGCAGATTTGTAATTTAATTTTTTAAATTATTTCGTTAGGATTGAAAAATTTAATGAAGTGGTTATGTTCATTTAAAAAAAACTCCTCAAATCAATATCTTTCAATTTTAATTATTTACATTTCTAATGTGATTGATGGTTGGTCTCCAGTCGTCCCGCTAGGGAATATGGGTGTTTTCCAGAGGGAAGTTTCTTAACGAGACTCATTTACTTACGCTTATTTCTCTACATATATCAACGAGGAACATTAGGTTAGTACATAGCCTCGAGGAGATAACTAGGAAGAAATCAAAGTATTACTCGAATGTATGAAAGTCGGCTAAATTTTGCTCAGTGTTACTTTTATTCAGACTTGAGGTTCTTTTATACACTCGAAAATCTTCAAATTTGGGACCCACGGCTTAAAGTCCCTCCCGGAGAACATTTTTCTTAGATATTTCCTTCCTAAATATCCATCGATTCAGGATGGATTTGAACCCATGACCGTCGGGACTATAAAAAGTAACACTAGACCATTGCGGACGAAACACTTCTAATATAATATTAATAATAGGGTTAAATAAATGTTGTGTACGTCAAATGAAGGCTACTCCCTTGAACCCAAACTACACCAACTTATGCCCAACCATCTCTATAGTTCGGTAAGTAAATTTTAACATATGCTCAATTAGAACATTTTTTTAATAACATGCAGACCTAATTATTTACGTTTTCATCAGGGATTAGAGTAACTTATACAATGAGGGACAACGATAGTCAGAAAATGTCAAGAAAGGAGTGAACGATATCGGTAAATTTTTTCAACATATCTGTACTCTTTTGTTTACATTTTCCATCTATCTTTGTCACTCATTGTGCTATAATGTGTTTTTATATTTATGAGTAATTAAAGTTTAAAAATATTATGAATTTAAAATTGGTTATTGATCTCAGTATGTTAAAATTTTACTTAAAATAGCCACTATTTAAGGCATTTAAAGGCTGATTATGTTGGTTGTTTCTTCAGGAAATAACCTCTTTAATGATTTTCTTTCACCCTATACATACCTGACATTACCAAAGGGGCGATGTCTGGTATGTAAAGGGTCCAAAAAATTTACTAAAGTGGTTCTTACTTGAAGTAACAGCTTCAACATAGCCCACCATCATGTACGTTTAACCTAGCACTCATTATAATTTAAATTTTGGGTCGCGTGAAATTTAATGTCATTTAAGATGGGTCCTCCACTTTAAAAGGCTGAGAACCACTGATATAAAGTAGGAGATAAAACTTATAATAATGTCAAATTGACAACTACTTTAGAGAACATATTAAAATATATTTAACTTAGTAGATGACTATATTACATCCATCCATAATAATTCTACCCGAAGGTAGGTCCTTCACTGCAATCATAGCATTTTCATGCTATGCTTGCAGCTTTACTAGGGAATTTGTAGGTGTGGTAGCTTCCAGTTGCTTTCCACTCCGGTGAGGGATCATTATGATAATAATAAGGATGATGATGATGATGATGACCATATGATTTCGGGGACCGTTTGGGCCTTAAAGTTTTCCTGACATTGTCTTACAGGTGAGGAAAAACCCCGATAAAAACCTCACCCAGAAAAATTGCCCCGACCGGGGATCGAACCCAGGTCCGCTGCGTGACAAGGCAGCACGCTGCCTCGAGACCACAGCCGTAGACCTATATTACATAGTGAATCAAAATAATACTGGGGCCTGTATTGAAGACTTTTTACAAATAAAGTCGTATGTTGTAGAAAGTGATCAAAATTAGATTACTTCATCAATTTGCAAAATTCGATATAGGCTATCGTTTTAAGTATTTAAGCCAATGTCGTATATTAAATTAAATTCGTTTTTATCCAGTAGGCCAACTATAAGATTGTATCAATTTGGTATTGGGCAACTTGATTTGTATGTCTATCCAAGTTATTAAATTAAATCGTAAATGCAGTAATTCTTTTTCTGTGCTGTATAAAACCAAAATAATCATTGTGAAATTATTCAATTCTCAAATAAAACCTCTAAGATGATGAATAAGAAAAGTATGGGATGAAAACGATGCCATAAGTATTATGAACAGAGGGGATATGTTAGAGGCCTATACCATCAAGTAAAAGCTAAATACCAAGACAAATAACAAAAATGCTAACTTTTAGTAACATTTCTGCAAGAAACATTGCAAGAAATATAAAAATGAGGATCAAATAGAAATTATTCCACAAAGAGGATAGGTACAACCTAAATATTAACTGAACGAAAAAAAAGTTACTACTACGTATGGTTAAAAGTGAACCCGAAGCTAAGTGGACCGAAAATGTCTCCTGAATTAGGGGTCCGGTCAGGAAGGGAATCCAGAAACGATACGAAATATTAGAAAATCAAGAAAAGTGTCATACAAGCAAACTTCTAGAAGGAAGATAATTAAATTCGCAAAAGAATTTGTTAATAAAAATGAAACTGATGTGTTTTTTTGTGATCGAAAATAACATAAATGTTTTTCCTTTTTGTAATAAAAAGGTAACTATATCCTGTAAAGAAAATGGGGACTTGAAAAGTAAGAATTTACAGCTTTAGGTTAAACTCGGTGGAACAATGTACGGGGATAAATTTTATCAGCAGGTGTATGTGAAGCAACCTTGAACGACTGTAAAATGAAACAGGAATCTTCTAAAAATCCAGAACAAAATTTTTATTTAAGGTTGCTGAGAACTTGGGCATTAAGAGACAAATTCTACCAAGATAACAGCCCATAATATGAGGTTGGAAGAACATAATGTGATTGTTTAACTGTCCGAAAGCCAAAGAAACACTTCCCCACAGTCCAGATTTCAACCCGACAGAAAATTGTTGGCATGAGGTCAAAAGAAGACTCTATAAATTACCAATAAAGTAAGAAAGGATCTGATGAAATGATAAAAAAATAGAATGGGATTCTATTATATTGTCATTATACCATAAAAATTATTTCCTGGTTGAGAGAGGTTGTAAGACAGAAAGGACACAAAACTACATTTTGGAATGTGTTGTTTGTATAAGTATTAAAAAAATATTTTGTTGCCCAATATTACAATTATATGATGTATTAGTGGCGTTTTTCTTTTCTAAACAAATTAAAATTATTTAAGAGAAAATGTATTATTATTTATGAGAGATTTTTGTTTTTCAAAATACATCCTATTTTTATGATGTAAAATTTATTTTTATTTTACCTATCAAATAAAACTTCACGAAGAGAAAATGCAATGTTGCCCTAATATTAAATTGATTATCTGTATATTAAATTTGAAGATATACTTCATTTCAAAGATATCTCTTAAATATATGAGCAGACATGTTGGATTTCAGAAATTATCCTCTCAATTAATCTATAACAAGTAATACGAACATAGTAATCTAAATAAGGTGTTCATGCCATCTATCTAATCCTGTGGTTATCTTGTAGACAAATGAAGAACGCGGACAAATGAAGCAGAGTTAAACTTGTTAGTGTTGGAATGTCTTTATCTATCGAATGACACAGTGCACCAGTCACCAAGATATACTGCATCACTTATTTCACTTTTACTGTACACCCAAACA